>CM053611.1:90335893-90384497 GCA_028646535.1 Procyon lotor
GGCTGGGTACAGGATGATGGGTACCTACGACATGTTTCCTCTTTGCAAGGAGCTTCACTCTATTACATGGGGAAGACAGCCACAAACAAATAATAGGTTTGGAAGACAATTTCTTATATGTAATTCTAAAAGCTTAGTTTCCTAGGGCTGCTGTAACAAATTATCACAAACTTGCTGTCTTAAGACAACAGAAATTCATTTTCTCACAATTCTGGAGCTCAGAAGTCTGAAATCAAGGTGTCATCAGGGAGCTGCTTTTCTCAAGGGCTCTAGAGGAGAATGCTTGCTTGCCTCTCCAGGGGTCTGGGGACTCCAGGTGTTCCTTAGCTGGTGGCTACGTAACACCAGTCTCTGCTTCCCTCTTCAAATGGCCTTTTCCTTTCTCCATTTGTCTCTCCTTTGTATGTCTTGTATAGAGACACTTGTTATTGGATTAATGCCTACCCAGATACAGCAGGATGGTCCCATTTCAAGATTCTTAACTAAATTACATCTGCAGACTCTTTTTCCCAAATGAGGTCTCACATTCACAAGTTCCAAGATATAGAGAGTTTCCAGTCACCACCATTCAGCATGCTACAGGTAGCATGCATGAATAATGATATTATCTGGAAAACTGTATCTAAGGGAGGTCACACTCCAGTTGGATTTGAAATGTTATAATGTCAGAGTTCTATAGGCTCAGTTGGGGCAGTAGGCTGCCAACCTAGGCAGGGGGGTTAGCAGGAGCTAAAGTATAAAGATATAATGGGTGAGTATAAAAGAACAGCAAGCAGCTCAGTGTGTCTGGAGGGTAATGTGAGTAAAGGAGAGCTGTGAAGACAAGGCTGGGAACTAAGGCAGGGGCCCAACCTACGAGGACTCATAATCCTCATTGGAGCTGGAGCTAGAGGTCAATAGTTCTTAGCTGCTATGCCCCAGCACACTGGCTTGCCAGTTCATCAAATGTCGGCCACACGCTGGGAGTGGCTACGCTCTAGCCATACTGAACTTTCAACTCTTCAAACTAGACACACTTATTCTCACCTCTAGGTCCTGGGACTTGCTTTTTCCTCTACCAGAAATATTGAATATCATTATTCTCATTTTATAAAGAAAGAAAATGAATGGACATGGAATCAAGACACAAAGGCACTTATTTGTCCAAAATAGTACATTATTAAGCCCCAATAAAACATTTCAGGGATAAATGGTGAGTTTTATACCTGCATACTATATTTGAAAGTAGCAAAAAAGCAAAAAGTAAGCAAAAAAGTAGCAAGTGATCCAAATAATAATGACTTAAACAAGAAGCATTTATTTTCTCTCTCAAGTAAACGAGGTGAGTTATCCAGGCTAGTACGGTGACTAGGTTGTTTGAAGTGTTCCAGAAAAAAAGGGTAAGTAAATAAAGGCCTCTGGAATCAAGCTCCTCCCTCTCCCCGAAGTATGGTCCTGTCCTCATGATCTAAGGGGGCTACTAGAAATCTTGCCAGAGGAGATTTCTGTTCTAAGCCTAAGGATGGATGAAAGGACAATCAACAATGGAAAAAGGGCACCAACCAGATTATATTTAAGGCAGGTTTTTGAAAGCTAACTCATGACACTTCCGTGTCTGTGATGGGCAAGAAGGCCCCCTTTTCCCTAGAACTCCTGCCTGTAGTAGCAGTAGTCAGCTTAGCATGCTTCAGATGAGTCTGCTCCTGCCTACTCCATGCCACCACACATGGCTATTGGCAGGAGTTGAGGGGGCCCCAGAACTCTCTCCATTCTTAGCTAAAACTCACTGTGCCCTTTCCTCTACACACAGAGTTCCACCATCACTATCTGCCCTGTCATTATCAAAGTGTGCCTGTTGCCCTGTTGCCATCAGTCACCAAAGAACCCCTGACTCCCAGACTAGACTTCACACCCAGGACTCTAATTTCCACTCAATCTTATGAACAGTGAGACCACACCCAACTCTTCTTCCATGTTCTCTCTTCTTCTTTTGCTTCATTTTTCTACATAGCATTTGTCATCACCTGACATAATATACTTTTAACTTGTCTATTTCCTCCTGGTAGATTATAAACTCAATCTGGAGGGATAATTGGAACTTCTATTTTATTCACTGTTTTATCCCTACAGTCCAGACTACAGTAGGTGCTCAATAACAATGTGTTGAATGAATGAGTGAATCTTATTGGTCAGGACCTATACATGTGGCAAAACCTGCAAGGTAAGTTGGGAAATGTCTTTATGCAAGGGCTCACATGTCTCACCAGAAACTGGAAAGAGGGAAGTATAGATCTTGGGGATAATCAACCACCAACAAGGAAGGTGCCTACCAAATGACCTCCTGTAAACCTTAAAAATTTACCTTCACTAAAATAAAACTATGACAGTATGCAAAAATCTGCCTGAAAGACAGGATGGAGGATATGTGACTTCAAAGTTTTGGTGACAGAAAACCCTGTCTGGAGAAAGAAAAATAAGTATGTACATACATCGTATATGTATGAGACTCTTGTGCACATGAGACTTTACTGTGCATAAGAGCAAACTGATGCTCAAGGAAATGAAGTAACTTATTCTGGGACACAAAATCCATTAAGTGTCAAAATTAGGGGCCAAACTTTTGGTTTGATGCTCTCCCAGATATGCCAATGCCATGAATGTTTTTGTCGTACTATGATTTTCCACAGACAGAGACAGGAAGGGAGGGAGAGATGAATATATATGTGGTCAGAAAATCTATATCTTTCAGAGGGAGCTAAAGAGTAAGAGGTGAAGACAGCTCAGGAGAAATGAGAAGCCAAGGAATTTTGAATTTGTGAACTGATATGTTTTTGGCAAAAAGACTTTTAACATACTTATCATGATTTTTGGAGTCTAGCAAGTTCTAGATGTCTTTCCGTAAATTCAGTAACTTACTTGCTGTATTATTTACTTAGTGAATATTGCATATGTACACTCAAATGTAACCTTTTTAACTGGAATCTGAAGCAAATTTATAGGTTCTGTTAGTAGAATGCCTTATACATTGACAAAAATGAATTAAAGTAAAAAAAAAAAGTCATCTTTTTCTTTTTTCCAGCTCCCTTTATAAGATCTAAGTGTTGCAGCATGTTGACAATTTTGCTGGTGATGTGTAAGCCTGAGCCAGACTCAGTTTTCTCCTCTTCAAATGTTGAGTCTAAAGAAGTGCTGACAAGCAGGAGTTTAAAAAAAAAAAAAAAATGCTGGCATATTTTTGGCAAGCCATTTGACATGTGGGACCATTATTATTTTAGAAAACAAGAAGATTTCTTGTGATAGACAGTTCTGTCTATCCAGCTCACCACCACATACTCACAGAAGACCATCACTTTGGCCAAGGTCTGGAAGCCAACTAAGAAAAAAATGAGTCCTAGAACTGCTCGTGTTTTCATGCGGAAGACCTTCTATCTCATCAAGGAGGCGGGACTTGATCTTTTCCATACCAGAGCCCCTACTCCACAACACTGCAGTTCCTCCTTTATTAGTTTTCACCTGCCTATCTTGTGGTCTGTGAGCATAGCAAATGATACTGTCTTTTTTACCTAGACATCTCTAAAAATTCTGTATTGCCTGGTGCAAAATTGATACTCAATAAATATTATTGAAATTAATCAGTTCAGCTATCACAGCTTAAAGGGAAGGTGTGAGCTGAAGTAAGTGGGAGCATGGAGAGGGTTAAGAAAAAAACAAATTAGCATAAAGAAAAATCATTAAATAAAAAAATGGAATTTGAATATCTGTCCACTGAAATTTTGGTATTCATAATCAGTTTATAAACTAATATTTTTTCATTTTCAAGGCATAGATACATTTCTTTAGGACTCAAACAACATAAGGCATCTAAACATCTTACGTTACTGTCATTAAGGATGGCATTGATTTGGGTCACTGTCATTCTGAGCTTCACATGAGATAGAAAGAAGCATAAGTTGGTTGTCATAGAAATTAGGAAATGATTCATATTCTTAAAGAAGCTTGATTGGAATTTGGAAGTGACTTACAATTCAATGTATTTTTAGTTGATGTTGAAGCCAAACTCAAAATGAAATCTTCTATCAGTTAATTAAGTGTGTAGAAGAATTTCCAATTAGATTTCATCAAAAGAATTGCTGTGATGAAATAACGGTATTCTATTTAACACATTTCCTCCAAATTTCTCCTCATACCCTTATCCTACTCCAGATTTCCTAACCTCCCCAATCAAAGACTTAAAAAATAAACTAACGAACAACCTTTATGAGTAGATGGGAGAGCCATAATTTCTTTCTTTTTTTAAATTTAAATTCAAGTTAGTTAACATATAGTTTATTATTAGTTTCAGGAGTAGAATTTAATGATCCATAATTTCTTGCCTTACTTCTTGTAGAGCACTCTAGGTCCTTTTAAGAAGGTGGTGGTGAGATAGAAAAGCTGTTAAACCCTTTAAATATGTGGATTCACCCCAACTATCAGTGTTAGAATCCTGAAATTCTAAGTGATAAGTGAAATGAAAGTTGAGCAGCTTAACATTTATATCTCTATACATATATACATTATGAGGATATATATTTCTATAAATATCATGCTGAGGGGGAAAAGCCATCAGAAAGATCTTATGCAAACCTTATAAATATTTTTACCATCACTGAAATGAAACTAAAGGAAACAACTTCATAAAGAGACTATTCTGAGATTTTAAACATATTAGATACATAATTATAATCACTCTGCCTTTAGTTTATATTAATAATTTCTTCTTTACTAAATACTTCTCAGCATAATAATGGCTAATATCTATTTAGCTATTACTATGCTTTGGGCACCATATTAAGTGTTTATGTACATTGTAGCATTTAATTGTCCCAACAACCGTAGGGATAGCGACTATTATGATCTTTATTTTGCCTGTTCAGAAATTCAGCATAGAGAGATTAAATGACTTGCCAAGTGGCAAACTCTTATCTCAAACTCCAAGGCCCTCATCAACTCCTTTAGTTTTACGTATGCTTCTAAACTTGTATGGCCTGGTCACAGGTAATATGCATAATAAGGACCTTTTGTCTCTTATCAGTGACCACTCAATTTGTGATTTTGTGACTTTGAGTGTCATTCTGGCTAGACCTTGATTCCCACCTCTGTCACTTCCCCCCATCTGTTATCTTTCCCTGGGTAACTGTTCTGAAGGTCAATTTTATCTACTCATAACTTTCTAGTGGAAAAAAAAAAAAAGCTCAGTTCCTTCTCCATCATCTATTTTGCTTCCTTTTCCCATCTCTACTAGAAAAAAATATCCCCAAAGGAAAGATTCATAACATCTGTACACAAAACAAGAAGAAAGATTTCTCTCCATTGTCCAAAAGTATACTGACCCACTCTGAGAGCAGCTGGGATCAGAGAAGATAAAATTTGGACCTGAGTTGCACACTGAGTGACTATATGTGACCTTCATAAAAAACGAAGCCTACAGATGAACTTATGTTAGTTCTTATTTTGAATTAAGCAACTTTGGAATTCTGTGGGCTGGGAAAAATAAATAAATGAAGTCATAAGCAATGAGAGAACCCTTCTTATGAGATGCATCACAAAGAGTATAAATAAATAAATAAGTACAATTAGAAGCACCCAGAAATGCATCTACTTCCCAAGGCTTGTTTGAGTGTGATAGATTTCAACTAGATTTGAAAGTTAAAGCAGGACAGACAATTTTTGCTTTCTGACCATGGTGGACATAAGAATTAGGAAGAATTAACCTCTAGCTAATCCTTTCCTAAACACTGTTAAGAGGTAAACTGAGGCATATTAAAACTTTTAAGAGTTTATTTGAGCAAAAATCTATTGAAATCCGGTAACACCAAACTAGAAGTGATTAGAGGCACTCCATAGACAGGAGGTAGGGGGAAAGACTTAAACATAAAAGGTGCAGAAGAAAAGCAAGGAAATTATTTAATTATTGGCTGTTTGTGATTGGTTGTTCTTAGGTTTGGATTTCATAACCTTGAGGCATTTACTGGCTCAGGTTTTGGGTTGCTTATATCATTCATCTCAGCATGGAAGTCCCCTCAGTGCAATGGCCTCCTTGTTTAATTAATTGAACAGTACATAGCAGAAATCACATTTTTGGAGAAATATATCTAGAAGAATCTAAGGAGGGTGGGAATGGATTTGCAGGCAATCACACCTGAGCAACTGCAGCCAAACTGGAAAAAAACATTCATATTTCAAAAGATCTCAAAAAAAGCACTCTTTCATCCATGTTTAAAAACTCTTGCCAATAATAAATGGTGACTCTATGCAATTAAAGACCTCCATATGGCAATTTTCATAGACACTTTATGTTAAAAATTTTTTTTAAGTAAATGTAGACAAAGGACAATACACCTCCATTCTTTCAGTCAGAATTCTTTCTAAAGTAGAAGATTTTAAATTTAATTTTCCTTAATTTTTCTCTCCTTCAAGCTGAAAACCCCTAATCCATTTAGTTTTTGCTCTTGGATCTCTTGCTTTGTGTATTAGAACAAGTACATCTGAAAGCAAAGTTTAGATTTAAATGCCTTGGGTTGAAGTGCTTTCACTAAGATGTTCTCCATTTCAAAAAACACTTTTGGCTTTTATTTACATTTGAACACCCTTGTAAATTAGGTATTTTTTTTCCCTAAAATGGCTTAAAACTTTTGCATTATAAAATGCAGATCACTTGATTACTCAATCCAATATAATAAAAATGAGCTCTGACAAAAGCAGCTTTACAGAAGCTTTCCTAGACTATGACTATAAAAAAGTCCATTTGCCTATTTTGTCTGCCATTGATGAATGGGGAAAGGATATAAATGTCATTGAAAGACAGATTATTTATTATATTTTCCCATCTGCTTACTACATTGGTTATTTGAGTCTTTTCTAGGTGTAAAATGCTTCATATTAATAAATTCAAATGATGTCTGTTGTCTTGTACAAACACAGATGTCATTTTTGCAGCTTGAACTTGTTTAAGTCCACAAAATAAAATAATAAAAAATAAAAACATGAATTTTGAGTTGACAGAAAAACGGTGGTAAGAATGAAAAGCCCAGGTTCAGCTTTCACACATTTGTCTCCTACTCAATAATACAATATTCCCCTTTACCCCTAATCCCCACTATATGAAACACTTAAAAATTTTTTTTTGGAGTGATTGGTATCAAATGTAATATTGTTTACATTTTCTATCAGTCCTTATAACAATGACTTCATCCATAAAGGACCAGATTCATAACCACATTGAAATTTGTTTTTTCCCCTCCATCGGTGTTTATTAAACTTGAAACAAACTAGGCCATTGGTACACAGGCCAAATGGTCATCTGTATATTCTCAGTCTTCTGTCTCACAATGATCAGAATGATTGCACCAGAAATTGAGAAGCTGGGTTGGACCAATCAGCATAGCCTAAAAGATATTTTGAGGACACAGGTTTTAGCTTTTGTTTTCAAAGCAATATATAGTAATAATACTTCAATATGACTGCAGGGAAGCCTTAATATCAGATACTGGCCTGGCTTAGGAGACTAGCTTGGAGCAGTCCGCTATCTATTCCTGCAAGATTCATATTTGACACATTCCAGCTCATTTTCCAGACCTATGTCCAGCTGCCAGAAATGGGAAGCATACTGTAAGACTGCACTTCTTTTCTCTGAGTGTGATTTTTGTACATTTAGAACCACAATGTTATCATTTTTGCCTCTTGGAAGATAAAATTGATGATGATGATGATGATGCCCATTTATTGAGCACTCACCATATGCCAAGCATTGGACTAAGAACTTTCTATTATTTAATCCATATGACAGTCTTATGAGATGAATATTATTCTTATTATCTCTATTTGGCAGATGAAGAGAAACAGAAGCTAAAAGCTTCAGACCTCACTAAGATCTTACCCCTATTAAATGAGAGTCAGAACTGCAACCCAGATTTGGCTGAGTCCAGAATATGCACTCCTAACCGCCATGCTGTACTGATCTTAACTATTAAAGGAATACAAACTCATTGGATCTAAAGTTCGAGGGCACTTTTGCATTTGTTTCATTTGAGACTCCTCTCTCACTTCTTGATATCACTGACAAAAGCACTGGATAAAGTCAAAACCTCTATGGTTGCTGAACTCTTTGGAGTTATGTGTTTCAAAATTAAAGGAAAGATAAATCCTAGTCATCTCTTGGGCTTACTATAGAACTTGATAGTCATCAAACTTTCTGCCAGTTTATTTATCATCTTGGCAACTCTAGAGGAGGAGATGATTTTGTCTTCAACAAATAAGATTTTCCTCAAAGGTATATATAAGGTAAACACTGAATGTCCCCAGTATCATTGAGATCTATTTCAGCACAGCTGGGTTTATGTAAGGAAGCACCGAAGAGTTCAGACATTATCTACTACAAGCACTGAGGCTCTGAACAAAATGGGAGGCCCCTCACACTGCCTTCCCAGTTTCCAGGCATCTGAAGCCCATACTCTATACCCAGATATTCACAGTGCTCCTCTACTACAGGCCCTGTAAATACAGAGCACCCACTACTGTGGTCTTCATCAACTTTGTCACCTTGGAAACACCATTTGTATTGTATTCTCATAGAGCTTTGCTTAATATTGACTGAATTCCAAATTTCAGACATGAGTAAAATCATAAATAAGCACATCTCTCCAATATCTTCTTGTTGCAGATAAAATATCCAAAGTTTGAACACAGGCCCTAGGGTACTCAGCTGATGAGTGGCAAGAGTGGAGAAAATGTCATCCCCGTCTATGACTCTCAGTCCCACATTCTTTGTCCTACACCATGTCACCACCTCCTATATCATGCTATTAGCCAGATAACTCCCCCAGTTAATTTGTCACATAGATGCCTGTGAACAGCACTCTTCTTCTCTCTAATTACCTTATGCATTTCAGTAGGGGGTCGTTTTAGAGACCAGCGTAATGAATAATTTTAGTGATTGAAGGAGCTTCAGGCCTAAGCAATTCAGTTAGATAAAGAGCCTTCTGGCAAACAACACTTTTATTCATTTTTGATACACATTCATCACACTTTGCTTTGGTTAGGCTCAACCAAAACTTTAGAAAGTTCTTGGAAAGCCAGAGCTAATCATAGGATGGATTAAGAGACAGAAAGCAGGGCTTGTGAGAAGAAACTATAAAGAATTTAGGATTATTCTGTCTGAAAAAAGAAGAAGCAAAAAACAACAAAGAAAGCTACTTTCAGAATTTCCTTCTGATCAAGGGGATTTATAATACAGAAAAAAAAGTGAATTATTTGCCATGGTTAGGACACACAAAAATTGGGCTTAAAGTGCAGCAAGATAAATGAGTGGCCCCACTGAGTGTCGATGTGGTCAATTAGGGGGCCTTTAGAGACCTTCTGTAGCCTTACCACAAGGGAGGAGCTTGACCTGCACTCTATAGGAAGTCATCTTATAAAAGGCATTGAAAAGCAGTATATGCCTATAATGGTCAAGCAAGGCTCTTTGCTGAAGGCAGGGGCACACACAGTCTTGAGTTTCCTCAAAATCAGATTACCTGGAGGTGATTTTGTTTGCTTTATAACTACTGAGAAATTTTGAGGAATCACCTACCACAGGCAAGCTTCTATCATGTGGGCAATGAGTCCTCTATTGTCATTGACAAAAGGATCAAATTTCATCCCGTCTCAAAAAGAGCATTCAATTTTGGACTGTAAAATGGTTAAAACTGCTCTCTGCAAACAGGTTTCTAAATCAGTTTCTTTACTAGCATAATGGGATAAGATCTGCAATTCTCCTTTTTGAATTACTCTGTCTGTACTTTGAGAAGCACAAAGTCAATCTTCATTGCCACCAAAATCTGAAGGTTATGTTTCTAGGCAAGAAAGGAGGTGGTTCTGGAGCCATGATCCATCAGTGATGTCAACCTGCCAGAAGTAACTTATCACAGCACAGGGATTGGACATTTTGGTTTGAGGGCTTCTTTTTTTTCTCACTCCTGAGAATCTTGACATTCAGTCACTTTTTTTTCTTAATTCATTGGAAGAAAGATGCAGTGGAAGAGAATTTATGATTTCCCGACAATAAGATGCCTTCTTCATATCGTCAGTGTTGATTTCTTATACACCAACCCTACCAGTATTTTCTCATGTCCTTTTGAGAACTCATAATTGTTCCAAGGCAAATAGTGAGGGTTATTGAAACACATGTTTCAACAGCACCAATTTATATATTTTTTAAACTGAGAGATAAACTCTATTTTCAAGGTAGGAGAAGGGTCTTTCATTATTAATTCCAAAAGTGAAATGTCCTTTAATTAGTGCTATTTTTATCATCATTTAGGTCTTAAAATGAAAGGCATCTTTTCAACACCTGACCCCTTATAGGTGAGTTTCAAGTGGGTGGCAAAATAAGTTATCTTCTTCAGCAAAGCTTCTTGCACATGTGTAGGGGTGAGGGGGTGGAGGCATTTAGACGTAATGGGTCTTGTATTCAACAATATTCTTTCTTACTAAAAATCCCAAATCAATAAATCTGACCCTTGTTGTATGAGTCACATTTGCCATGGGGGAGAGTACAGAGAAAGGGACTGAACAATTGAGGGAGATTCCATTTGAAAGATAATCCTAAGTACAAAAGAGGTAAATTCTTATTCATCTCTTTGATACAAGTAGTTGTCTTCCACTGAATGTCTCCCATATTTAAGAATAAAGCCAATGGTCTAGTTGATTTTATTCTCCAAAATTTGATTTTTGTGACAATATCTTAATCTACTCACATTGCCATTAACAAAATACCATGAACTGGGTGGTTGAAGTAAGAGAAATTTTCTTAGCATTTTGGAGGTTGGAAGTCCGAGATTGGGCTGTCGGTGTTGCTGGCTTCGGGTGAGAACCCTCTTCTTGGCTTGCTGCCTTCTGGTGGTGTGCCCACTTGGCCTTTTCTCTGGGAGTGCATGAGGGGAAGGAAAGAAGAGAGCAAACTCTGGTGTTTTTTCTTATAAGGGTGCTAATCCTATCATGAGGGTCCCACCGTTGTAACCTCATCCATTCCTAATTACCTCTCAAAGCCCCCATCAAAATCCCATTACATTAGGGGTTAGGACTACTAACATATGATTTGGATTGGGAAGGAAACACAAATATTCAGTCCCTAACATACAGTCAAACTAGAGTTTAACTAAACTGTGCGTCATGCTCAGTAAAAGCTGTGCGAAGGCCCATGTTCCTTTTGCACTCCCAGATGCAGGAATTTTCCAGAAATCCACACCCTCCTTCCCCAAAGCTGCATCTCCACTGGCCCCTCTCAGCCACATCTGCATTTGTACAGAAGGCTCCAGCTTTCTTCCCCCCCACTCTTCCCCATGGAACTGTCAGTTTTCACCCTGGAGGTAAAAAAGGGGCCATGTGCATGATCAAAAGGGTGATTGTACCACATTTTGCATCATTCTGGGGAAATATGCCTCGTTCTTATTCTTGTACATTTCTACTGTCTGTCTTACATATCTCTGATCTACTCTCTCTGCTTCATCAAGGACAAGATTCCACACTGTTTTCTGCCTTAGCAGCTTGAGAACTTTTTTGTAGTCTACATAGATAAAGTGCCTTATGACTTGCAATGCTTTTGTAGACAACAATTCGCATTATCTGCACTTTTATAAGGTGAAAAGACTCACATTACATGGGTTGACCTTTGCCTGAGGACTGGAGTTTAAGTAGTAGATTCAGGACCCAACCCCAGTCCTCTGTGCCATGGGTCCAGGCATGGACCTCCCATGACACTAGTTATCCATTACAGAACTGCCACTGTCTCTGCAATTACGGTACAAGAAACTTGTCCAATTATTCTGAGATACTTTTTTAAATATAAAAACTAGTACATTTTAATAACTGAAATTATATAAAGGAATGCACACATGCCTATACATATATTTTTTAAAAGACAGAAAATATATTCTGTTGACCTCTCACCACATGCTTCTTTCAATCTTACTCTTTCTCTCCAGCTGCCCCCCGAGGAGGGAACATTTATTTTGTGAGCTCCTTATAGGTACCCAGCACCAAGCTCTACCCCACATGAGAATCACAGGCTATTATTCAAGGAATTCACTTTGAAACAGAACAAGCTTTGATCCCAAACCTGATTGTGCCATTTAGCCATATAACCTTGAGGTTATTAATTTTCCTTTCTGAGGCTCAGCTTTCCCATCTGTTAAACTGGAATAAAGGCAGTGGCCAGGATGGCTGTGGACATTAAATAAGCTAACTCACGTACAGCACTCAGCACGCTAACTGCAGTATAATAAGCATTGCCTATTGTCATTATTATGATTGCTGATTATTGTTCAAAGATAAACAAGACATACCTTTCACTTCAGAAGACTCACGATGTAATAGGGAAATGAAGCAGGCTTAAATAATGCCCATAAAGGCATATTCCAGGAAGGGGACAGAGCTCAGAGACACATACATTTCTCTCCCACAGCTCTCTTCTTACTAATTCCCAAGTGTCATAAGTCTCTTGCCCTAAGACTTAGCAAAATCCTGACTGATTTAATCACCAGTATTTTTTTCCCTGAGAAATAAAAATTCCAATGCATGAAAGTATGTCTGCAGAAATGGTAAGCATATGGAGTAAAAACTCAAAGCAAAAAAAAAAAAAGTATAACAGTTTAGAACTCCAGCTTGATGTAGTGTTGCAATTCACAGCCTTGTCAGTCTGTTTTATAACACCATTGCTCAAATTTGTGACAAAGCCCCAGCCCCAGAATCCTAGAATGAAGAAATTTGGCATGGGGTAGACTTGTTTACATTTTCTTCTTCCGAATATTTTCATGTAGAAGTTTCATTTAGAAGTTGGTGTTTCTGGTTTAAGCACCTCTGAATATAAACGGGGAGGTAAAAGTACGAAATAGCAAGGCCAAGTGGGGCAGAGGTTAAATTGGGTCCGAGATGACCTCCCCAAGCCCTTTCCACTTTTCCCTCGCTTTCAGAGATGTTCACCAACAGAGATGTAAATTGAGCACAACTGGTCTACCAGGTGGAGGATTTTTGTTTATTTATCAAGTACTTCTTGTGGGCCAGGGAATTGTTTCAGGTCCTTTAGTTAATTAATATAATTCATTAACCCTTATAGCAACCCTATGAGGCAGATGCTTTTGTTATTCTCAGTTTACAGATACAGAAATGGAGACACAAAGAAATTAAGTGATTCACTCTAGGGTTGAAAGGCAGGAAAAGATGGAGCTTGGATTTATAAGCCCAGGTAGGCTCTGGAATCCATATCTTAACTGATATGCTAGTATTTGTGGGGTGTGGGAGGTGTTGGCTTTCTACCTTGTGATCATATGCCATTTATGAAAGTGATGATGGAGGTACTGACATTGACTGTACATGTAATCTAAGCTTCTTCGGGACCACCTGCTCATGAAACTTAAAAGCATTAATGTTCCACCTTAAGAGTTAAACTTAATTCTTGCTTTCTAAGGATTAGGCCTCTTCTACCAGGATGCTGATAGTTTTATACCTGTAAATTTTGCAAAAACATAAATCCTAATGAAATAGGTGGTCCTAATTTTTACCAGGTTTGTGATTTATGAACTAAAATTATAGTCTTATGGATATGGGAGGGAGCAGGGAGCATCGAATATTGAACATATGGCTCCTTTTTAAAACAATTTAAATTGGACTTTTATGTAATTTTTCGTTTCTCAAATCCCTTTTCACACTCAAAATTGCAGAGCCAAATTCTACTTTAAAACAGATGACAAGTGGACAGACACTACAGTTTAGTTTTTCTTTCTTTCTTTTTTTTTACATTAGTTTGAGGGGAAAGTGGTTTCTTCATTCAATATCTACCTTCTTTTGCTCCCATGAAATACCATGCCTGAATTCAATTCTGCAATTAAGAAGCTTGACATTCTGTTACATACTGGAAAATATGTCCACTGCCCAGTGACTACCCCTAGTAGGTATCCAATAAATAGTTGACAATGAAAGTTCCCAGAGATTCAAAGATGGGTTTGATTCTTCCCTGTCCTCCTATGGTTTAATCTGGTGAAAGTCAGTCCTACAAACAACTAACATCCAGTGTGATAGAATTTGAGGACAATGTACACACATGAGTGTTATATTTGACAACTTGCACTAGTAATATTGAAAAGACAAATCCTTCAGAAAGAACAACTTCCATTGTTATTTTTCTTCCTTAAACATTATTAGATTTTTTAAATTGTGAATATGTGATTTTGTAAAAAAAAAAATGCACAGATGTATTTATAAAAAGCATGATAATCTCCCATTCCTTATCTTAAATCTCTGCATCCTGAAGTATTTTTAAGAATAAAAATTAAATATTCTTCAATAGATAAGATTTATTTTTTCTAATAATAAAAGAGTTGTATGATACACATCACTGGAATTCCATAAAATACTATATGTATATCTCTAAACCAATAAGTAATGCCTAAAAAGCATATGTTGCATATATTGAGTATACCATAGTGTATTCAATGATAAATTATAGATAGGTAATCAGATAAGAGACTTTATTTTGCTTTTGTTTTTTATTTTGCTTTTGTCTTTAAAACATCTGCATATATCTATCTTTAGCTACAAGTGCTGTTTATTTTTTCATTTGTTTTAATCAGCTTTACTGAAGCATAGTTTATATTCAAAGAAATCCTCACATTTCAAGTGCACAGTTTGATATACTTTAACAATCATGCACACAAAATATATATCATGATGTAAATACCACAACAAGGGAAATATAGAACATATCCATCACCCTCCAAAAGTTCCTTTATGCCTTTTTGCAGCCCTTCCTCTAATCACTGGTCTGCTATTACGGCTATAGTTGGTGCCATTGCTAAAATTCAAATAAATAAAAGCATATCGTTATAGTTTTTGTGTATGGCTTCTTACACTTACCTTTTAGAAATCTAAACCAGCTGTTTTTCAAAAACGTTCTCCTAACCTGTTGGCTTGCCTTTTCATGGTCTTAGGGGTTTTTGAAGAGCAGAAGTTTATAATTTTGAAGAAATACAATTTATTTTTTCTTTTATGGTTTGTGTTCTTTGTGTCTTATCCAACAAATCTTTCCCTAAAACAAAGTCACAAACACCTTTTATTTTTTTGAAGACTTAGAGTTTTAGTTTTTATATTTAGATCCATATTCAAGTTAGTTTTTATGTGTGGTGCAAGAGTTGAGTTTTATTTTTCAATTATATAATATCCATTTATTACAAAGCAGTTTACTGAGAAGACAATCTTTTCTGCACTGAATTGCTAAGGCACTTCTGTCAAAAATCAACTGACTATGTATGTGTGTGTCTATCTCTGGACTCTACTTATGTCCATGCTAAACAGTTTTGGTTATTGCAGCTTTGTCTTGAATTCAGGTGATATAAGAGGTCCAACTTTGTTCTTCTACAAAGTTATCTTTACTATTCTAAGCCCTTTGCATTTCCATATACTTTGGACCCAATTTCTTCAATTTTATTTTAAAAAGTCCATTGGAGGGGCACCTGAGTGGCTCAGTCAGTTAAGGGGCTGCCTTCTGCTCAGGTCATGATCTCAGGGTCCTGGGATGGAGCCCAGCATCAGGCTCCTTGCTCAGCAAGAACTCTGCTTCTCCCTCTCCCTCTGCTCCTCCCCCTACTTGTGCTCACTCTCCCTCTCTCTCAAATCAATAAATAAAATATTTGAAAAAAGTCCACTGGAATTTAATTGGGATCGCCTTATGTGGGTAGATCGACTTGAGGAGAATTGACATCCTAGTAGTATTGAGTCTTTCATTCCATGGGATGACCCTCCTTTCATTTAGTTCTTTAAATTCTTTTATTTAGCAAGATTTTGTAATTTTTGGTGTACAAGTATTGTGCATATTTGTTAAATTTATCTGAAATTTTATGTTGTTTATACTATTATAAATATGTTTAAATTTCAATTTCCAATTACTTGTTGCTTATATAAAAATACACTTGAGTTTTGAATATTAACCTTGTACCCTAAAACATACTAAGCTCAATTCGCCTTTTATTTTTGTAGATCCCACAGGATTTTTTATATATAAAGCCATGATTATATGAAAAAAACAGTGTTACTCTTTCCTTTCTAATCTGTATGCATTTTTTTTCTTGCCTTATTACTGACTAGAACTTCTAATACAATGTTGAACAGAAGTAGTGAGTGTAGATATCCTGGCCTTGTACCTAATTGTACAGAGAAAGCATTCAGTATCTCACCATTAAGTATGATGTTGTCTGTGGGTTTTTTTTTTTCGTAGATATTTTGTATTAGGTTGAAAAAGCTCTTTACAAATACTTGTTTGTTACAATTTTTAATAAATTATGAATGGGTGTTGAATTTTGTCAAATGCTTTTCCTACTGTATAGAGATTAAAGTTTTTAAAAACTTTCTTCTCTAAGCTGTTAATATAGTGAATTATTGTATTGATTAGTTTCCAAATGTTAAACCTAACCTTAAAAATTCCTGGAGTAAATCTCAGTTATTCATGATATATGATTTTATATAGTGTTGGATTTGATTATATTGGTAGTTTTCTTCTCTAGTAACGTCTTTGTCTAGTTTTGATAGCAGAATTATATGGGCCTCATTAAGTGAATTAAGAACTGTTTCCATCTCTCCTACTTTCTGCAAGAGTATGCAAAATTGGTATTATTTTTTTTCCTTAAGTGCTTAACAGAATTCACCAATGAAGCCTTCTAGGCCTGAAGTTTACTTTGTGGGAACATTGTAAATACGAATATCATTTCTTTAATAGATATTGGGTTATTCTGGTTATCCCTTTTTCTCCCTAGAACAGCTTGGTAGTTTGTCTTTCTCAAGGAATTAGTCTATTTTATGTAAGTTATCAAATTTATTGACATGAAGTTCTTCATAATTTTTGTTTGTTATTCTTTAATATTTATACAATGTGTAGTGATAATCATACTTTCATTCTTGAGGTAATTTTTGTCTTCTCTGTTTTTCTCTGGATTAGTCTAGTGTAAGTTTTATCAATTACATTGATTTTTTTCAAAGAATTAGCTATTGGTTTTACTTATTTTCTCTATTATTTATCTCATTTCCACTTTATTATTTCTGTACTTACCTTATTATTTTCTTTCTTTTGCTTACTTTGGGTTACTTTGTGTAAGTGTATGTGTTTTCCAGTTTCTTATGGTAAAACTTGAGATCATTTCCTGAGACTTCTAACAATCTTTTCTAATATAAATGTTCCATTTTATAAATTTCACACAGATGTTGATAACTGTATCTTCTGAATTTTGATATTTTGTGTTTTCATTTCCATTTGATTCAAAATGTTCTACCTTCTCTTGTGAATTTATTTTTTACCAGTTATTTAGAAGTATGCCTTTTAATTTCCAAACATTTAGTGATCCTCATGCTGTTTTTCTATTGTTGATTTCTAATTTAATTAATTTTTCTCAAAGGCTATATTCTATGATTACAATCCTTTTAATTTTATTAAAGAATTGTTGCTTTATGGTCCAGAATAGGATTTTGCTATTTTTTTTAAATAGAATTGATCCTAACATGCAATTGCTATGTCAAACAGTATGCTTGTTTTTATCTGTAATAGATATTACCTAATTACTTTCTGTAAAAACATAACAATTTATACCGTCATTTTCCCATATTGTCTTTTTTTTTAAGATTTTATTTTATTTATTTGACAGAGAGATCACAAGTAGGCAGAGAGGCAAGCAGAGAGAGGGGGAAGCAGGCTCCCCACCGAGCAGAGAGCCTGATGTGGGGCTCGACCCCAGGACTCTGAGATCATGACCTGAGCAGAAGGCAGAGGCTTTAACCCACTGAGCCACCCAGGCGCCCCCATATTGTCTTTATTATAAAATCTTATCAAGCTATTCTATTTTTTCCTGTATATTTGTTTTGTATCTCCCAGGCAAAACATGAGATTAAGGGATTTCTCCTAAGTATGTTGTCCATTTTTTCTTATATGACTTGCTTATTAATATTCTTTGTCCAATGTTTAATTTTAAATATATAATTTTTCAAGGATTTTCTTGACTTTTTTTGAATTTGGAACTATTATTTATGGAAATGATACATTTTTACCCTTAATGTTTCTTTTATATAGTGTGTGTGTGTGTATGTATGTGTGTGTGTTTATAATTTACTATTTATAGAATGTCTGTAATGGGTCAGGTACTTTACATATTTTTTCTTTAATCCTTAAAACAGCCATCAGAACAAATACATTGACTTACATACCATTAGTATGTGCCTGGTACAGTATTTCAGCTTTCAAATTGCTGTTGGGGAAACTGAACTTATTGTGTTCACTTGCTGAAGTCTACACAGGAAGTGACTGGGAGAGCTAGGTTTGAACCCAGGTCTGTCTGTCTCCAAAACCCATGTCTTTATCACTACAACATACAGCCTTTTCTTGAATAAAAAAGAAAGTTCCTAGTGCCAATGCTCTTTTATGTTGCTACTGAATTATACGCTCATGGAAAATAATGAGCCATTTATATATAAATTTTGAAGTTATTTCACTAAAGGAGTCATGGAATTTTATAGTCAAGAAATAAGATCATGCAATCTCAAGCATTCAGAGCCAAATTCTATCCTCCCATCATTGGCCAGAGATCACATCTACTCTGTCCCATCCATAGTGTATGCTTTCTCTTTCTGTAGACTCGGTCTTACCAAATACTATGCCAATTCTTTCCCTCATACTAGCTATAGCTTCAGTGGAAAAATTCCAGAGTTATCTATACAAGGTCAAGGTCCAAGAGCCTGGGCTGATTTATGAAACATTCAATCACAGTTTCCACCACAGGCCATGATCTGTGCCCATTTAGACAAACCATAGAAGTCAGAGAGTTGAGGAATCCCATTTGGCAATAAGTAACCCTTCAAAATGTTTTGCATGCAATCATTATTATCTTAAAATCTGGGAACAGAGGGAGTGAAAGAGATGCTTTCCCATTATCCTTCTCATTTTCATAGAAGAAATTCGTGCTGCTTTGTCGTTTCATAACATGATGTATCGCAAATGCATCTAAGCTACTGTTATCACTCCTCCATTTTATGATGGCTGCTGACCTCCTCCCATATTGACATCCTTCTACCACATTCTGTCCCTTCATTAACACGGACTTAGGAAGATACACTAACAGCCTCTCTGGTTGTTTGGGTCTGTCCAGATAATTCATCCTAGTTAAGAGTTATATCTCTCCCCTCACGTTCTTGCTACCAATAGGAGTATTTAATAGTTTCAACCGAAAAAAACAAAACAAAACAAAACAACTGGCAACTCCATTGTTCTTGGCTCTACAGAGCAAACAAAATAACATGGCTTGGCTCTGTTAAGATCTCTTGAGTGACAGAAACCAGATTCTAAGTGCTTAATTGTAAATCCATGCCAGGCACTGTTCTAGGCTCTAGTACACAGAGCCTTTTTTTTTTTTTTTTGAGGTATTTTTGTGTTTTTTGTAAAAACACAGACTGTTTTTTTTTTTAAAGGATTTTTATACTATATTTTAAAAAACCACAAAATAAAAAAGGGTTCAATCGACATATATCTTAGAAGTCCTTCCAAGAGTCTGTACGCAGCTGCCACACAGGCCGGTTTTTTTCCCTATTTCCCTGATCAAAATAGGGAAAAAAAATTCCTACTCTCATGGAGCTTATATTCTAGAAGGAAATAAATGTGTTCATTAAAAAAATATGGCTCCCAGCTCCGGCACCTACAAGCTGTAGTGTTTGTAAATTACTTAAGCTGGAAGTTACATCAACTCTCATCTTCCTCAGCAGGGGAATGATTAAAGCTAGGGTAGTTTTGAAAGTAAAGAGATAATATAAAGTATTTTAGCACAGGGCCTTGCATATAAGAGGCCCTTTATATAAGTGGGAGATTATTTTTATTATCATTATTACATTTCTATTCCCCCTATTTTCAGTGACTTTATACACATTTTAAAAGTGCAGTTTAATACTCTTAACCTAACCAGTCAGATAGCCATGGTCTGATTTTTCTGTATTATATGTAACAAAATTCTAACCATATCCCCCTCATATTATCTCTGTTCGACCACACTGTATTTTCCTTATTTTGTTTAAAACCCTGTTAAGTTAAAATGGATCACAGATATCCTCCCAAACCCAATTTGTTCAACCCAAAGTTAACTTCCCTCTGCATATAATGCAAGTCCCACAACAGAAGGATGTTATATCTTGGGTGATTCATGCAGATGGAAGCAGTCATGAGAAACAACAGAGTTGTGGATGCTCTTGCAGATAAATAAGACAGTTGTATGCATCACAAGGCAGGATGCTAAGGGACAAATCAGCTCAGAAATATTGACTCTCTGTCACTTCTACTGCTTGGAGGAAATGAATGGCAGAAAAAGGGACTGCTAAAAGGTGCTTATTTAAAACAGTAGGTGGGTTGGGGGAGGTGAGGTAGATGAGTGGTGAGTATTCAACTGAAATTAAGAAACCTGAGGTTCTAGTCTCCCCTGTGTCCCTAACCTAATGCATAACACTGAAAAAGTCCCATTCTCTCTGTGCTTGTTTTCTAATCTGCAAAATCAGACTAGGTCTGTCTTAAGGTACCTGACGGCTTCTAAACTGCTGTGTTGATTTCTGCTGCATAATCATTTTTGAAAGAGAGGCCTATAAGAATAGAACTTTTAAAACATAATTTCCTTTCATCAATAGTATCCCTCAATAACATGGAAAAAAAATAAGACCCACCTGACAGGATTGCTATGAAGGTCAAGTT
Source organism: Procyon lotor (assembly GCA_028646535.1). Classification (NCBI taxonomy): domain Eukaryota; kingdom Metazoa; phylum Chordata; class Mammalia; order Carnivora; family Procyonidae; genus Procyon; species Procyon lotor. The sequence continues at coordinate 90,356,646 of CM053611.1, forward strand.
GGAAAATTTACATGGAGTACTCAGCATAATATGTGGGATGTTCATATATTACCAACATACAATGTTCCTCTACCTTGATATATTGAAATCAGAGTGTGATCCTGACAATGTATAATAATCAAATGATCCTGGCAACATATAATAATCAAATAAAAAATTAAAATAATCTATATTTTTTAAAGATTTTATTTATTTATCTGAGAGAGAGTGTGTATGTATGCAGGTGCGGTGGGTGGGGGCACAGGGGTAAGGAACAGAGGGCGAGGGAAAGGAAGAAGGAGACTCTCTACAGAGCACAGAGCCCTATACTGGCTCAATCTCAGGACCCTGAGATCATGACCTGAGCTGAAGTCAAGAGTGTGGCTTTTAATTGAGCTACCGCAGCACTCCAAAATGATCTATCTTTAAAATAAACTACCATAGGAAGAGCAAAAAAGTAAACAAATGTAGAAGCAAAATTAAAATCTCTGGGTATTTGGGCTAATGAATATTTTTGGTTCATCCTTTTATTTGAGAGATAACCTGGATTGTCTTGACATTGAATCCTAGTTCTGACACCAACTGTGTGACTTTAGACCAGTTTTATGACCTCTGGAAGTGTGAAAATAATTCCTTATTAAGAAATGAGTTTAGAGAACTGGCCGCCGGTGGTATCATTGCGACCCAGAACCCCCCTCCCCAAGAGTACGAAAGCGATGACGAGTCTTACGAAGTGCTGGATGTAACTAAGTATGCAAGAAGACACCATTGGTGGAATTGAGTGTTTGGCCACAGTTCCGGACCTATGGTTGAAAAATAGTCGGTAGCCACCCAGATTGTAATGGGTGGAGTGACTGGCTGGTGTGCAGGATTTTTGTTCCAGAAAGTTGGAAAGCTTGCAGCAACTGCAGTGGGTGGTGGCTTTCTTCTTCTTCAGATTGCCAGTCACAGTGGCTATGTGCAGATTGACTGGAAAAGAGTTGAAAAAGATGTAAACAAAGCAAAAAGACAAATTAAGAAGCGAGCAAATAAGGCAGCGCCTGAAATCAACAATATAATTGAAGAAGCAACAGAATTTATCAAACAGAATATTGTGCTATCCAGTGGATTTGTGGGAGGCTTTTTGCTAGGTCTTGCATCTTAAGGATATAAAAGTTCTATCACAGTGGAGTCACCTCTAAGAAGAGAAATGGTGGCAACAAGGTGGTTTCTCAACATTACTCACTGCCAGATTCTCCAGGGCAGCAAGAAACAACTAGGTGGGCAATGCCAAATTCACAGCTTAGTGTTTTGCCATTGAAATTTGGCAAACAGGCATTTGCTGTAAAAACAACATGTACGGTATGTGTACAATAGTATTCCTGAGCAAAACATGCCTTTCATTTATTTTTTTAAAATTTGCATTTGTTTTGAAATCAGCCTATAAAATACTACCATTGGATGTAGATATATAGAGGGGAAAAAATGTGTTGGATATATTCCCCAGTGAAATATTATCCTTGTTTTATTTAAATAAGATATTCTTAATCTTGCTTTATAGTATAGTGCCAGTAATTAAAGATTTGTATTATAGCTTCAAAAAAAAAAAAAAAAGAAATGAGTTTAAAATCATGAAGCACATATAAGGCACTAAGTATTTGTCAATAAAGATATTTTCCAAATCTGTAATAATGGGCATATGCAGTCCAACAGTTGAATGGATTTTCTTTTATAAAGCTACGATATTACCCCAATTTGGTAATTTAGCATGTTTTTACAATGCACTTTAAACTGACTGACCACCACAATAACTCTGTGAGGTGGGTACTGTTATCAGCAGAGGGGACAAGCACTAGAAGGCAACTGTCCTAGTCTCCCCAATCTCACCAAGGCACAGGGGTGGAAACTTGCCCATCCTTAAGGGCCTCCCCTAGATTTTGCTCTCAGCAGACAGCACACCATGAATCTCCTTTGCCTAAGGCTAAAGCTGCTCTGAATGAACGAGGGACAAAACTGGACTAATCTCCCCTTCTCGCTTTTTTCTCTTTCTGGCAACTGCTTAAGGATCCAATCCATGTGCTCCTCTTGCTTGTCCTTGTCTCAAAACAAACTCTCCTTTTAGGTTCTCATATAGGGCAAAGGGATGGGCTGGTGGTCCAAAGACTCCATTTGAATTTTGGCTCTCTTAAATTCCATGAAACTTTGCATACACTACTTGAGTCTTTATAGTTTCAAACTTACATTTAAATCTCTGTTCACTCAGAGTTTCTGAGAATTTTTGTCAAAGTCAGACAGACAGATCCATTAAGACATTGAATGCATGATGTCTGGGAGAAGTTAAAGCAGGCAGGCAGTTAAAATTCCAGCATTCACTCCAGACCATCATGCTGGACACAAAAGAGTCGAGATCACTTGGAATTTGCCACCTGTCCATCTACCATCCTGCTCCACAATGCTCTTAGGACCAATGTAGGGAAATGCCCTTTCTGAGGGTCCAAAAAAAGTTCTAAAATCCAAAGGTAGAGTTTTTTATTCTTTTGATTGCCTGTAGTTGGATGCAATGATTTGCATTAGGCAGAGTCTCCAATGATTTTTCACCTCAATAAAAGCCAGCAGGAGTATTTTTCAGTGTGTTCTGTATATTTTCTGCTATCAAGGAATAAGAAGGGAGAAAGAGAAGTCATCTATAGAATGATGTTTGTGTGTTTTCACTTACTCTTATTATCCAGAATAATCTCAGTTTGAAAGTGTTCAGCCAGAAGACTATCAAAGGTAATAATAAAATGCTTGCAACATTTCTTTTTGGCTTTTTCAGAAATTGCCTGTTTTGACACTATTTAGAGCAATATTAGTGTTTTTCGAAAAACGTTACTAGGTAGCATGCATATAATTTGGCCTACCACTTTAAAAATTAACGTCTAGCTTAAGACCTGTTAAATTTATGACATGACTTTTTTTTTTAAAAAGGAATGAATAAAAAGGCTCACTGGAAAGGTAGAAATATATTTTTACCCTAAGCATTTTAAACTTGAGAAAGGAAAGGAATGCATTTGTTATTTTGACCTTTTACCGACCTATTTGCCTTGTAGGTTGCATTAGTAATTCCTTTACATCTATTAAAATTGCTAGTAGTTATGCGTATGAAGAAACCATTTCTCAGCCATTTATTTTTCCTGATTTTTTATGAAGGAGACATTCTAATTTTCTGGCTCAAAATATTAGCATCAACTGGAGTCACTGTTTTCAGTATCACCAAGTAAATGTCTACTTAGTATAAGAAGAAGAATGGCTACCTTTTATTGAACAACTCACCAGTCATTCCACTGGAAAGAGTTGTATGTATTGTTTGTAAAATCACAACAACTTTGTAATGTAGATATTATTATTATTCCCACTCTATAGGTAAGAAAATGAAGATGCTTCTTTGAGATCACACAGCTAGCAAGTTATAGAGTCTAAATTAAAGAAGAAGTAGCATTCTCTCCAATTCACCATAAGTTACCAATTCATCTTAAAATCAAACAGAGATCTCTGCAGACCAAGATGACTGATTTGGGGGTTTCTGATTTTTAATTAATTCTACTTATAAGTTTCTATAGTTAGAGAGAGTCAGCGGAGTGGACAGAAGTAGTTTGGGCTTTGAAATCTAGTAGACTTGGGTATAAACCTCTACCACTTGGCAGGTATAGGGCTTTGGAGAAGTAACTTAGTTTCTATAACATCACCTCATAAATTTGGGAAGATTAAGTAAAGTCAATCTCCTAAGTACTGAACACGTTCCCTGCACATGGTATGGGCTTAATAACTGGTATATCTTTCAGTCTATTTTTTTAAAAAAACATGCATTTTAAACTGTCTGAAAATATAAATATTCAAAAGCAGTTGTTCCATGATTTGCTAATGCCACCATTACTATATTTCTTTTGTTTCGTTCCTTATCGGCAGGGACATAAACCACGTTCTTACAGAGGATTTGCAGGATTTGTAAGAGGAGCTGCTTCCCCTGATGCATGGGCTAGAAGGAGCAATTCTTTTTTACCACCAGAAAAACAAAGGCTACTTTCCTTCTTCAGATGCACAAGGTTTCTATTATGTGAAAGCAAATTGAATGCAGGTCCGACAAGATTTGGCACAGGGTCTAATAACAAATGAAACAGAACTAGTATTCAGTGTGATTTTTCACAGTAGTTTTTATACATATCAAAAGGAAAAACTTTTTTGGTATTAGAATGAAAAGGTGAATTGACTGTCCCATTAAGAATCAGTCAGTACTTTTCATAGGTCATTTGAACTGAACCAAAGGGATATTAACAGGACTTGAAATGCTGATGTCTGTAGCTATAAACAAAATCTGACCAACACCCATAAACATAATGGGATTAGGCAGTAGTCACTTTTCTACAAGACGTGGACAAAGTTACTTTTCTACAAGATCATGGAGAACTGTGTTTCCTGGGTCTGGGAAGATGTGACAGTTAATTTAACCCAAGGAGCTCATGAGAGGGAAAGCTCAGAAGAGCTGAAGAGCATGCAGACCAAGACCAAACTGCTGTCTGTAGGGAGGGTTCTCTAAGGAGAAGTCATTGGTCTTACCCTAATGGAAAAGCCCATGGAAAACCTGTTGTGGGCAGAATTTTCTTTTTTGTTTTTTTCCCACTGTATTTTGTGGCCCACTTACAATGTGCCACTGGATGAGACTTTTAATCTTCTCCATTCCATAACTTTTGTCCTAAATAAGTTTTGTAATGGCATCGTTCCCATGTGTATCCCACTGGAATAGTCTTTCACTGACAGCTGTAGACTTTAAGAAACTTGGTGACACTAGGAAGTGAAATCTATCTGCATTCTACCTAGGTATTTATGTATTTATACAACGTCTCTGAAGCTACATAAATATAGTGTTGCTCAGGCCAGCAGCTCTGTCAGAATGATGATGATACATAACTCTTCCAAATGACTTACAGTTTCTAGAGTACTTTTCATACACACAAAGAAGAGAGAAACTGTTTTACTGGGTACATAAGTTATGTGGGGTTTTATGCTGAGCATTTCATTCGGCCCTCACCATTGCCTAGAAGGTACTTGTATCCACATTTTTCAATTGAGAAAACTAAGGTTCAGAGAGGTTCAGCAACCTATTCAAAATGCTCAGCTGATAAATGGTAAATTCTGGGCTGGAATCTAGGTCTTTGTAATCTAAATACAGACTGCTGCAGGAAGATAAAGTTAGAAAGGAGTGACAAATATATAGGATATTGAACTCCAGCCAAGAGATTTTGACTTCAGTATTTATTTTATGGGTGAAAGAAAATTATTCAAGGCCACGCACAAGGAAATGTCATGAGTCTTTATTGTTCTCTAACCCAACTTTGGGTGCCTTTCCTTTTTTGTTACTCTGCTCATCCCTATCTACATTCTCTCCATTCATTTGTACTCTTCCATCCCATGAGGAAGATTCTCATATTAACTCCATTTAATAGATAAGAACATGGAGGCTCAGAGAGGTAAGGGAGATCACCCAGGGCCAGAGCCAGGCAGAGATGGGATTAGAACTCAGGTCTCTCTGGACTCATTTTTTTTTTTACAGATTTTATTTATTTATATAAGAGAGAGAGAGACAGAGATAGTGACAGTGAGCACAAGCAGGCAGAGGGAGTAGAGCAAGCAGAGGGAACAGAGGGAGCAAGAGACTCCCCTGCTGAGCAGAGAGTCCAATGCAGGACTCGATCTCAGGACACTGGATCATGACCTGAGCCAAAGGCAGATGCTTAACCTACTGAGGCACCCAGGGACCCCTTCTGGGTTCACTCTTAATTGCAGTATGTAGCTCCATGTATCCACATGCATAAGTATGTGTGGTAATAAGTATTTGAATGCATAAGGTCATATAAAATTTCAGCTTCCTGTAAACTCACTGTTAAAAAAAGAGTTCCAAACACTATACATTGCAGGTTGAGAATATGCAAAATGCCATAATGATGTATATAAAATGAGGAAACAGCAAAAACTAAGGAATACAAATAACCTCTGCAATAACCAAGCTGAAGTCATGGGATGTGAAAGGTTATTGGACTCTCTCACAAATATCTTAAAAGGAGTGCCTCCATGTGGATGCTGACTAGTCATCATTTTTCTAAGCTAATATCATTGCTGTGTGGAATGTCATAAGGTTTAGGAATAAAGAAAATAGTTCTAGAATCCTCTACAAGGAAAAAAAAAGTACGTTCAAGGAGAAGTGGATTTTTTCCCACTTGTTTTTGCTTTATCATGGCACATTAACTTGATGAAAATTTCCCTTGTGGATATGAGGAATTGTTTTGACCCTCTGTACTTGTATGTTTATTTTGATGGTTCTAAATTTAGCAAAGCATTATTGTCATCATTGATCCTAGAGAATTATTCACCTGTTAGTGAGTCAATAGCTGCTTGGGTTTATGGTATCATGAGGGATATTGACTGTCAAGTTTATTTACAGTAATTGATGATTTTTTAATTGTTCTCTGTTCCTGTTCCTAAAATAACTAAGCAGTAATGATCACTTCACTGAATAAAGAAAAGGCTCATAAGTCAGAGAGGAAAGAGCTTCAGGTTTTGTGTACTCGAGGGGAAATAGGACATGCTTAGCAAGCCCCTAGAATTATTGAAACCCCGGCAAAAGCCGAGGCAGACCTCAAAGCCAACTGCTCTGTCCCATGAGATGTCCCTGCCTTTCTTGTGAGAAGTGGTCTTCTCCTCTTCTATGTCTCTGTCTTTACCCCCTTTCACAATGGATGAAATTCTTCCCCTACCACAGTGCCCCATACATAATCAGTCACTCAGTAAGTATGTCAGGTTACCTAATTCATGCATGAGGCTACTTCTGCTGTTATACTATGAGCTCCTTAAGTGTGGGGACAGTGTGTGTTTATGGACTTTGCATTCTCAGAGCCTTGCTTTTGCCTGGACGTTCCCATGTGCTCAGAAGAAATTTGCTGAGAGGCAGTATAGGCAATGGTAAGACTTTGAAGCTAGTCGACCTCTGTTCAAATCCTTGCTCTGCTATTGACTGGTCCTATAACCTTAATTAAGCAAGTTACTAATTTCTCCGTGCCTCACTTTCTTCATCTGCAAAATGGGATAGCAGAGAACTTCCAAGGTAGTTGTAAGAACTAAATGAGTTTCCATATGTAAAGTGCTTTAAACAAAGGAATATTAAGGCCATTAATTATGGTAATTACCAGTAGCTGCAATAACAGGCAAACCTCAGTCTCTGTGGCCCAATAAAACAGAACATAATTTCTCCAGTGTAGATGGTCCATGCCAGCTTGCTGTTCTCCAGGTAATAATTCTGTGTTCTAAATCCTTCTATCATGTAATGCCATCGTCTTTAACTCATGGTGTCCTAGATCCCATGGAAGGGAGAAAAAGAGGATAACTATATCTAGAATGGTTTCTGGAGGGCTAGACCTCATAATGACATGCATCACTCTCCCAAAACCAATCTTAAAGTCCTACCTAGATGCCAATGGACTGGTCAACATAGCCTTCATTGTGTGCCCTGGCATAGAGTGAAACAGTTCAGTGAGGGTATAGCATTCTCTCTGCCACTGGAAAGGGTTAAATAGATGCTAGCCATTATTTAAAAAATTCAAAGCTCTAAAATCATACGAATAGATGTATACAGTGGGGGAGTTTAGTTTCAATTGGTTAAGTACCACTGTTGTTATTTTATATTTAATTGTTTTCTGCATATCTCTCTGTATGATCCTGACCACACTCGCCTTTACTTGATGCTATCAGCTCATCTGGGACCTTTAAACCAGGGGTCACAAAGTCCTACTGAGGCAAGCAAATGACATAAATGAATAGCACAGCAGAGGTGGGTGAGGACCACAGGCCTCTGGGGAGCATCACCTGCCCTACCAGACACCATGACAGTAGTTAGCAAGAATACCGTCCTGAACTTCCCCTGGTCCTCCAATGTCTCAAGAAAGTCAGAAATCAGGATTTTAATGTGAAATCTCTCAAGTTTAAAATGTTGGTGACTACTTTTAATATTTTTAAAATGTTGAGTGGGCAAAATAGTTTGCCAACAAGAGGACAGCCCCTTTCTGAGAAATGTGAAGGTAATAGGTTGAACACATTATTTTAAAGTAATCTGTTAAGATGATAGGTTGATGACAGTTAAGGTAGGTGAAAAGATGCTCAGGAAAGTGGTGTGAAAACAAGACCAAGAGATGCATAAAGAAAGTAGTCAAAGAGTGGAAGCTGTTTTTGTTTTTGCTTTTGCCTGGAAACTAATTGTAAGTTACCACCACCTCATCAGCTCAGGGTATGGGCCTCATTCTGCAAGCCCTGAGTGTGTTCTCCCTAATATTAGGATATGGCCCCATTGATAAGATGGCAGGTAATTGTATGGACCTGGAACCAGTGTACCTAGATTTAAAGCCCAATGCTACAACTTAAAAGGCTGTTAACCCAGTTCTTCCATTTGTAAACTGAGAATACTGTTGGTATCCATCTCAATGCTCATTTAGCAGTTTCCATGAGCTAATAAGTGTAAGATACCTAGAACATATCTCGTGTATAGTAAGTGTTCAGTAAGTGCTAGCCATTACTTTTCTTACCATTATTACCTCTGGTATGTGGGCTGAATTTGATCTGTGGGCCCCCTAGTTTGCAATTTCTGCTTTAAACCATGGCAACTGAGATTCAAATCAGAAAGCACTTAGCATGTGATAAAAACAAGCATTACAAAATAGCTCCTGCTTCCTGGGAAATGCCTAGCCCCTCTTGCTTTGCCTTGCCTCATCCTTACTCTTTGCTTCCTACTCCATTTCTGCTTCTACCTGGCTCTTGACCTCTGTGGTTGTATCTCCAATTTTCAACTTCATTCTTGCTTTTTGCATTGACAATGTTATTTTTCTTGGTTTGAACTTAATTTCCCACAGATAAGGCTTACCACTCATCATGACCTCTCATTCCTTCTATCTACTATTACTCTCCACTGGCCTGGTCAGGCTAAAACTCCCAGGAGAAACAAAGCTTGGAGAAGTTAGGCAATTCAACCAAACCAGGATCTGAACCAGATCCTAGGACTACGGCCAGGGATCCCCAAATTTCAGCCATACTGCACTCAGTCTTTATTTTGCTGAAGCAGAAATTTGAGTCTCAGGTGATTTTGAAGTTAGCCTATGAGAACACACCCCTTAGCTAGGAAGTCAGCCCAATCCCAGGATTATCTCGATAGGCCTTTGCTGTTCTCAGCTCATTATTGAGATGTGCAAAATTCCTATGAGGTGATAGAACCTTTGTCTCTTTATGACAAATGGCCATACGCTGAAAGATCTAATTTTAGTGAAAGTTAACCACACAGCGAGTAAGCTATCAGCAATAGAAATTGGTTCATCTCAACAAAATTAAGAGGATATTCATAAAGATCTGGAGATTTCATTCAACAACACCAAGGGTCTATGCACAGTCACAGAATGATGGCCCACTAGCTAAGTTTGAGGGAGGAGGGAACATATTATTAAAAGCATTTGGATGCTCTTAAGTACAACGTGGCTTCTCCAGTGGGCCTGAACTATTAGCACTCTTTTCTGGAGTTGGGGCTCTCTGGCCTATTACATAGGATAAATGAGTATGAAGACTTAAGCTTCTATACATAACATTTTGTGTTCCTTCTTAGAGATGCTTATGAATCTTGCTACTGTATGGTTTAAACAGCACGTAATAGCCATTTGAAATATTCCAACAAAATGCCTCTTTTCCACAAATCTGTAAACTCATTTTAAAAAGTCACAACCCTGTAAGAAAGTTGTCTGAGGATCAATGAAACATCTTGTTAGTTCAGATTTAGGCTTACTTCATATGTTTACTCAGCATCTGCTAAACAATGCTAAGAACTTTCACATATATTTCATTTATTCTTCACAATAATCTAATGTACTTTAATAATACTATTCCCATTTTACAGTTTTGGAAGTGTTAGTCCAACAAAGGTTAGTTATTTGCCCAATATCACACCACTGGGAAATGGTGGATTAGGAATTCAGACTTAAATTCGGTGCTCTTCTTCATTTCATGCTGCCTATCACTGGTGTGATTCAGCCCTTGGAGATAATTTTCAAAAAGACAAAAGAAGCCTAGAAAATCATCCATCCATTAAAAATGATTCCATTGTCCCTCTATTACCTTGCCATGACTGTGATGGAGGAGAGCATCAGTTGTTTGAAATATTCAATAACAATTCCTTGGACGGTAGTTCTAATTTTAGATTCCTGTGGACCCTGTTTCTTCAGGCAATGAATAATTTGCATGGCAAGTTTACTTCTGAGCAAGACATTAGAGTCGAAGCCAAGGACACTTAGAATAGTTTCATAGGAAAGCTGGGTTTCAGAACTGCATTATACCTTGCTAAAAATTCTACATCGATGATTCACTATTGATTATATACTTAACCTTTTTATAAGTTTTCAAGTGTCTATTAAATCCTACTTCAACACAATAACCATTTATAGCTCCATAACGATAATGGTAAGACAATGACTTTTTAAAGCTCATTTGAAACTGTATTTTTATTCCTAGCAATAACCTTTGCCATTCCTTGGCTGTTCTCACTGAAGGCTTTCTAAGAATATTTAAAAAGTGGGGGAGCCAGGAACGAGGTTTTAATCTCATGTCACCAGACTGTTCTATCCACTACCCTCCTTGGTGCAGTCAACTAATAACCCATGGTCCATTTTCCCTATATTTTTGAGGATTTTCACCCTTATCTCACTGTCACTGTCACCTTCTCCAGTACTAATTTATCAAAATTCTTGCTGAGTTCTGTAGATCAGAGCCTTGCCAGGTAGCAAATATTTTAGGCTTTGTGAGCCAAAAGACAAAAACAAGAATATTATATAGGTACTTATATAACAAAGCAGAAAAGTCCTGCCCCATTCCACCTACCCCATTCACCTAAGACTTTCATCATAATCAGTTTCACCCTCTGCTTCAGTGACCCAGATCTTAGAACTCCTTCCTCCTGGAAAGCCCAGTCATTTCAGTTTGGGAAGTTGGCCAAGGGTGATTCCACCACTTAGTACCCTGCTTTTGCCAAGCATGAGTCTTCAGCAGCAATGAAGTATGGCTACCAAGCTAGATGGGTTGGCACTGAGAGTGGAGGTAGGCACAGTGCAGGGATGCATCGGTTCATCTCTGTGGCTCACAATGCTAACCAGAACCTTCTGAGCCAGGGCCATATGAAACAGTGTGGTGGGCCAGAATGGGTCAGATTGGGCTATGGTTTACTGACCCCCCGATGTAGATTATCATCCCAATACATTGGTCTCTCAATCTCTGGACCTCTTTTCTTCTGATGATCTTGTCCTCACCCCACCTTTGACATTCATTCACATAGTAATGCCTTCTCACCACCAAAATTTGCATCCACTCCCCAGAAATTCAATTTTAAGTCCCCCCTCTTTTATACTACCTCCTATCTTCCCAGCACATTCCCTCTAGTCCTCCCACTGCAACAATCCTTCAACCCATCAATTTGAGAAAACCAAAGGTCCCTACCTTCTTTTCACTGTATTTTAGTGTCTTCAGGTTTTCCCAATGTGGCTTAAAATCTCAAGGAACAAGAGCCATTACTCCTTCCACACAGCTCTAACTCTCTTGCTGTATTCTGACTTCATCATCACATCAGGCACAACCTTAGCTCTATCTAAGTACCGTTTTCTGCCTACTCCATACTGCACACACACACACACACACACACACACACACACACACGCATGCACACACACACCTGAACAGAGCTAAAGAAAAACACAATCATACTGGCTGATTTCACTTTAAATTCATAACATCTCCCCCTAAGTGGCCTTAAGGCTGCCTGGCAGCTGCACATTCTTTCCCCCTCCTAGGTTACTAATACATGCCTCCTCCTCTTTCCTCCAAATTCTAATATTTGCTCATTCTCAGTTGACAAACATGCTTCCTACTTTACTGAAAAAAATCAGAAGATATGATTCCCACAAGCTCACACCACTACAACTATCCACCCACTCACATATGTGCTCAGAAAGTTTCTTTTGTCTTCTAAGTACGCTCTGCCTATGTTTCTCCCTAAGGCCAGACTATCCACTTGTGCATGAAATCCCTTCTACTTTTCCTGCTCAAAAACATCACATCCAGAAATTAGTTTCTGTCTCTGCTATATCATCAACTTTTTCTCTTTACTGGGTCATTCTTGCAAACATACAACAATACTGTCATTTTTCTTGGCCTCAAAAAGACCTCTTACCTCCACATGTCCTAAAGCTACTTCCCCATTTCTCTGTCCACATTGATTTGTATTGATGCTTATCAGTAGATTCTGGCTCCGATTTCCCCTCTTTTTATTATGCCTTCAACCTATTCAAATCAGGCTTCACCTCCTGCACTCCACCAGAACTATTTTAGTCAAGGTCATTGGCTTCTGGATTGCTGAAGCCAAAGGGCCTAGTGAATGTTACTCACCTTAGCTCCTCATCTTAATTGACCTTTCAGCAGCATTTGGTACAATTGACCATGCTGTCCTTCTTAAAACCGTTTCTTCACTTACGTTCCAGGAGACCACACTTTCCCAGTTTCCTCCCACCTCACTAATGTGTCTTTCTTAGTCTTTATTGGTTCCTCATCTACCCAATCTCTAAACTCGTAAGTGTCCAGGAGTTCTTAGACCATTTCTCCACAAATCCTCACTCTTTTGGGGATCTTGTCAGACTTATGACTTTAAATACTATCTTTACACAAAAAAATCCAAAGTTATATCTCTAGTATAGACTTCTTCCTTGACTTTAGATGCATAAAACCAATTTTCTATTCATTGTCTCTTCTTGGATTTCTAAAATGTGTCTCAAACTTAACATGTGCAGGGGACTTTCATTTCTGACATAATTATCTGGGCACCTTGATAAATTCTATTACCAAAAAATAACAAAAAGTCCTGAATTTAATTTTTTTCTTGAAAACAGTATCAAGGGGAGCCTGGATGGCGCAGCCAGTCAAGCGGCCCACTCTTGGTTTTGTCTGAGGTCATGCTCTCAGGATCCTTAGATCCAGCCCTGCCTTAGGCTCTGAGCTCAGCAGAGTCTGCTTAAGACTCTCCCTCTTCTGCTGCCCCTACCCTCCATGCTTTCTCACTCTCTCTCTCTAAAATAAATAAATAGTCTTTTAAAAGTATCCATAATCAGATAAAAAACTAAGTTCAAGGACTGAGAGAAAGCAGGATTTCTGAAAAATCAACAGAGCACTGAAACTTTAATGTTTGGTACTTTGCCCAGAAGAATAACTATAAAGTACAATATTCATAGTTGACGTGGTACATGGAAAAATTAAAAAACAAAAACAAAAACCTAGGCCTGCTCAATATGAAAACTCTAATGGGCAATCTTTTCTCCATAAAACTGAAACCCTAAAAGGCCACATCTTCAGTTTATAGATGATATATCACCATATATATTAATATATGGATTATATATAGTAGTATAAAGAATCTACTTTGTTCTTGGCTGTCCTCAGTTCTTTACATTTCATATAAAGTTTAGGATCTGCTCAAAAACTTCTAGCCCCCCAAAATAACTAAACTGCTGGATTTTAATTGGGATTCCATTGAATCTATAGATTAACTTGAGGACAGTTGCATCTTAGAAATACTGTTATCCATAAAAATAGTAAAATTTGCCATTTATTTAAGACATCTTTAATGTTTCTCAACTATGTGCTTAATTTTCCAGTTTTCAGTATAGAAGTTTTAAATCTCTTTTGGTAAATGTATTCTTAAGTATTAGATACTTTTAAAATCTAATGTAAATGATAATTTTTAGATTATTTTAATGTTTTTATCGTGCTAATATAAAAATATAATTGATTTTTGTATATTAATCTTTTATTCAGTATTCTTGCTAAATTCACCAGTTTTTGGAATTTGTTTGAACATTCCTTTGGATTTTCTGATCATATTTGCTTTTAACTTTATTAGTCCTACTAATTTGATATTAGTCCTATGAAGAGTTCATCACTACTCCAATTTTTACCTTTGGTTTGCTGGGGAGAAATTAGAGTAATGTGAGAAAGCAATTTAGATGAAGAGCAACACAATAGACAAAAGATTATTCTAGATGAGTTCCTTTTTCTACTCTTATCTTTCTCATTTAGAATCCACTTCAAGGTTTGAAATCTTCTGGCATATTTAAAAAGAAAATAGAATTTCCCAATAAAATATCTGGAAATTATTCTAAAAATCTCCTTCATCTCAGTGTGGTTTTGATTTGAATCTCCCTGATGGCTAAAGATGATGAACATTTTTTCATGTGTCTGTTAGCCATTTGTATGTCTTTTTTGGAGAAGTGTCTGTTCATGTCTTCTGCCCATCTTTTGATGTAATTATTGGTTTTGTGAGTGTTGAGTTTGAGGAGTTCTTTATAGATCTTGGATATCAGATCTTTGATATCTGACAATCAGATATCAAATTGTCTGTAGTGTCATTTGTGAATATCTTCTCCCATTCTGTGGGTTGCCTGTTTGTTTTGTTGACTGTTTCCTTCATTGTGCAGAAGTTTTTTATCTTGATGAAGTCCCAAAAGTTCAATTTTGCTTTTGTTTCCTTTGTCTTTGGAGACATGTCCTGAAAGAAGTTGCTGTCGCTGATGTCGAAGAGGTTACTGCCTATGTTCTCCTCTAAGATTTTGATAGATTCCTGCCTCACGTGGACAACGAGCAACAAACTGAGGGTTTTGGAGGGGAGGGGGGGCGTTGGGTGAGTCTGGTGGTGGGTATTGAGGAGGGCACGTATTGCATGAAGCACTGCGTGTGGTGCATGAACAATAAATCTTGTAACACTGAAAAAATAAAATAAACATATTTGGGGGGAAAAAAATCTCCTTCATCTATCTTTCCCCTCTACTGTCTATTATGCTTATATTCTTAGGACTAGCAGATTAAACCATATCTTCTCTCGAACTTTTCTTTCTTTCATAAAATCAGGAATTACCTAGATGGCAATATGGATATAATAAAAGACAAAAGTTATAAGATGATTTTCAGGTTTCAATGAAGAATAACATGGAGAAGTGAAAAGAGTCCAAGCTTTGGCATTCCAAGTCTTGGGTTCAAACCTTCTCTCTTCCAGTGACCTGGACTAGACTTCTCTCCTCTAGTGACCTGGACTAGAATGCCTTTGTAAATCTTATTTTCTGCACCTCATAATGGAGATATTAGTTGCCTCCTCTCAGCGATGCTGTAAGTTCAATAAGACAACACATATAAAGCACCTCGCCCAGAGTGTTGTATGCTAGACACATTCAATAAGTATTAGTTTTATTGCCAGGCCTATTGTTTTGAGATATGTCACACTTAACCTTTCCCAAGAAAACTTGAAATGTGAGTCGCTGGATATTAATTTGAGATCTTATTAAGTATATTTCATGTTTTGCTATTTTTAAACTGTAACCACACCTCAAAATGTTATTAATTTCAAGCAAATTTAAAAGCTGAATAATTTGCTATCACCTCAAAGAAAAGTGGTGATAGAAACTGCTATAAACGCACATCATTCCACTTCTGTTAGATCCTGATACTTTACTGCATCCCTAAATAACTCTTTCCTATTCCTTATAGCAGCTCTTTCAGGTTGTCTCCATTCTTCTAAAAGCCTTAAGAACATTAGAGTCACATAAATCTCAGCAGATCTGAAAAAATAAAACCTATCAGCCACGAAACTCCCTTAGAACCTCTCCCTCCCCACTTTAATATCTCTGTCTCTTTACTTCTTCTGGCTTATTTTCCTTCTCATTGCAAGGATATTACCCCACTTCCTCCTAAGAAAATCCCTGCAACTGTGTCCTTTACCTTATACTCTTTATCTCCCCACAAACTTACTCAATCATTTATTTCTCCCATATTTCACACTTTTGATTTCTTCATCTGAACAGCCTCTTCCCCCTGTCTTGCAAACAGACCGTGAGTTTGGTCTTTGCCTCATTTCCCATTCTTTATTAGCTCTTTGGGATCCTTTCATACTCTGGCCACTCTCTTTTTCTGGTAACTCTCAAATTCTCAGCTCTGGCTATGACTTCATTCATAAGCTCAAGATCAGTATTTCCTACTACTGCCCACCTGGCATTTTTACTGAACGATTCCACCCTAATTCAAATTCAAATAGGCCAAATGGAATGTTATTTATATTCTTCCATCCTTATTTGGGCTTGAGTCTAAGGAACACTATACCATTTGTGCTGGGCTAGTGGAAAGGGAGGAATTGGACCTGTGAGTCCAAGAACTATTGGAGAAAACTCCACTATCAGGCCTATCCAAATGTGAAAGGCAAAAGTGCACCAGAATGGCATACACTAGAAAAACTAATATAGTGGGAACAGAGGTCAGCAGGCTAGAACAATGTAGGAGTTAGGCAGGTGGGAATGTGTTGCTCCTGAGTCATCTTCCTGGTTGGGAATGCAGTTCTAGGCAATGGTTGAGGGTACAAGAGAAGAGCTTGAAGTAATAAAAAGCTGGCAAAAGCATATAGATTTCCAATGCCTAGTTCAACAAAAAGGTTGGAACTCATGGTATTTTCCTTAGTCCAATGATAGAATTGGGTGCAAGATAAAATGTATGGCTGGTCCAGCAATTCCACTTCTGGGTATATAACTGAAGGAAATAAAAACCCTATCTCAAAGAAATAGCAGTATCTCCATTGCAGCAGTATTCACAATAGCCAAGACATAGAAATGACCTTAGTGTCTGATGATAGATGAATGGATATGTGGTCTATATTGATATACAATGGAATTATATCCAGCCATTAAAAGAAGGAAATACTGACATTTGCAGCAACATGGATGACTCTTGAGGGTATTATACCAAGGGTAATAAGTCAGACAGACAAAAGAAAAATACTGTGTGGTCTGACTTATATGTGGAATCTAAAAAATCCAAGAAACAGAGAGTAGATCTACCAGGGGCTGGAGATCAGGGAAAATATGGAGATGTTTATCAAAGAATACAAACTTTGAGTTATAGGATAGATAAGTTCTTGGGTTCTAATGTATAGCATGATGACTAGAGTTAACAATATTGTGTTGTATATTTGAAATTGGCTAAGAGAGTAGATCTTAAATGTTCTCACCACTTAAAAAAAAAAGGTAACTGTATGAGGTGATGAACATGTTAACTACCCTCACTGTGGTTATCATTTCACAGACATATATGTATCAAGTCATCATGCCATACACTTTAACCTTACATAATGTTATCTGTCAATTATACCTCAATAAAGCTGGGGGCAGGGGAGGAAGATTGGACTTGAATCATAAAGGAAAAAAGTACAGCAGCTGTGGATGAATATTCCTTGGATACCAGCCTTAAGTCAAGACTAATTGAGCCAAATGTACTCTCTCAACAGATCTTTATTGAGCACTTACTGTGTGCAGAGCAATATAAGCCAGGGACTGGGAACGTAATTGTGAATAAAAAGAAATTGATGACACACAGTCCTTTCTCTCATAGGTAGTTTGGAGAAAGTTATAAAATAATAAAAGAGCTGATTATAATATGGAGGTGGGGGTAAGGTGCCAAGATGGGGAGTGCACTGAGGAGCACCTAACCCAGAGTTATAAAATCAGGAAATAAGTGGGGAGTATGTGTCATGTTAGCTGCTAGCCTAGCCTCTTTGAACCCTTTTTGAGTCCTCAGGAAACTTTCAGCCTTATGTATCCCTCTTCCCTGAGATAGGACCCAGAAAACTTACCATCCCAGCCTCTTTTGTAACTGGGGCACAGGTGTGTTCCCTGGGCTACACCGATCGGACTCATCTCTGAAATGTTTTTATTTAGATTTGAGAAAGATGAATACTAATTCCCCCCCGCCATGGAACCATTTGGCCTTCAAGGCTCCCAAGCCTTAGCAGGTACACTGGTTGAAAAGTCAGGTTCCTGAATCAGGTTTAGCATCATTGTTGGCAGGAGCTGCAGCTCTAGTCAAATCAGGTTCCAAAGTCAAGCCAACGCTCCAAAATTTTATGAGCCACGTAAAAACCTTTCCTGCTTAAAGACAGATTTGGTTTCTACCACTTGCAAGTAAAAACAAAACAAAACAAACAAACAAAAAAATCAACCTAACAAATATACAAGTTTTCCCAGGGGAAGTGATATCCAAACTGAGATGTGAAGGGAGATGAGATTGCTGTATGATATATATGAAAACTGTTAAAATAGTAAATCCTAAGGGTTCTCATTTATAAGAAAGGTTTTTTTTCTTTTTTTAAGATTGTATCTTACAAGATAAAGGTAGAGGTTAACTAACCTTATTGTGGTAATCATTTCAGAGTATAGGTAAGTCAGACTGTTGTGCTGTACACCTGAAAGTCACTCAGTCTTCTCTAACAGTTACGTCTCAATAAAACTGGGAAACACAGGGAGTGAGGTGGGAAGGTGTTCGCAGCTGCAGGAATAAGGCCTGGGGAAGAGAGAAAGAGAATGTGGGATACCTAAGGGACTGAAGGAGTTCAGTGTCATGAGAGATGGTGAGTTGTGAGAAATAAGACTGAACAGTACAGCAGGGGCCTGGCCATGAAGGATCTCACACACCAGGTAAAGAAGACTTTTAGCAAAACTGACTCAGTAAGTGAGAAGGCTTGAGGTTATGGTCGAAGACCTCTTTGGCAAGAACCAAGAGGCTGAGACCGACTTCACCATCCTCCTAGTCCCATTTGCTGCCTCCAGGAATGATGTTTTCCCCAAAGCCCCTTAGCCAAGGCTGAGTCTAATTACCTTCATCTCCAAAGTAGACATTGCAAAAAGAGAAAATCCAAGGCAAGGTATCTATCATAAAATATTTTCCAATGTGTAGCAGCAAAAAACCTAGGAGAATTTCATCCAGCTGAAATGTCCAACAGATGGATTTTCAACCTGGCATGAAAGTGTTAAGAAAAACTTTTAGTCATATCATTTCCTCAATATCTGTCTCAGTGTTTTTGCCTAGGGAACCCAGTTCATATTTTGTTTGCCACACCTGAAGACCCACTGTCTATTCTAAACACAGTGAGCCACAACAGCACCAATCACAAGGGTCAAATTGTGAGTTGAATACTAAATATTGTCACAAAGTCAGCCCGACTAACCTCAATGGTGCTTGAAGACTTTAGATTAGTGTGTTCTCAGGATATTAATAGATATTCTTATAAAATGATTCTAAGATCAAATAATATTGAGAAACCCTTACTGAAGCAGAGTTTATATGCAGAGAGAATGTTTCATGTACAGCAAACCCCCCAAGACAGAGAGAGGGTATGTAGCATGTTCCAAATTCATTTGATTCCCACTTTGCTTGGATCAGGATAGGTGACCCACAGAACCCATCCTTTATTTAAAAGGATAAGTTACTCTTTCTCTTTAATATGACCTGTAAGTCATGTAATGCTGAGTCTCAGAGCAGTTTTTACCTGCAGAGAAAAAAAAAAAAAACCCCAAAAAACATAACTCAGGTCATGTCACTTAACCAGTAGCTTCCCATCTCACTCCAATGTTGTTTTCCATTTTATGAGAAAGACCTAATTCCACCTATCTAATATTTTCCTTTTCCCTAGGGTTTTCTGATCTCCTTTGTTTTTATTAGTTACTTCTTCTCCGTGGTGTTGCTCTCCCTCTGTCTTGGGGAAAAAGTTCCTTCATTAAGTTCACCTAGAAAATCTACACTTCCCAGGATCCAATCAGATTTTTCACATTCTAACTTGGGTCTCCCACATTTTCCAATTAAGATACATACACTCAAATATAAACAAAGCCAGGACCTTGAGGGGGCCAGGGAAGTTTCTTAATGAGGTCATCTGTTTTATTTATTTATTTTTTAAAGATTTTATTTGTTTATTTGACACAGAAAGAGATCACAAGTAGGCAGAGAGGCAGGCAGAGAGAGAGCCTGATGCAGGGCTCAGTCCCAGGACCCTGAGATCATGATCTGAGCCGAAGGCAGAGGCTTTAACACACTGAGCCTCCCGGGTGCCCGAGGTTATCCTTTTTAAAAGGCAGACACTATGAATCAAAAATAAAACTTAAGGACAAAAGATCAATTATAAATCAATGTAGGGTAGGCAGTAAAGAGAGAAATTTCAGACCCTGAATATGCTTCGAATCTGCAGCTTGAATGAAAAATCTGCTTCCTGATTCTAGCTGTCCCGACATAGGGAAAGGAATCAGATTCACCTTGTCACCTGAGATTGGCAGACCCTAAACAAATGTAAGGACATTGCAGGACCTTCCACAGTTGCCTACACCAGCAGTTCTCAGACCTTAACTGGCATCACAGTCCCCCTAGGACCCAGATTGCTTGCCACTACCCAAGAGTTTCAGATTCATTAGCTCAAGCATTTCTATCAGGTTTCTAGATGATATTGACAATGAGGACCACACTTTGAAAACCAGTCCTAGAGAGTGGGAGCAAATCCCCTGCTGACAAGGCACTTGCTCTTTTACTCTTTCCTTTTTTTTAAACAGGTGAAAGGATTGATAGCAAATGTTAGAGAGTGGATGTGTGGGTCAAAGAGATGCTGGCTTCATTCCCAGATGAGCCACTCCCTATCTGAGATCCTGAAACCATTTATTTATCCTAGGTACCCCAATTGTCCCATGTGCTCAATAAGGCAAGAGTAGCCCCCACCACATAAACTGTTGCTTGCAAAGACTGAGGAGGACAAGGCTCTCAACAGAGATGCTGGCTCATAGTAAAGCACTCAATAAGTGGCGATTGCATGAGTACTGTTTTGTCAATTTTCAAAAAACGCTGGTGATATCCAGCCCCTAAACTCCAAGTACTAAGCAAAGAGAATCTGGGTGTTTAAGCATTTATCAAAAATCCAGTGGACATATGAAGTCACCAGTCCTGCAGGATGCAAACGGAAAATTATTACAGAACTCGTCCCCAAATTACTGAGGTTGTTGTTGTTGTTTTAAGATTCTTTTTGGACAGAGGAATATTTTCTCTAATTAGTTTTGCCTTCAGATGGTTTCCACCAAAAACAGGAGTTGGAATTTTGAGCTTCTAGTCAAAAAATTCCGGAAGGGTTTCCTTATAAGCCCTTTACTAATTGTAAAACAAATAATGAGTCCTATATTTCTTGGGCATCTTCAGGTCTCAGTGTAAATATAGATCCTCAGGTTCCTTCTCCCTGGTCTACTCCATTCTCTCAGGAGGCTTTGTTAGAACTCCCTGCTGTGTGCATACCTGGAGCCTTGCACCCTTATCTCTTGATATTTTACACATTTGTAATCATGTCATGCATTATTTGTAATAATTTGCAGTTTGTTCTCATCTAACACACTTTTCAAGAGAGAATTATGTCTACTAAGTTTCCCACTGTACCACCTAGAATAGAAAGCCCATAGTCAATATTTGATGAGGGTCAGACCAAATAACCAAATTCCCAAGAAGTGTGAACAGCAGAGTGAGAAAGGCAATTTATTTTTTGTGTGTGTGCCTATTCTAATCAGCATATTTCAGGAATATATTTGACAAAGAAAAATAAGATATAACTCTTCCAACATGCTTTTGATGATTGGGTATTAGAATTTCCCACTAAATTAATGACTTTATTAATCCAGCTCAATAGCCCAAATCAAGAAATAGTAATACAGGAATATCTCCATAATAAGAAAGAATTGGGCCTTTGGGTTTTATATACATTAGGAAGTCAAATAGTGGCAAGGCATCTACATAGTACTTGATAAACTCACTCAACTTAGTTTTGGTTGTTGTTTTTTTTTTCTGTTGAAAACACTGGTCTTCTTCTTTATTACTTTGCTTGTATATTCCTTCCAATATGGATATAAATGTAAATGCATTTCTGGGCCCTTGCTTTTCTTTTCTCATTTTAAATTACCTCTCCACTTAACCATAAATTGTATATCTGGAATTCCATTTGTGGCCAAAATGCAATTGTTTAATTGTGCAATATGTAATTTGTAATATAATTATGCTGGCCAAATTATTTCCTGGGCTGCTCAATTACTGTGATTACATTTGTTAAGTTTACAAGCCACATGCTGTTATTCTCCTTTCCCTCTGGCTGGTAAATAGTTTTATTTTGCTTTTAGTTCTTGGGTTCAGGGCTTCAAGTGGGTGTCATAAGGGGGAGTGAAATTTGATATCTTGTTTTCTACCATTACAGCCCCACTTGTGTTAATGAAGATGGAAGCTGAAGCTGAAAACCACAAACGACTTTTATTGTTATGCATCCACTCAACACTTAGAAAGAGAGATTGATGATAGCACATTTCAAATTCATCTTCCAGAACGTTCCATCTCATATGGGGAAAATGGCTAATATTTATTGAGTGCTTTTGAGGCGCCTCAACTTTACATACATTTAAATGTTCATCTTTGGAACAAAACTGTGAGGTCAATGCCATGGTTCTCACTGTGTCTTAGCCTAGGTTCCCAAAAAACAGAACCAATGATGAGGGCTGGTGTGCAGGCAGTTTAATTTGGGAAGTGAACAAGGAAAAGGAGAGAGATTAGGGAGGGTGAAACAGGGAAATATGGGAAGCCAACCCAGTATTGTATTATCTGGATGATTTACTCGGCGGGCAACCAGGATTCTAATAGGTGAGGGAGGCTCGGAGGAGCTGTGCAGGAAACGTCCTAGAATTATCTGTCTGAGACTCTAGGGAGGGAAATATTGTCTTCCTGGATTCTCTCCCTCTGGGTCAAGAGTTGTCCTGTAGCGTATTAGCATCCTAACACTTCAGGGCTGCCATGCCTGAGAGTAGTGAGCCCTGCAGGAGCCCCATGTGGCCACAGCAGAGAAGCTCTGGAGCAAAATGTAAATTCTGCCTGGGGCAGCCCACACATTTTCATCTAGAGTAAGATGGTAAGCAATATGCACCAGGACACAGAGGTATTCTATACACACTTTTTCTTTCTTCCTTTTCAAATTTTTTAAAAGATTTATATTTTAATTTTTAGAGAGAGAGACCATGAGTGGAGGGGATGGGCAGAGGAGGGAGAGGGAGAGAAAGAATCTCAAGCAGACTCCCCACTGAGTGTGGAGCTTGACACAGGGCTTGATCTTACCATGAGATCATGATCTGGACTGAAATCAAGAATTGGAGGCTTAACAGACAGAACCACCCAGGGGCCCCTCTTTCTCTCTCTTTCTTTTTTCTTTGTCTTTCTTTCTTTCTTTCTTTCTTTCTTTCTTTCTTTCTTTCTTTCTTTCTTTCTTTCTTGTTTTCTTGCTTTCTTTCTGCATACTTTAAAAATCTTTCATTAGATTTCTATAATTCACCAACACTTTTTTACAAATTTATTGAGGAATAACTAATTCACAAAAAGAAACCATTCATATTTAACATATACAATTTGAGGACTTTGGATGCATGCATGTCCCCATGATATCTCATCACCATAATCAATATAATAAACAAACCTATCATCTCCAAAGTTTCCCTGTGTCACTTTGCTTTTTTGTTTGTTTTTGTATAAAAACACTTAAGATTTACCCTCTTAACAAATTTTTGAGTGCACAACATCATATTGTTAACTATAGACATCATGTTGCTCAGCAGATCTTTGAACTTATTCATCTTGTGTAACTGTAACTTAATACCCATTGAATAATTTCCCATTCTAACCCACCTCTGACCTCTGGAAACCACCATTCTGTTTTCTGTTCTATCATTTTGACTCAGATACCTCTCATAACAAGAATTGTGCAGTATTTGTCCTCCTGTAGCTGACTTATTTCACTTAGCACATCTTCAATATCTGTTCATATTGTTGCAAATGAACCATTCTTGCATCCTAAGGATAAACCCCACTTGATCATGGTGTATGATCCTTTTAATATACTGTTGGATTCAATTTGCATGTATTTTGTTGAGGAGTTTTGTATCAATGTTCATCAGGGAAATTGGTCTGTAATTTTTTTTTTTCCTGTACTGTTTTTTGCCTGCCTTTGGTGTCATACTCTTTTTCAAATAAGAAAACTGAGGCCTTGGAGAGGTTTCTCAAGGATATAGATAGAGCTAGTATCTGGCAGAGCTCATCATCTGGTACTCAAGACTTCAGCCTATATTAGTTTCCTAGGGCTTCTGTAACAAATCATCATAAATCAACTGGTTTAAAACAACAGAAATTTATTCTCTCACCGTTCTGAAGGACTGGAGACTGAAATCAAGGTTCCACCATGGAGACACATCCTCTGGAGACTCTAGGGAAGAATTCTCTTGTAGATTATAGTAACTGCTATACTCCTTGGCATCCCATGGTTTGTGGAAGCTTCTTTCCAGTTTCTGCCTCCATCTTCACATGATCATCTTCCCTCATGTCTGTGTGCCTGTGTCCAAATTCCCGTCTTCCTATAAAGACACCAGTCTCATTAGATACAGAAACTATAGTAATCCAGTATGACTTCACCTTAAGTTGATGATAACTGCTTGGATATTGATTAAATTATTTGGAACTATTTCCAAATAATTGGCCTATTTATGGATTTTAGAGAGACATATCATTTTAGGGGGATACTATTCAATCCAGTACACAAATCCAGCTCGTCTCCTTTGAAAATGTTCTTTTAAAAAATTTTTTTACACATTTTTAAAATATATTTTTTGATAATTAAATATTGGAAATGTCTGAATACCCATTTCCTAGAGAAGTCGGGTATTTATTTTTCTCTTTTAAAGAAGGCTTTGTGTTTTATCTGCCTCCAAATTTCTCAGTTAGCTCTCCAAAAATATGAACAAACTAAGGGTGACTGTGAGGCAGGGGGTTAGGGACGGGATGGCTGGGTTGTGGACCTTGAGGAGGATATGTACTATGGTAAGTGCTGTGAAATGTGTAAGCCTGACGATTCAAAGACATGTACCCTGGGGCAAATAATACATTATATGTGAATAAAAATTAAATAAATAAATAAGATTTAAAAAAAAAATGAGCCTACCAGCTGATCAGAAATCTTTGTAACAGACCATGTTTTAGTGTTAATCCTGTCCCAGCCAGAGTTCACCTTGAACCCACAGATGTTACAAGGGTGATTGAATCCACTACCTAGGACAGATGTGCAGGCATTGGAGAAATGCCCAGACCTTTACACGGGATTCATCAGTTTGAGAAAATTATTTTTTGTCAGGTTCTTGTAAGTTTGGCTGCCTTAAGAAATTGACAGGAGTTCTATTAGCATTGTTAATCATGTCAGATTTGATCATGTTGAATTTGACCAAGTTTCTATCCTGGTTGAATGAAAGAGATCAGTATTAAAGGTATTTAATGCAGCTATGATTATACATTGTCCCTTGGTCCTTGCATACATTGTATTTAATATACTCCTATTGAGTAGTAGGGACAATACCCCTGTTGAGATGGTTAGTATCATTCCAATCATATCAGGAAACTAAAACTTCAAAAGGACAAGATATATACACAAGATCATAGCCAATAAATGGTAAATCTAAGGACTTAAAGCCAGGTTCTAATAGCTCCAGAACCTGGAATGTTCTCCAATATCAAGCTGCTCTTGATCTGATCCAAAGCCATCTTCAATCATGTCATCTAGGGATCACTATTGCTTACTTTCAAAACATTTATATAAAAATATAGGAAGATGGCAGAGGAGTAAGAGACCAAATATCATCAGATCCCAGAAGTTCAGCTAGATAGTTATCAAACCAATCTGAACACCTACAAACTCAACATGAGATAGAAGAGAAGAAAAGCAGCAATTCTAGGAACAGAAAATTGACCACTTTCTGGAAGGTAGGACGTGCGGAGAAGTGAACCTGAAGCAATGGGAAGATAAACTGTAGGGGGAGGGGCTGGCTCCCAGCAAGTGAGAGAGCAAAGGAGCACAAAATTGGAACTTTTAGAAGTCTGTTGCACTAAGGGATATCACTCCAGAGGCTAAGCGGGGGGTGAAGCCTTCATGGGAACAGTGTGATCTCAGGACCCATGGGGTCACAGAAAGACTGGGAGTGTCCGAGGGTGGCAGAGCTCCCAGGTATCAGAGAGTGGGAGCCAGCTACAGACAAGGAGCCAAGAAGTGGGCTCCCAGCTTGAGATTACCTTAAACCATGATCTGAGGCATAGTTAGGCCACTGCTCTTTAAGCAGGGACCCCACAAGTGGCAGCTCCAGAGAGACTCATCTTCTTCTGGGAGGAGCAATGCAGGAGTGCACTGCAGGAATCTGCTGTTTGGAGACTCCAAATGGGGCCGTGCGTCAGAGATAGAAATGCTCAGTCACAGGCTGGGTGAGCACAGAGTGAGGCCAGAGACCAGGGAAATGGGAGGGATTGACTGCCTTTCTCTGAAGGTGCAGAGGAGTGGGGCCCTGAGCTCTTGGCTCCTACACGCTGGAGACTTGGAAGCCACCATTTTCATTCTCCTCCTCCAAAGCTGTAGGGAAAGCATTCAGGAAACAAAAGCTCCTGAGAGCAGACGCAATCCTATTATTTAGCTTGGCCCCAGGCAAGGGTGGCGTAATTCTGCTTCAGGCAAGGATATTTGAGAATCATGGCAACAGGCCCCTCAGAAGATCAGCAAGAACACATAGCCAAGACCAAGTTCACCAGTGAATGAGAACTGCGGCACTCCAGAGCTAGGGCAAAGTAACACATAGAATTCATGGCTTTTTTCCCATGATCCTTTAGTTTTTCAAAATTAATTTTTTTATTTTATTTTTTCCTTATTTTATTTTTTTTAATTTTTCCTCTTTCCTACTTTAATGTTTTTTAACTCTCTTATCAATACCTTTTTAAAAATCTTTATTAATTGTCATTGTTATAGTCATATTTTATCCCTTCATTGTATTTAACTTTATTTTTTGTATACATACATATAGATTTTTTTTTCTTTAAAATTTTGGGATACAATTTCTTCTAATAAATCAAAATATACCGTAAGTCTAGCACATGGCTTTGTTCGAGTCTCCAGCCTGATCACATTCTTTCCTCTTTATTTCTTTTTTCAACCAACTTCTTATCGATTCCTTTTTTAGAATCTTTTAAAATTTTCATCTTTACAGTCATATTCTATCCCTTCATTGTGTTTACCCTTATTTTTGTATATATGTAAATTTCTCTTTCTTTGAAATTTTGGGAAGTAGGTTCTTCTAACAAACCAATATACACCCAAAATCAAGGTGTGGTTCGATTCTATTCACCAATCTAATATATATATATGCATATATTTTTTCTTTTTTTTTTTTACTCCTTTTTCTCCCCCCAGTTTTGGGTCTCTTCTGATGTGGTTACTGTATATTTTTCTGGGATTGTTGCTACCTTTTTAGTATTTTGTTCCCTCATTCATCTATTCCTATCTGGATAAAATGACAGGGCAAAAAAACTCACCACAAAAAAATAAAAAGAATAAGAGGCAGCACCAATGGCTATGGACCTAATCAATATGGACACTAGTAATATGTCAGAAATAGAGTTCAGAATGACGATTATCAAGGTTCTAGTTGGGCTCAAAAAAAGCATGGAAGATATGAGAGAATCTGTTTCTGGAGAAATGAAATCCCTTTCTGGAGAAATAAAAGAACTAAAATCTAACCAAGTTGAAATAAAAAAAAAGCTATTAATAAGGTGCAATAAAAAATGGAGGCTCTTACTCCTAGGATAAATGAGGCAGAAGAGAGAATTAGTGATATAGAAGACCAAATCATGGAGAATAAAGAAGCTGAGCAAAAGAGAGACAAACAACTACTAGACCACAAGGGGAGAATTCGAGAGATAAGTGATATCAAAAGATGAAACAATATTAGAATAATTGGGATCCCAGAAGAAGAAAAAAGAAAGAAAGGAAGGAAGGAAGGAAGGAAGGAAGGAAGGAAGGAAGGAAGGAAGGAAGGAAGGAAGGAAGAAAGAAAGAAAGAAAGAAAGAAAGAAAGA
>CM053611.1:90384597-90533530 GCA_028646535.1 Procyon lotor
AAGTCTTAGTGACAAAGAGAAAATCCTAAAAGCAGCTCAGGACAAGAGGTCTGTAATATACAACAGTAGAAATACTAGATTGGCAGCAGACCTATCCACAGAGACCTGGCAGGCCAGAAAAGACTGGCATGATATATTCAGAGCATTAAACAAGAAAAATATGCAGCCAAGAATACTATATCCAGCTAAGCTCTCATTGAAAATAGATGGAGAGATAAAAAGCTTCCAGGACAAACAAAAACTAAAAGAATTTGCAAACACCAAACCAGCCCTACAGGAAATATTGAAAGGGGTCCTCTAAGCAAAGAGAGAGCCTAAAAGGAACATATACTAGAAAGGAACAGATAATATAAAGTAATAGTCAACTTACACGCAATACAATGGCACTAAATTCATATCTGTCAATAGTTACCCTGAATGTAAATGGGCTAAATGCCCCAATCAAAAGACACAGGACATCAGAATGGATTAAAAAAAAAGACCTATCAATATGCTGTCTACAATAAACTCATTTTAGATCCCAAAACACCTCCAGATTTAAAGTGAGGGGGCAGAAAACAATTTACCATGTTAATGGACATAAAAAGAAAGCTGGGTGGCAATCCTTAGATCAGATAAATTAGATTTTAAGCCAAAGACTATAACGAGAGATGAGGAAGGACACTATATCATACTTAAAAGGACTGTCCAACAAGATCTAACAATATTAAATATCTACGCCCCTAACATGGGAGCAGCCAATTATATAAACCAATTAATAACAAAATCAAAGAAACACATCAACAATAATACAATAATAGTAGGGGACTTTAACATCCCTCTTACTGAAATGGACAGATCATCTAAGCAAAACATCAACAAGGAAATAAAAGCTTTAAATGACACAATGGAACAGATGGACATCACAGATATATTTAAAACATTCCATCCCAAAGCAACAGAATACACATTCTTCTCCAGTGCACGTGGAACGTTCTCCAGAATAGATCACATTCTGGGTCACAAATGAAGTCTCAGCTGGTACCAAAAGATAGGAATCATTCCCTGCATATCTTCACACCACAACGTTCTGAAACTAGAACTCAATCACTAGAGGAAAGTTGGAAAGAACTCAATTACATGGAGGCTAAAGAGCATCCTACTAAAGAATGAATGGGTCAGTCAGGAAATTAAAGAAGAATTTAAAAAATCATAGAAACAAATGAAAATGAAAACACAACTGTTCAAAATCTTTGAAACACAGCAAAGGCAGTCCTGAGAGGAAAGTATATAGCAATACAAGCTTTTCTCAAGAAACAATAAAAGGTCTCAAGTACATGACCTAATCCTACACCTAAAGGAGCTAGAGAAAGAACAGCAAAGAAAGCCTAAAGCCAGCAGAAGAAGAGAAATAATAAAGATCAGAGCAGAAATCAATGAAATAGAAACCAAAAGAACAGTAGAACAAATCAATGAAACTAGGAGCTGATTCTTTGAAAGAATTAGTAAGATTAATAAATCCCTGGCCAGACTAATCCAAAAGAGAAGAGAAAGGGCCCAAATTAATAAAATCATGAATGTAAAAGGAGAGATAACAACCAACACCAAAGAAATAGAAACAATTATAAGAACACATTATGAACACCTAAACACCAGCAAATTTAACAATCTGGAAGAAATGGATGCATTCCTAAAGACATATAAACTATGAAAACTGAACTACGAAGAAATAGAAAATCTGAACAGACCCATAACCAGTAAGGAGATTGAAGCAGTCATCAAAAATCTCCCAACAAACAAGAGCTCAGGGCCAGATGGCTTCCCAGGGGAATTCTACCAAACATTTAAAGAAGAATTAATACCTATTCTCCTGAAACTGTTCCAAAAAATAGAAATGGAAGGGAAACTTCCAAACTCATTTTATGAGGCCAGCATTACCTTGATCCCAAAACCAGACAAAGACCCATCAAAAAGGAGAATTAAAAAGGAGAATTACAGCCCAATACCCTTGATGAACACAGATGCAAAAATTCTCGCCAAAATACTAGCCAATAGGATCCAACAGTACATTAAAAGGATTATTCACCATAACCAAGTGGGATTTACTCCTGGGCTATAAGTTTGGTTCAACATCCACAAATCAGTGTGATACAATACATTAATAAAAGAAAGAATAAGAACCATATGATACTCTTGATAGATGCTAAAACATCATTTGACAAAGTACGGCATCCTTTCTTGATCACAACTCTTCACAGTGTAGGCATAGAGGGTACATATCTCAATATCATCAAAGCCATCTATAAAAAACCCACAGTGAATATCAATCTCAATGGGAAACTTAGAGCTTTCCCTCTAAGGTAAGAAACACAACAGGGCTGTCCACTATCACCACTTCTATTCAACATAGTACTAGAAGTCCTAGCCTCAGCAATCAGACAACAAAAAGAAATGAAAGGCATCTGAAGCGACAAAGAAGTCAAACTCACACTCATTGCAGATTTATGATACTTTATGTGGAAAACCCAAAAGACTCCACTCCAAAACTCCTAGAACTCATGCAGGAATTCAGTAAAGTGTCAGGATGTTAATGCACAGAAATCAGTTGCATTTCTATATACCAACAGCAAAACAAAAGAAAGAGAAATCAAGGAGTCGATCCTATTTACAATTGCACCCCAAACCATAAGATACCTAGGAATAAACCTAACCAAAGAGGCAGAGAATCTGTACTCAGAAAACCACAAAGTGCTCATGAAAGAAATTGAGGAAGATACAAAGAAATGGAAAAATATTCCATGCTCATGGATTGGAAGAACAAATAGTTTGAAAATGTCCATGCTACCTAAAGCAATCTACACATTTAACATAATCCCTATTAAAATACCATCAATTTTTTTCAAAGAAATGGAACAAATAATCCTAAAATTTATATGGGACCAGAAAAGACCCCAACTAGCCAGAGGAATGTTGAAAAAGAAAACCAAAGTAGGTAACATCACAATTCCAGACTTCAAGCTCTTTTACAAAGCTGTAATCATCAAGACAGTATGGTATTGGCACAGAAACAGACACATAGATCAGTGGAACAGAATAGAGAGCCCAGAAATGGACCCTCAACTCTATGGTCAACTAATCTTCTATAAATCAGGGAAGAATGTCCAATGGAAAAAAGACAGTCTCTTCAACAATGGTATTGGGAAAATTGGACAGCCACATGGAGAAGAATGAAATTAGACCATTTCCTTACACCACACACAGAAATAGATTCAAAATGGATGAAAGACCTCAATGTGAGATAGGAATCCATAAAAATCCTTGAGGAGAACACAGACAGCAACCTCTTCGACCTCAGCCACAGCAACGTCTTCCTAGAAACATCACCAAAGGCAAGGGAAGCAAGGGCAAAAATGAATTATTGGGACTTTATCAAGATCAAAAGCTTTTGTACATCAAAGGTAACAGTTAAAAAAAAACCAAAATACAGTGGACAGAATGGGAAAAGATATTTGCAAATGACATATCAGATAAAGGGCTAGTATCCAAAATATAAAGAACTTCTCAAATTCAACACCCAAAGAACAAATAATCCAATCAAGAAATGGGCAGAAGACATGAACAGACATTTCTGCAAAGAAGATGTCCAAATGGCCAACAGACACATGAAAAAGTGCTCAACATCACTTGGAATCAGGAAAATACAAATTAAAACCACAGTGAGGTACCACCTCACACCAGTCAGAATGGCTAAAATCAACAAGTCAGGAAACGACAGATGTTGATGAGAATGCGGAGAAAAGGGAACCCTCATATATGGTTGGTGGGTATGCAAGCTCATATAGCCACTCTGGAAAACAGTATGGAGGTTCCTCAAAAAATTGAAAATAGATCTACCCTATGACCCAGCAATCACACTAGTGGGTATTTACCCCACAGATATAAATGTAGTGATCTGAAGGGGCACACGCACCTGAATGTTTATAGTAGCAATGTTGATAATAGCCAAACTATGGAAAAAGCCTAGATGTCCATCCACAATGAATGGATAAAGAAGATGTGAGATATATATATATATATATATATATATATATATATATATATACACACACACAATAGAATACTATGCATCCATCAAGAGAAATGAAATCTTGCCGTTTGCAATGATGTGGATGGAACTAGAAGGTATTATGCTAAGAGAAATAAATCAATCAGAGAAAGACAATTATCATATGATCTCACTGATATGAGGAATTTCAGAGGCAGGGTGGGGGGTCATGGGGCGGTCAGGAGGGAAAAAATGAAATAAGATGGGATTGGGAGGGAAACAAACCATAAGAGACTCTTAATCTCATGAAACAAGCTCAAGGTTGCTCAGGGGTAGGGGGTAGGTATAGGGTGACTGGGTTATGGACATTGGGGAAGGTATGTGCTACGGTGAGTGCTGTGAAATGTGTAAGCCTGATGATTCACAGACCTGTACCCCTGGGGCAAATAATATATTATATGTTAAGAAAAAAAAAGTCAAAAAATATATATATATAAAATTATGAACCAATATAATGCCAGCTATCAACCATGATTGCATCTCCCTCTATGTTCTAAGTACTTATACAAATGAGATTGAAAATAGTTTCCCAGGTGTAATGAAATCTAAAGTCAGGTAGTTTACATATGTAGAATTTAAGAGACAAAGCAGAGAAGCATAGCGGAGTGGAGGGAAAAATAAAACAAGACAAAACTCAGAAGGAGACAAACCATAAGAGACTCATAACCATAGGAAACAAACAGAGGGTTCCTGGAGGAGAGGTTGGTGGGGGAGATGGGATAATTGGGTGATGGACATTGAGGAGGATACTTGAAGTAATGAGCTTTGGGTGTTTATTGCAACTCTGAATCACTAAATTCTACCTCTGAAATTAATAATATAGTATATAACTAAATTGAATTTAAATAAAAAAAAGTTTTTAAGTCAGGGAGCTTCAATTACTCACCTGAATAGATCACAAAGGTGACAAATACTAGATAAGGGCACCTGGGGCACTTATCTACTTATTTTATTCTTGGTGTACCTGGGTGGCTCAGTAGGGTAAGCATCTGCCTTTAGCTTAGGTCATGATCTCAGGGTCCTGGGATCAAGCCCCACATCAGGCTCCCTGCTTAGCAGAGAGCCTGCTTCTCCCTCTCTCTCTGCTGCCCACCTCA
This sequence comes from Procyon lotor, assembly GCA_028646535.1. Classification (NCBI taxonomy): domain Eukaryota; kingdom Metazoa; phylum Chordata; class Mammalia; order Carnivora; family Procyonidae; genus Procyon; species Procyon lotor. The sequence continues at coordinate 90,389,779 of CM053611.1, forward strand.
CTCATGCATGTGCTCGCTCTCTTTCTCTTCATCTCTGTCAAACAAATTTTTAAAAATCTTAAAAGAATTCAACTCAACTCTTACTCTAAAACCTGTTCTCTCAACTACTTCATATATTGCTTCTCAACATCAAAGCTTTAAACAATATAGAAGCTCTAAGTTAGGGTTTATATTGAGTAGGAGGACTGGGGAAGACTTTATGCAGAGCTGGCATTAGAGACAAATCTTAAAGCATGAGGAGGGTTATGCTAGCCACTGAATGGCAAGATCAGTCTGAATACTTATTCATTTATCCACTCATTCAATGGATCGTATATGGTCTGTATCAGACACCATGACGGTGACTGAATGAACATGGTGGTCATGCTATCTACCTTTGTGCTACTTAAAGCCCACTAGGAGAGTAGATAATAGTTGAACAAACACACCAATAACTGAACTCATGGAAAATTCTGGGAGTACTATGTAGGACGCAAAATCTACTGTGGAAAGAGAAGGAGAGGGGATCTTAATGATGGTCAGGGAAGGCTTCTCTGGGGAAACGACATAAAAACTGACTCCTACATTTGAGGAGGAATCAGTCCTCCAGAGCAGCAGAAAGATGGTTCTAATCAGAGGAGTCTGCAAAGCTCTGAGGTAAAGAAAGAAGCTCAGTTTGAAGGAGACTGGCATGTGATGGAGAAAGAAGACTGACAGGAGCTGGGAGACAGTTGGGAGTTGACCTCATAGGGCCTCTTAGGCCATGCTCAGGAATTTCAATTTAATTCAAAGGACAGTGGGAAGCCATTAAAATGTTTCACCAGAAGAGTGAAATTCTCCAATTTATGTTGCTATGTCTATCTGGCCACTCTGTGGAGAACAGATATGGTAAGACCAATTAAGAAGCTACAGCTGCAACCCAAGCAAGAACTACTGGTGGGTGGTCACGGTGGTGGCTGTAGAAATGGCAAGGAGGAGAGAGAGATAACATGAAGACAGAGTCGAGAGTTTGTGCTGACAGATTGGGTATGGCAGGAGGAGACAAAGAGAAGCAAACATAATCAGGGATGGCTCCAGCTTTCTGGCTTATATAACTGAGTGTGTGGGGTGCTATTTACTAAGACGGGGAAGACTGCAATGGGGATGGAGTGGATAGATGTTTGTGGCAAATGCATGCTGAGGGGTGAGGAGAATGAAAATGTCTATTACTTCCTACGAACCACTTATCTGGTTGTAAAATGACGTGCTACCCCTAAGCTATAAGCCAATGAATTTTAGCAAAGGAAAATAGGTCGTGACAGTATTTATCATATGAGAAAAACAGCTGAGAGATTCCTATCTTGTGACGACTTCCCATTCTACTTCCAAGTCAACCTCACCAAGCTCAGGCATCCATTCGGCATGCTCTCCTTGTGTGGCCACTGAGGATAATGCTGCAATCAATTCTGCAGATAAAAAGTAAAGCAAATAATAACAATGCAATGCATTCAAATCCTTGTGGTAGATGAACATTTTGACAGTCAAGAGAGAAAGCCAGAAGAAGCAGGAGTACCTTCCAAAGGGAGACAAGAATAATGGAAGAAAGCTTTCTACAGGCAGTGACCTATGTACTGGTCTTGAACATGAGTCAGAATTTACCACAGGGAAAGGACATGGATCAGCATTCCAGGCAAAGGGGAGGTAAGGACAAGAGATGGAGACACAGCAGTGTCTAGCATATTTAGGGAACAGCACATGTGGTTCTAAGAGCCAAGGGAGGGAGGGATTTAGGGTGAAAAGGTATTGTGTTCAGGGTGAGATTATAAGAAACTATTGAGTGCCAAATTATTCATCCTACCTGTAACTAACACAGTGGACCAGGGCACATGCATAACATACACCTAAATCCTATCATTTTCTCTCTTTCTGTTCTGCTTTTTTCTCTTTCACACACACACACAGACACACAGAGTCCTGTAATGCTGTTTCCCTTTTTAATGTCACAAATTCCTCCATATCTGTACCTGGAGACAAGAAAAGTAAGGGAAAGAAAGGTTATATGGGTAAATTGTTCCTGAATGCAGCTAAAGATAGTTCTGAACAGGTGGATCTCAGTGACAGCAGCTTTTGCAATTCAGAGCATAATTTCTTTCCCATTTTCATCAAAACCCCACAGCCAACATTCTTTACTCCTTCAAATTATCCTAACATCATTGCCAGATTCATCTTCTGGGGAAAATCAAGTGTATATCACATCATTCCCCTGTTACAAATCTTTCCCTAGTTTTCTAAGCCCATCAAGGAGCTCCTGCTGTTCTCAGTAACTACAGAGCCCACCAGAGGGTAAATTGCTTTAAGGGGGGAAATCCCTCTTAAAATTTTAAGAGACAATAGAAATATACAAGAAAGGGAATGGAGAGAATATGTTCACCTGGGTACAACTCACATGGCATTCATAGATAAGAACATGTTTGATAGTTTCTGTCCTAGGGAGTTGGGATGTCATCTTGGAAAAGAATTGTCTATCAATACTATCATTTTAATATGTTTGTTGTTTGGGAAGATGGTATGTGGGAGGCAGCCTAAAACAGGTGATTGTACTATATTTACACCTATCTGCTGCTTTCCTTCATAATCAAAAGTGACACTACCAGTGATAACTGCTATCTTCTGGTGCAGGTGTGAGCAAAAAGACAGATTTGAAGCCAACAGTCCCCATGCATGCCACTTGTCCATAAAAATGAAACTGGGGGCTGTGGCTCTTTCAACAACCCTGTCCAGTAGAACTTTCTGCAATGATGGAAATGTGCCATATCTGTGCTGTCCCCTTGGATAACCCTGAGCCACATGCAGCAACTGAGCTCTTGAATTGTGACTTGCACAATTGAGGAACTGGCTTGTTTATTTCATTTAATTTTAACAAAGTTAAATTTGAATAGCACACTTCCGGACCTACCAATGTCCCCTTTTCTAATCCTGGGTTTCCTCTTCGCGTGGGTGCTTTGGTGGGTGGTTGTATTTGTTTCCTGAGGCTGCTCTCACAAATTACTACAAACTGGGCAGCATAAAACAACAAAAATTTATTCTCCTACTGTTACAGAGGCCAGAAGTCCAAAATCAAGTTGTCAAGATTGGTTCCTTCTGCAGACTCAGAGAGAAAATCTGTTCCAGGCCTGTTTCCTAGCTTCTGGTGGCTGGCAGGAGTCCTTACTGTTCCTTGGCTTATAGCTGCATCCCTCCAATCTCTGCTTCTGCTGCACATCACCGCCTTCTCTGTATTTCAAATCCCCCTCTCCTTTCTCTTTTAAGGACTGGTGTTGGATTTAGGGTCCATCCTAAATCCACCATGATTTCAGTTCAAGATCTTTAATTATGTGTGCAAAGACTCTATTTCCAAATAAGGTCACATTTACAGAAACCAGGGGTTAGAACTTAGACATGACTTTTTTTGGGGGGGAGGGTCACAATCCAACCCACGACAGCAGAATTCCAGCACCTTCTGCAGGCAGGCCCTCCCACAGTGCGCTTTTGCAAGGACACAAATTACCTTCCCAAACAGCAATTTGCAGGCTTACTTTCATGACACCCAAAGCCACCTACATGCCTCTCTCTCCCAACCCAACCTATTCCTATTACAACTTTTGTACCCTGAGCCATTTGACTCCTTCACATCAGTTACTAACATTTGTAGGTACTTTCCAATATTCGTGGTGATTCCTTCTTCAAAGCCAGACCAACCTTTATTTTTCTTTAGAAAGCAACAGAACAGAAGTCTCAGGACATGATGAGAGGCTTCAAAAGATTTCTCTACTGCCCTTTTTGGATTTTTTTACTTAAAAAAAATTAACACACAGCTTTGTTTCAGCTATCCACAGATGAGATTTCTTCTTTTCTCAGGTGTATGAGGACATATGGATACTTTCTGCCACTTTTGGAGGGGAAAAACAGCCACAGGAACTGAGAAACTATCTAGCTCCAGGGAAGAATGTACCCTGCTGACCTCATTCCCGTGTCCCTTGGGGTAGAAGTGATTGGTGGGGGAAGATCCAGCATAACCCCACCACATCCCATTTGAGGTGTGTTTAACAGGCCAATTGGCTCTGTTCTTTGTAACAACTCTATATTTGGCAAGCTGGCACAATTTTTAGACAGAGATTTCTCACAAGAACTTGGCAAACATTCCATGTTTCCTTTGCTGCAATATGGAGAATTGATATTTCTGACAAAATTGCTCACATATCTTAGTATAACCTGTTTAGTTGTTGTATGTTGTTAATTTTATTTTTTTCTTCCCCAAGGAAAAAGAAAAACTGATTTATGATATGGTATTGGAGGTTGGGGAGGGAAATTTGACCACAGGTCTCCTGGAAAACCAAAGCCTGTCAAGTCTTTCTCCATGGGGCTTCTCTTGTGCACACCTTCCCCTCTAGCCTCCCACCCCTGTTGGAATCACAACCACACTACCTACCGGTATTACGGGCATTGAGATCTCCTGAATAGCCTCCGGCCCAGGGGTTCCGCCCTTTGATTCATTGTGTACCACCCTACCAACTTCAAATTCTCAAACACAAAGGCATTTAAATGTTGGCCTCTGGAAGAGAGGAAGGTCCTCAGTGAAAAATGTTATTTTTTCTGCCTTTTGCTTTATATCTGAAATACTTAAGTATTTTTATATTAAATTGACTCATCAATATCACTATGAGTCTTAAATATTATTTTAGAAACTAAAGCCACTCCCTCACACATAATTAAAAGATAAAATTGATTTTTAATACCTATTTATTGAAAATAATTTAAAAAAAAAACATTGTCCCCCAAAACTCCTAGTGTTTTTGCTCCACATCATTTTCCTAGTCTGTGAAATATTGGATTGTGGATTTGTTTCTTAATATTTTAAACATGTAAATACAATTTAATAACCAGGAAAGAAGAGCTAAGAAAGAAAAAATAAACATACCAACAAAAAGGGGTCCCCTGGTAAAAAATAATAAACTATGTTGTAGTTAAACACACACACACACACACACACACACACACACACACACACACACGAAGATCCTGAAGTGTCATTTTCTGCTTCAGTTATGACTTCATCTCTCATTTCTGCCCTCTACAAATCATATTGCTCTGTGTTATTATCAAAACCAGCTACCATTTATTGAGTGTCAATGGCTTTATATGTATTATTTACTCTTCAAAACCATTCTATGAGGTGAGTGTTATCTTTCCCATTTTACAGATAAGAAAACTGAGTTCAGAAATGTAGGAGGCTTTTTCTCCTAAATCACACAATTGCCAGGTGGCAGGGCAGGATTGGGAATCCATATTTTTTTACTTTATAATCTACATTCTTAACCAAAGCACAGTGCCTGGCACAATCATAATGTTCAAAATCAACAGACATTCTTAGGTGGGACCAGGTATAACCACTGTCTTCTCCTGCCTCCCTGCTTTGGAAGGTCCTCTCTTGAGATTTTTATGAACATTAAATAAACCGTACTCCTTGAAAGTCAATGGCCGGGTTCCATTTGCTGTTACAAATCACAGGTTATCTCTCCCTTTCCCAAAGCTTGCATTATGCCACTTTGCTTTTACAGAAGACCTACATTAGTTGGGTAAAATATTCATTTTTTGTTTTTGTTTTTTTGTAAAAGTGAAAGAAAATCTTCTTCAGATTTCTTTCAGTTAGCAAAAACCAGGTACTAATGTGGGTCTATTGTAAAAGTGAAAGGGCATAATGAAAACTTGATTTTCTTCCATTTTGGCTTACCGAAATTTTCAGAGGAATGCTCTACTTTGAGGTAGCAGGGAAAACCTGTACTCCAAAACCTACCAGCTTGAAACCACCATATTAATATGCTCAGGAATTGTGTCAGATATTCAGACAGAATATCTGTCTGATATTTTCTGATAAGCAGAAAATGACACAGAAGGCATGGCTTATCTCTGCTCCATGGTTTGTCTCTGCTCCAAGATATTTAGGCCTTAGCTGGAAAGACTCAGAAGCTGAAGGAATAACTCTATGAATGGGGGATAGAATCATCTGAAAATGCAAGTAGATTTCCAGAATGGCTTACTAACAAGGTTGCCCAGTGATGCCCTGTCACTTGGGCATTTAATTGGGACTATTGGCTGGAGCCACTTCTCATGGCCTCTGGAGCCACTTCTCATGGCCTCTTCAGCCTCGCTGTCTCTGAGTAGTGGAACTTCTTACATGAAGACTGGCCTCCCCTAGAAAGAACATCTCAAGGTTATCAGGCAGAAGTTGCATGGTCTTCTCTAACCTAGCCTCTGATGTCACAGAGTGTCACCTTCTACCGCATTCTCTTGGTTGATAGGTAGTCACCCAGGCCAGCTCAACTCAAAGAGAGAAAACATAGACACCCACTCTTGATTGAAGGGGTGTCAGAATTTGCTGGCATGTTTTGAAATCCTTGCATCAGTGTTATGCATAATGAAAGGACTATTTCAGTGAGAGCCAAACACCTATTCCTGGAACTCAAGTATTGGAAAGGACATCTATATAGATGTTGAAGTCACCATGATGATGATAGTATTTGGAGAAAAAGGATGCCTGTGAACCAAAATTGCCAGAGGCTTCAGAAAAGGAATATGAACGAGTTCCTGGTTTGGGGGTGCTGGAAGGGGAGTGTTCACGGCAATGACATGCCGGGTAGAGGATGTCTTAGCCAGATGGTAGTTATTATCAGGCATAATCAGGTATAATCACAATCTGTTTCCTCTTGTCTCCTCAAAAAAGGAGGATTTTTCTCATAATTGCAGAGAATTAATGGTCTACCAAGGTAATGGGCATCTAAGGTAATGGCATCCATACCACTAATCCCTGTGATATTTGGAGAATGGAGAATGACAGTTCTCTCAAAGAGCTGCAACAGACTCAGTGCCCTCTGGGGTGAGCTAGGGTTCCTATTAGGTGGAGAGACAATGGAATCCAGGTTCCAGAGGTTCCAATAATATGAGTGAGGAGGAAAGACAGTAGTAGAAGAGTTACTGAAAATAAAATTTCACAATGTTTATGGTTGTGAATAAAAGTAAAACACACAGAGAATCAAACCTAAGGGACATTTATTGCTATCTAACAAGAAGTTTACACAGAGATTGGTCCTGACTTCCTTTAATTCTACCAATCTGCCATCTACCATGTGTAGCAATGTCTCCCTCATGGTGCAAATATGTCTATCCCAACTCCAAGCGTCACATCCTTAGACATTAGCATCTATATTTGAAGCAAAGTAGAAAGAAGCAAAAAGAACCTTCTCCTCATCTGCCTATTGTTTTTTAATGAAAAAGAGAAGCTTTTTCAGAAACCTTCAGCTGATTTCCCTTAAATCCTATTGTCTCACTTTCATCCTTATATCAATCATTGGCATAGAGGAAGGATAGTCATGGCTGAAATCAATCATGATTCATCCCTTAGACTGGGCACACTACTACTCAAACAACAATATCATATCTGCAAGGAGAAGAAAACGGCTGCTGGGAAGGCAAGCTATAAGATTATCATGTTAAGGGATAGATCTTCAAATAATGTGGACATAGGAGTGTCAAGACAACAGGAGACTTGAGAAGACTTCAGTTTACCCAACTGTAAAAAGAAGAGTAGGAATTCACTAATCTCCAAAGTCCACCCCAAAGCTGTGAGACTAATATCCTACCCACAGCATTTATCATACTCACACCTTTTCTCTCATTGTAGCTATTTTCTCATATTTCATCCTCCCAATTAAATTATTAGCACATTGATAGCAGAGATCTTGTTCGCTTTGTTTTTATGTTCCACATGGTCATTAAATATTTGGGAATGGAAGCAATGCCCAGCACTCCTCAAAGCTATGTGCCTTTCTTTGTGAGACCAATCTGGTTTCTCTCAGTAGTGTCCCAAAGTGAGAGATGAAAAGAAAAGGTAATCATTATTTCCCTATTTACTGAGCACCCACCATGTGCTTTCTGCTATTATAGAATCTGAGAAAAATGTAAGAGCCATTGGCATAAATAACTCTTGAGGAGAACAGGCAAGCACATGGAACCCCATGTTGCATCTTTAAACAGGAGCAGCTGTGCTTCTTTCACTGTATTCCAGAGAGATGTAGCCAGACAATGGCCTGGACACATTGGAACAGAGATTGTTCTCTCTGTGGATTGAGCTATAAAGAGTTAGTGGAAAACTGAAAGAAAGTGATTGACAGAGGGAGCAACAATGGAGGAGGGTGGAAGACGGGAGAAGCTGGAATGCCTTTTTTCTTTTCTTTTGAGGTATAAAACAAATCACAAATTTAATTATCATTTGGACTTAGCTAAACTGTCATTATCCAAGAGATTTTTCAGTTATGGATTCATGATTTTAAAAAATTGTTGGCATTTTTTTCCACTTGGCTGGTTTCCTATGAGATTCACATAGTCAGAAGTGATCAGATAGAGTAGAGGCTTGTTATAGGAGAGAATATATGTACTTTTAAATTTGACTCAGAGTGTTTGAGACTTAATATTACAGTTTCTACATAGTATGAGCACCGTTGGACAGAGAAATTACAGAGCGCTATAGTCTCATAGTCAGAAAGAGCCTTAAAGATCACTGACTCCTCCCAGTGTCACATTCCTTTGAGCAACCTTTCCACATCATCATACAATAGAACTTGTGCATCTCCAGTGATACAAATCTCCTTTCTCTCAAGGCAACCCATGTATCTGTGAGGCCCCGTAACACTAAAGAAGTCTTCCTCCTATTAAATATGTGAGTCTACGAAACTGCCACCCAGTTGATTTGGTAAACTCCTGAGCAAGTTTAATCTTTCTTCCTCATGATAGTCCTTCAGTATGGGAAAATAGGAATGCGATCCTTCTGAATCCTTCTACTATCATAGTCACTTGATGTAAAGGGTTCCTTTCTGTGTTCCTCTTAATGTACAGTGCCTGCAAAGGCTCAAAATTCTTTTGTGAGAAACTAAGACCAGATTTTATTCTCTTGCATCCAGTACTTCATGCTTGTAGTTGGTAAATTGACAGGATACAATTTGTAGCATTATCAAAAGCAACATCATTTTGTCTCCTATCTTCCCTTTAAAATGTAATCATAAATGGTAAAGAAAAGCATGTTTTTCTTACTCTTAAGTAACAGACACTCCTAAGACCACTTTAAGTAATAAACATAGACTCCATTTAGTAATCAAGATGCCCACTTTATCAAAAACACCAATTTGATCTAACCATTATACCTTTTCTACTTCTTTAGTTTGGGTCAGCTTCATGCTGGAAGCCTGTATGCAGTGGGAAAAGGGAGGGGACTTCATATGCTTGTGGTGGGTGGTGGGTAGCTTCTTATCTGTTTCTACACCTGCTAGCTAATGTCTGCCCTTTCCAGAGTTAGAGTGAGTAAGATAAAAGAAAAGGTCTTGAATCATAAACCTGGCTTTGCTGTCTCTGGGTTTGGCAGATGTTGAAAGCTTTCTCTTTTCTTCTGTGGGTGTTTTTGTGTACTTTGGGTGAGAATTCATCCTGGGAGATCATTTTCCTGAAAGTCTCTCGACCTTCCCACAAACATTTCTACTTCAGCTTGTTGTCTCAATGATCTTTGGTTGAGCCACTTCCTAGAACTCAGCATTCTCCTCTATGTTCTTGCTGCTGAGGTCCTTCCTCCCTTCCAGGTAGACAGATTAAACAGGATTCAAGAGAATCTCACATCATCAGTTCTCTTTTCTGTGTGGCCCACCTATAGTCCACTCCTCATCTCAACAAACTTTAGGTGCATCAGCAAGTCTTAGGTAGCCACCTCTAGCCTCAGGTATGAGTCAGCACCAACCTCCCCCCAACCCCTGACTAACAGTTGCAATGAGGTACACTGAAGGTCTCCAAATGGCTTCATGGAAACTCCCCTCAGCAGGCTGGAGGTAACAGTTACAGCTTTTACCAAAAAATTTCCTGCTCACATTTACCCTCTTGCAGATTCTGATCCAGTCTGTAGCTATATCCTTTGCAATTCTGCATACATTGACTTGTCTAGTCCTCACTTTGGTCTCAAATATCTATTATTTTGGAGTCCAAGATGGAACTGAGGCAAGAAGAGTATCATTCTAACCTGCGGTTTCAAATTCATAAACATGTAGTATGAGTTCTTCTTAGCCATCTTACTCTTTCAAACCATGTTGAATATATTCTTCACTATCATCCCTGTGGCAGACTGCCAGTGTTTTCTAAAAGCAGTTCTCCTTTCCTTCTTGGTAAAAAAGTTTTAGCTTTGCCCATTACCTTAAGCTGGAGGATGCATTTTCCAGCCCTCTTGTTGCTAGGTGGGTGTGACCCTGGTCTTAGTTCTTACCAATAGTGTGAGTTGAAGTTAAGAGTGTCCTGTCATTCCATGCATTTTTAAGAGGAAACCACAAGGTTAGATTCTGATTAGGATGGAGTAAGCATACCCCACACCATCTCTCCACTGACTAAGTCTAAAAAGCTTGGGCAAAATCTATAAAGCAACTGTTGGAAGATTCTAAAAAGTGGGTAGGAATAGGAGAACAGGATAGGAAGTTCAGGGCTCCAAAGCAACCCAGAAGTGTTGTTGTTTTTGCTTTGTTTGTTTGTATATGATGACTTGGCCTTTGGAGCAGCCCAAAAATGGAACCACAAAGAGGACACATCAAGAGAAGCCCATGATTTCTGCTCAGAGAATCAAGACGGGTGGTTACAAAAATCAGTCAATCTATCTATCATCTATCTATCTTAAAACTCATAAGATGATACACTCTAAAAAGAGAATTTTACCATATGTAAATTAAAAATAACTTAAAAAAAGGAAATCACTTTCCCAAGATATTCTTCTTCCCACAGCTTAGAACATTGACGTAAAATGGAGCCATTTTGCCCATACAGGAGAAGATAATATCCTCCAAGGATGGCAGAGCCATGGCATGTGGAGCAAGCTGCCCCAGGAGTGGGGACTACCCTCTGTGGAACCTACTTTTTCTATCAACTTCACTTCCACTCTGCCTCATCAAACCTCTAAGGCTTCTCACATGGGTTGCTACTAAGCTATGTCTGCTCCATATATCATGGGTGCAGGCAACTTGTTTAAGCTTGGCAGGACCCTGCATACTCAATCTTATTAGGGGCAGCTTGTCCTCCAAGTCAGTCTAGGCTAGACTGGATCCAGAGTCTGCCCTCCAATGTATTTGCCATTCTTTCCAAGTGGGTTAAATCTGAAAATTTAATATTGATAAAGGCACCAGTAAATATGTTGATCAGGACTAGGAGAGAGCCAAAGGACACCGCTGATATCTACTTCAAGGAGGAAAGGAGAGGCTGGAGCATGCTTACCAAAATAAGGAGAACTGATTAAAATTTTGGGGTGGAATTTCTGTCCAGACTGATAGCTATCACCTTGTCAACCGAATTATTAATCTACCTATTTATGTCAGGTCTAGCTTATTTTCCCCCATATTATCCACAAAAAAATGGGAGATTTTTTGTTAGCAACTTGCTAAAATGCAAATATACTCTATCTCTCATACTTTTCTGGCATTCTAGTTTTCAACAAGGCAAATAAGAAATGAATTTAGCCAACATGATTTTTTTTTTTCATATACTCTTATTTGGTCTTGGTGGCAAACTTCTTCTAGGCACACAGTATAATGATCAATTCCAAAATCTTGTTCAGGAGAAAGTGTACTAGTTGAGGTCTGCTAAGTCTATGCTTTACCCTGTTTTGAAAATAAGAATACTTTTTTCTTATTGTCCATAGTTCTCTGGTGCATCCTTTTTCCTCTTTATTCCTCAAGAATAATCAGGAGCAGTTCAGTGACCTGACTTGCACGTTCTCTACAGCTGTGAGAAATAATTAATCTGAGTGCATGTGCAAAAAAAAAAAATGTTATTTGAAGTACCTGAGTTATCTGTCTTTCAAACTCTTTGTCCTACTGAGGTTTCAGTTCCTTCATATCAGAGTTCATTTATTCATACCTCATTCATCCATTCAACACATATCTACTGAGAGCCTCCTCTGTGTCTGGCATTAATAGAAGTGCTGAAGATTCAGCAGAGAACCAAACAGACCAAAGTCCCTCAAGGAGTTTACATTTAATCAAATAAAAGTATAAAATTATAGAGTGTCAGGTAGGGACGAGTTTTTGGAAATAAATATTTTAAGGAAAAGGAGGCTGTCATAAGTGTGAAATTAAAATTTTTAAAAGGATGGTCAAGATAAAAGTTGCCAAAAAATATTCATTTGAGCAAAGGATTGAAGAAGGTGATGAAGTACGTCACGCAGATCTTTAGGGTACAGAGTTCCAGGTAAAGGAAGCAACAAATACTAAATCTCCAAAACAGGAACATGCCCGACACATTTGAGACAGTGTTGCTGGAGAGGAATGAATAAGTGAGAGAGAAGTAGGAAATATGGCAGAAAGGTGATGGGCAAAAGACCACAAAGGGGAGAATCAGTTGCCAAGGAATTCTACATGTAATTTACCCTTATGGGGAGTTTCTGAGCAAATTTAAGCTATTATTGCCATATAGTGTTACTCTGCCTCTCTTTCTGAGGAGACTATTTTTTATTTGTTGAATTATTAAATTTTATTAAGTACTTACAATGTGCCAGATGCCATTGTAGGCAGTGTATGAAGCTCCCAGGAGCCTTACAGTATATTGGGAAGTTATCTTTTACTCTGAGCAAGAAAGCAAACACTGCTTTGAGCAGAGTACTGACTTTGGATGACTTAGGATTTAAAAGGATCTTTCAGACTGCCATGCTAAAAATAGATTCTAATTGGACATAGAGGAAACAGGGAAAACAATTAGGAGGATATTGAAATAATTCAGGCAAAACATGATGCTTCAACCAGGATGGTAATAGAGAGACACTGTCAGATTCTGAGTTCATTTTAAAAGTAGCATCTCCAGGATGGAGGAAGGAGTTTTCAGCATGGATCCAAGGTTCCAAGTTTTTGTGTCTACCTCTGGGGGATCATAAAGAGTCACCATTTACTGACCTGGAAACAACAGAGGAGGAGGAGATTTGAGTGAAAAAAGAATCAGGGAGGTTTTTTTAGACATCTTAATGTTGTGGGGTTTATTATATATGTAAGTAGAGATGATGAATAGGCAAGACTTGGGAAATGTCCAGGTTGGAGATAGAAATCTGAGACTCATAAGCATATAGATGAAAGTTGAAAGTGTGAAGCTCTGTGAAGTCACCAAGGAAGTGAGTAAAGAGAAAAAGAAGCTGCCTGAGCTCTGAATCTTGGGGCACTTGAATACTAACAGTTGAGGGAGATGAGGAGAAACCAGCAAAGAAGACTGAGAGGAAGCCATCAGGGAGGGAAAAAAAAGTAGTCAAGAGAATGCAGTGTATGGAAGTCAAGTGAAAAGTCAAGGACAGAGTGAGAGTTACTGTTAGGAAAATTCAGGCATGGACTAAAGCCTACTTACATGGAAGTCATACGCGGCCACACACAAGTTGGTAGTGTGCTGGCTGTGGAAGACTGATTGGAGGGAGGTCCAAAGAGAATCAGAAGAGAAGGACTGGAGCAGGAAGACTAGGCATCCCTTTCTGTAAACTGTGCTAACAGATAGCAGAGAAATAGGCTGAGAAGATAAGGATTCCAGTTGGGTTTTGGGTTTGTTTCTTTGTTGTTTATTTTTTTTTTTAAGAAAGGAAAAATCATGTCTTTGCATGGTGACAGTAATGATCTTATAGAACAACAAAAAAAAGAGTGATTTTATATAGAAAAAGAGAAATTTCTGGAATGTTGTCCTTGGTAGGTAAAGAGAGGGATCAAGTGGGCACATGGAAAGCTTGACTTTAGATGGAGCTTCCAGCTCTCATTCTAAGTAGATCACAGGGTCCCTTCTCTTGTAGTTTTATTATTCTCACATGTCAGACATGCTGTTGCTCTCCCTAGACAAGCTTCAAGTTTTTCGCCCCTCCCACTGATCAGACTCTTGGACAATTTTGTATTTATTCATACTCTTCGAGCCTCTTCATTGTTTCAGGACCATCCTAAGCATCTGAGATGCAGCAAACAGGACAAAAAAGGTCCCTGCACTCCAGGAGCCTGCACTAACAGTAGGTAGAGATGGCTAGTGTGCCATAGGATATGTACATAAAGAAGATGAGTCCAGATAGTGGTGAGTGCAGAGACGGAACCATCCTGGAGTAAAAGAGGCAAGAGCTTATTTAGAATGAGCTGAACAGTCAGGGAAATCCTCCAACACAACATGCAAGCTGCCACTTGCATTTTGAGAAAAAAAAATTGTTGGTGAGGGACAGGGGTGGAAGATGGGGAGAGAAACAATGCAGGGGGAACAAATGGAAAAAGCAAAAGAAGGACAGTGTAATTGGAATGTAGTGAATAAGAGATAGGATGTGTGGAGGAGGTGGGTTGGGGAAAGGTTCGGGCTTTGTACTTCATGGGAAGGTGACTTAGCCTGAATGTTTGTGTCCTCCACAAAATGTGTATGTTGAAATTTTAATTCCCAGTATGATGGTATTAGGAAGTGGAGCTTTTAGGGGTAATGAGATCTTGAGTCTTCATGAATGGGATTAGTGCCCTGACAAAGAGACCTTAGAGATCTTCCTTGCCCTTTCTGCCATAGGAAGACACATTAAGAAGACAGCTGCATATGAACCAGGAAGTGGGCTCCCACCAGACACCGAATCTGCCAGTATCTTGATCTTGGACTTCCAGCCTCCAGAACTTTGTTGTTCATGCCATCCATCTTCTGTAGTTTTGTTACAGCAGCTCAAATGGACTAGAACAGAGGGAAACTGAATTTTATGCTAAGTCATCGGTGAGTCATAAGCCTGACCCCTATACATGTTTTAAAGAGATCCTTCTGGATACTGTGTGGAGAATGGATCATAACAGAAGACTGGAAACAAAAAGAATAGGTAAAAGCTTTCTGTAGTCCTCCAGGCAAGAGACAGGGGAGGCTTATTCAAGAAGAGTGGTGGTGAAGATGGAGAGGGGTGAACGGATTTGTTTTCTATTTCAGAGGTTTAACCAGAATGACTTGCTGATGAATTGGATGTGAAGAGTAAGAGCAAGAGAGGAATCCACAATGGTTCCTAAGTATTTGGCCTGAGTCACTGGGTCAAGCTGTTATTATAGAGATGGAAAAACAACCCAGGGGAGATTGGTTTGGGGGAACAGTAAAACCTGCAATTCCATTTTGGACTTAATTTGGAAATACCTATCAAACATGGAAGTGGAAATAGTTAGTAGGAAATTAGCTATAATAAATAAAGATAGCTGACACTTCTACGGTGTTTACTATGAACTAGGCATGGCTCTCATCACTTTACAAACATTAAATCAGCATAAATTGCATTTACATAGCCTGGACTGGGTGGGTTTATCTCTCCTCCTCCAGAAGAAGGAGGCTCAGGGATAAGCCCTGAATACACCAGCATTTAGAGATCAGTTAGATGCCCGTCTTCCCCAGATCCTCAGGTAAAAGTTGCTGGTTATGGGCTTTTGCATAATAGATCAGAATTCCAAATCCTATTTGTTGACAACATCTGCACAGACAGCTGCGTCCCTCCTGTCTCTCGGTCCATCTTCCAAAGTCCCAGGCATCAGTGGGAGGAATTCATGTAAATACCAGCTGTATACATAAGCCTTTGTTTTCTGTCTAAAAAATGATTGTCTCTAAGGATGCTTCCCCAGTCTTAGATTGCTGCTTATCTTTATTTGAACTTCTCCCCACCTCCCCCAATATACTTCAGTGCAAAAATGTATTAAGTTTCATCAGGCTTTCCATCACATCTTGGCTACATACTTCAGGTTATGCATCTAAATTGGCCTTTCTGGGGAAAAATTAGCCACTTTCATCACCAAATGTATAGCTAATTTCTTCTTCCCAGGATAAGTTTTCACCTTCATCAAAACTCGGCTGTCTAATAAATAACCTGCTTAACTGAGTACTAGCACTAATATATATAATTCATTTTTCCTTCACTTGAAAAGTAAGGTTGTCAATTTCCCTTTAGAGAAAAACAGTAGCCAACAGCATCAGTCCCAAGGGAAACTGGGTTAGGGAGGATTAGTGGTCAGCTCAGTGGATGCCAGCACCATTCTTGGGAAAGCAACCATAAAGAATTTTCTTATTACTACTCCCTAATCAGCGGTTGCTTCTATATAGAAAAACAGCTCCTACTACACAAATGCCAATGCATTGCATTCTTAGACTAATTTAATGGCACTTATTTGAACCACACTTAATGATGTGGTCCAAATGCTTAAATGGTAGGGTGCATTATCTTTTTTTCCACTATTTTATTATTTGAGGAGATCAGACTTGGCTTCTATTTATGATCAGCTCCAAGGACTTAAAAGGGGCTTTGATTCCAAAGTATATACATAAATCGTGTGGGGTTTTTTTCTCTTGGAGATGATGAAAGGCCAACATTTTTCTTTTATGTTTCAACACTAAACAGAAGTCCTTCTGAAATTTTTTAATAGCAGTTCTTATTAATTACAAGTGAAGGCTTAAAGAGGGTTTAAATAAGAGGAACCAAAATGATCATGTAGTGGCTATATTCCATGTATTATTTCTTATATTGTTCTTCCTGCATGCAAATTCTCTATATAGGTGATATAGATATAAATATATAGTCCTCTTTCTTTCTCTCTCTCTCCCTCCCTCCTTCTCTCTCTCATTGTTTCCAATTTTTAGTCCTTGTCCCATGACATTTCTCTTTCTGATAGCATCGTTTCTGACCTCTTCCCTGGAGTTTTCCTGCCGGCTTCTCACCATGGCATCTAGGACATATCCAACAGGGAAATCATACTAAAAATGAATCTGAAAGCAAGGCTTTGGTTCATCAAGGAGATAATACAAGTCAGAAAATGTCTCATCTAATTCTCTGGATTCTGCCTATAATCTGCCGTAAAATACCGAACCTCTGATTTTAAATCAGAACCTGAAATGGATCCAGGATGTACATATTTAAATGGAAATCTCTAGGGATTTTCTTCTTCCATATAAATTAATATCTTGATTTTCTGCCAGTTTGGTATATGGATTTCAGATGTGCTGATGAATTGATTTTTTTAAAAAACAAAGGACTACAGAAATAATCTACTGTGGTATGTCTTTATTTGGGGAAATAACATCTAATTAGAAAACTGCTTCATTATTATTTATAGCATGTGATAAATTGGGTTTGTTCCATATCTCTTAGCCTACCTATTTTACAAATCCTTCTGTATATTTTTAGGTGGAAATTCAATATGCAGAGCTACAACATTTTATGGGGAAACAACTGATCCCCCTGGGTTAAGTATTTTAACATCTTAAGTAAATGTAAATTTTTAAAACAGATCTAGGACAATAAACTGGCATAGGTGTATGTTGGAAGAAAGCCCTCAAGTCTTTATACCTTAAGAGTATAAAGCCTATGTTTTGAAGGAGCAATCTAGGATTTGGGAACAGCTGGGGGCAAAAGGCCTCTAATGAATATACACAAAGTATCTCTTCACCAATCCTCAAATTTATGAGGATAAGGCAGCTAGAGTAGACTGGATGACATTTCACATGTCCAGAGAGAGGACAGGTATTTCCAAAGCAGAAGGAAACTCCTGTGGAGAAAACTACTAAGAAACTTTATCATATGGGGCCCCTGAGTGGCTTAGTTGGTTAAGACTCTGACTCTTGATTTCAGCTCAAGTCTCATGGGTCTCAGGGTCATGAAATTGAGCCCTGTAAGAGCCTCTGCACTGGGTATGAAGTCTGCTTAAGATTCTCTTTTCTCACGAAATCTGGCCATTTGCAACAACGTGGATGGAACTGGAGGGTATTATGCTAAGCGAAATAAGTCAGTCAGACAAAGACAAATATCACGTGATCTCTCTGATATGAAGAATTTGAGAGGCAAGGCGGGAGTTTGAGGGGGTGTGGGAGAGAAATGAAACTGGAGGGGATGGGGAGGGAGACAAACAATAAGATATTCCTAGACTCACGAAACGAACTAAGGGTGGCTGGGAGGCGGGGGGTAAGGGTAGGGTGGCTGGGTTGTGGACATTGGGGAGGGTATGTGCTATGTTAAGTGTGAGGAAATGTGTAAGCCTGACGATTCACAGATATGTACCCTGGGGCAAATAATACATTATATGTTAATAAAAAGTTAAAAAAAAAAAAAGATTCTCTTTTCTCCCTCTCCCTCTCCGTCTCTCTCTCTCTCTTTAATAAAAAAAGAAAGAAAATTCTATCATGTGTTCATATTTAACTTTCATTGACTCTATTTTTCCTAATGGTCTGTTATATGACTTTTAAAACCCATAAACTGTTTTGATCTTTTTGTTTTAATAAGAAAATTTACATAAAATTAATTCTGATAGTCTGTTCTGGATCTCCTCAAAAAAAAAAAAATACTAACACCCCTCCTCTACAGGCTTCCAGGAAAGAGGAAGAGAATTCTTCTGATCCAAGAGGACTTCCTGGCCCCCTGTAGCTGCCAAGATTAGAGATCCTGTTTTCAGCTTTACTAACTCTCTTGACTTCTTCTTTATCATACTTGCAATTAATTCATCACTTGGCACATTTTGCACAATGTATCTTCCCCACTGGACTATTCCAGGAACTCAGGAACCGTGTCTGTCTGGTTTACTTGTCTTAGGTGAGACTCTATATGGCACTGAATGTTTTTCAGAAATATCTTTTGAATGAAAAAAACCAAGGCACATCCTCTTGTATAGACATAGACCCCAAGGAAGTTGGAAAGTTGAGAAGAGAGCCACGTAAGAAGGGTAAAACAGTAAAATCATTATCAAAGATGACAACACAGTCACCTCCTATTAACTACTCCCTCTGAGCATTATTGGCTAATGATTAAGAACACAGGCTCTGCAGTTCATCTGCTTGGGTTTGGAACCTGTTGCTACAATCTCCTAAGTGACAGCAAGCATGTTATGTAAGCACTTGCCTGTTCTCTCTTTGTCTCTCTCTGACCCACTTTCCCTATCTATAAAATGAAGACTTTAATGTTATTTTACCTCGTAGGGCCATTGTGAGAGTAACTGAAGTGACCCTTAGGAAGGGGTTAGCACAGCATCAAGCTCTCAGTGAGGAGTGTGTGTTAAGCACTGGGCTGGAGCTCAGTGAGCTCTTTAGAGGAATACTGTAGCACAGGTGTTCCTATTCCCAGTTTGCAGAGAATAGAACCCTCTCTCTTGTCCCAGGTCATCTAGTGGTAAATCCCGGAACTAGGATTATATCAAGGCATAGCTGGTATAATCCAAGATATGGTCTTGGCACAGAGAACGTTACTCACCGACTAACTACTACCTACTACCATAGCTCAGAAATGATACCCTGACTGGTAAGAGTGAGATGTGGCCAGCCACACAGCAAGAACTGAGTCCAGTGTTGAAAGAGAAAATCTGGCAAGGAGCTCCAGCTCACTGGCCTATAGCAGACAAGATGGTGGAAGCCTTTGTTGCTGAGGTGGTCAGCAGGAGCATTCCCACCCAGCCATGGAGGACACTTGCAAAAGATTTCACTCATCTCTCCCCACCCTTTAGAACTGGCTAGGGATGAATGAATTGTAGTACCAGCAAGGTGCTAATTAACTAATAAGTCACTTAAGGTATCAACAAACTTGGGTTAGATTAAATAAAACAGGAGCAGAAAATCTAAAAGGCAGCTATCTCCTACTCAGTCAGGAAAAGGCTGGAGTAGATTAGTGACATATACATGCAGTAGAATCATTAAGCAAGATGGCTCATGGTTCAAACTAAGCTAGAGTGTTGTTTCTTTCTTGTCATCAGTGTGACGTTTTTCCCCATTTGAGTCATTGTCTCTTCTGGTTGTGCCGGGCTGGAGACATAAGTGTTGGTTCTTAATGATTCATTATGTGTAGACCTAGCTCTATGTTAATCAGGAAGAAAGTAATGTTTCTTTGGAAATACAGAGTTATGGAGATAGCCAGCTAGAAATGGGCTTGCATTCTAATTCTGCATTCACCAGCTTAAAAAAGGCCCTCAATTTTTCTGAGCTTCAATTTCCAATAAAATGAGGATGTGACTTCACAGTGATATGATAGAGATTAAATTAGATAGCATATGTAATTGCCAATACAAAGAAACAAGCATCCCCTGACAATGTTCCCAGCATTTTCAATAACCTTGTCTGCCAATTATTTTATGTAATCATTACAGTGATCCAATATGGTCACTAGTCGCTTAAAAGCATTCCTGACCTCTACCTGTGATATACCAACAGCATACCCTTCTCCAGTTCTGATGATCCAAAATGTCTCCAGACAGCAGAAGTCATGAACAGATATTTGTCCAAAGAAGAAATACAGTTAGCCAACAGACACATGGAAAAGTGCTCAGCATCACTCATCATCAGGGAAATGCAACTCAAAACCACAATGAGATATCACCTCACACCTGTCAGAATGGCTAAAATAATAAATCAAAACCCAACAAAAGTCGGCAAAGACATGAAGAAAGGGGAACCCTTTTGCACTGTTGACGGGAATGCAAACTGGTACAGCCACTGTGGATAACAGTATGGAGTTCCCTCAAAAAGTTAAAAATGATCCAATAATCACACTACTGGGTATTTACCCAAAAAATATGAAAACACCAATCAAAAAAATACATGCACCCCTATGTTTATTGCAGCATTATTTACAATAGCCAAGAAGCAGCCCAAGTGTCCACCATTAGGCGAATGGATATAGTTGTGGTCTACATATACAATATTTTTATTCAGCTATAAAAAAAGAATGAAATCTTACCATTTGCAAAAACATGGATGGAGTCGATCAGAGAAAGACAAATATCATATGATTTCACTCATATGTGGAATTTAACAAACAAAACAAAAAAGAAAAAGAGAGACAAACCAAAAACTAAACTCAACTATAGAGAACAAATTGGTGGTTACCAGAGGGATGGTGGATGGGAGGATAGGTTAAATAGGTGAAAGGGATTAGGAGTACATTTATCCTGAAGAGCACTGAATAATATATAGAATTGTTGAACAACAACATTGTATACCTGAAACCAATATAATGCTGTATGTTAACTATATGGAACTAAAATTCAAAAACAAGGCTCCAGACATTGCAAGTATCCACTGAGGGAGTAAAATCAACCTTGGCTAAGAACCACTATTATAGAAAAATAAGTATCTAAGTAGATTAAGAGAATATAGTAATAATGACAATGAGCAGCATTAAGGATCTGCTTGATGCTTATCGATTTATATTATGATTGTGTGTTTTCTCTAGTCATATTCAACTATACAAGTGCAGGCACGGAGCAGAGAGTAGTATTTGGCCGGAATTGGGTGTTTCCAGTTGAATGTACCAGAGGAATATATGGGCTAGGAGCTAAACTATAAAAGGGAATATGCTAAATGTCCCACAATGTTCAGGACAGACTCCCACAATAAATAATTATCTGGTCCAAAATGATGAGAGTACCAACCTTAAGAAACCTCATCCTAGAGACTTGTTGCTCAAACTGTGGTCCATGAAACAATGGCATCTGCATCACCTGAGATCTTACTTGAAATGTAGCATTTCAGACCCCGCTCTAGATTTACTGAATCAGAATCTGCATTTTAACAAGATGCCTGGGTGAGCTCCAAGCACATTGAAGTTCGAGCAGCCCCTTTCAAGCCTTCTTGGCTCCTCTCATATATACAATACCTCCTCCTTTCCTTCACTCTCACCTGTACCTTCTTTGCTATTGAGAATACTGAGGCATTCAGAAGGTATCTAAAGCATGCTTCCACCATCAAAGTGCCCCATGCAACCATGTCTGTCTATCTAGGAAAGATTTCAGGGAGGAGTACAGTGATGAACTGTGGTAAAGAAGAATGTTAGAACATGAGAGAGTGAAGGGTAATGAGAATATGATGAGGTTAACCTAATGTAGATCTTATGGGGATTAAAGTAGTGTTGGAGTTAAGACACTAAAAGGAGAGAGCTAGAGAGATGGTGGACAGCAATCAAAGATGAAAGATAGAAATGAAGATTATGGAGTATACGCATTACCATTACCTTGGTAATGAAAGGTATATTCAAAGACAGACCACCAGAGAAGTCAAAGAGATAAGAGGCCAGAATTTAGGAACTATCATTTATGTGAATTTTGAAGTTTCCAAGAATTTTGTCAGGAGGAGCAATTAAGGAAAAGGAGTGATGAGTTAAAACCTTCAAGGAACAAAGTGAGAGTGTTTGGGGGGGATCCTTTGATCATAACAATAAGGGGGAGGAGAAAGTGGTATAGTGGGATGACATGAGTTGGGTCAAAAGTGGGTGTTCCTAGGAAGAAGAGAAGGGTAGTGGTCTGAAGGCTGCAATGTGGAGCAAGGAGGACACCACTGCAACCCACCCCCACCCCCAGGCCCAAATGAGAAGCAGAATCCTCAGAAAAGAGTCAGATTTCAATTAGAACAGGAGGTTGAAAAGAACATATGGGGGAAAAAATCGGATGCAAGGAGATCATGAGCTTCAGAGAGCACAAAGGACAGATTTAGGATGTTCAGAAAGGATGGAAAATGGGGTCAAATATAGAGTATGTGAGGAAAAGAATCCATGGGAAAGGCAGTAACCTGAGAGTCTTAAGTTTCTATGATGCCTGATATATAAAGATGGATAGATGGGGTGGTCATGCAAATTATCACCCAAACTGGGACATTTTGTGGAGTAGGGGAGGGTGGTCATACTAAGCAAACCAGGACATATTCCCCCTTCCTTAAAGGTCATGATAGGATTGATTGTGACAATCTCTTTGGCAGATTGTGATGGTAAGAATATAAGTGTTGGCAATTGAAAATGGGTGTTCCAGAAACACAAAGCTTTCTGCAACCCTAAATGTACTTCTTCAAGTGCAGCAGGAGGCTAGAAAAGGACTCTGTATTGCTGAGGGCCCCTGTGCTCCAAGTGGCCAGTTTCACCTACAAACTAAGAAATGCCAACAGAAGAGGCTTCTATTGTTTTTATGGTTAACTGTTTTCAGTGTAAAACTACCTGGTGATAATACAAATATTTTCAAAACATTTTCAGCAAAATAATCAAAATGTTTGCACGGATCACACACCCCAGAAGCAGCTGGAGCCCACTGAATATTTGTAGTTCTTATCTACTACTTGAGTGCCTTTCAAGGGGGAAAAAAAACAATGAGGCCCTCTAGTGGCCAGAATATTTCCAGGTAATCAGTTACAATATCACAGAACGAGATGGAAAGAAATATAGCTATATACGGAAGAATGAAACTTGACCATTCCTTTACACCATACACAAAGATAAATTCAAAATGGATAAAAGACTGCAATGAGAGACAGGAATACATCAAAATCCTAGAGAACAGTAACCTCTTCGACATTGGCCACAGCAACTTCTTTCAAGACACATCTCCAAAGGCAAGGGAAACAAAAACGAAAATAAACTCTTGGGACTTCATCAAGATAAAAAGCATCTGCACAGCAAAGGAGACAGTCAACAAAACAAAGAGGCAACCCACAGAATCGGAGAAGATATTTGCAAATGACACTACAGACAAAGGGTTGATATCCAAGATCTATAAAGAATTTCTCAAAGCCAACATCCAAAAATCAAATAATCAGGTCAAAAAATGGGCAGAAGACATGTACAGACACTTCTCCAAAGAAGACATACAAGTGGCTAACAGACATGAAAAAATGTTTATCATCATTAGCCATCACGGAAATTCAAATCAAAACCACACTGAGATACTACCTTACACCAGTTAGAATGGCAAAACTGACAAGGCAAGAAACAACAAGTGTTGGAGAGGTTGTGGAGAAAGGGGAATCCTTTTACACTGTTGGTGGGAATGCAAGTTGGTATAGCCACTTTGGAAAACAGTGTGGAGTTTCCTCAAAAAATTAAAAATTGAGGTACCCTATGATCGAGCAATTGCACTACGGATATTTACCTCAAAGATACAGATGTATGAAAACAAGGACCATATCCACCCCAATGTTCATAGCAGAAATGTCCACAATAGCCAAAGTATAGAAGGAGCTGAGATGCCTTTCAGCAGATGAATGGATAAAGATGTGTCCATATAGGGGTACCTGGGTGGCTCAGTGGGTTAAAGCCTCTGCCTTTGGCTCGGGTCATGATCTCAGGGTCCTGGGATCGAGCCCCACATTGGGCTCTCTGCTCGGCGGGGAGCCTCCTTCCCCATCTCTCCCTGCCTGCTTCTCTGCCTACTTGTGATCTCTCTCCTCTCTGTCAAATAAATAAATAAAATCTTA
This sequence comes from Procyon lotor, assembly GCA_028646535.1. Lineage (NCBI taxonomy): Eukaryota > Metazoa > Chordata > Mammalia > Carnivora > Procyonidae > Procyon > Procyon lotor. The sequence continues at coordinate 90,413,989 of CM053611.1, forward strand.
AAAAAAAAAAAAGATGTGGTCCATATATACAATGGAATATTACTCTGCCATCAGAAAGGATGAATATTCACCTCTTGCATCAACATGGTTGGGACTGGAATAAGTCCCAAGTGAACTAAGTGAAATAAGTCAAACAGGGAAAGATAATTATCATATGATTTCCCTTACATGTGGAACATAAGGAATAGCATGGAGGACATTAGGAGAATGAAGGGAAAAACGAAAGAGGGGAAATCGGAGTGGGAGATGAACCATAAGAGACTGTGGACTATGAGAAACAAACTGAGGGTTTTAGAGGGCAGGTGGTGGGGGGGCGGGTGAGCTGGTGATAGGTATTAAGGAGGGCACAGATTGCATGGAGCACTGGGTGTTACATGCAAACAATGAATCATGGAACACTACATCAAAAACTAATGATGTACTGTATGGTGATTAACATAACACAATAAAAAGAAATCCACCCCCCCCCCAAAAAATTTTCCTAATTAAAAGAAAAGAAAAGAAATATGAGCCACCATCTGGTCAAGACACTTGCCTCTAGTTAAGTAAACGTGTACAAGGATCAGGACTATACATACCATAGGGTCTCCATGAAGGCTAGAATTATCTCTAAGCCTAGAGGTCGATTCTTATCCAACAGACCCTCTTGCTGTGGACACTGCCACTGGAGACCACTCCACCACACACACACTACCACACATCCTCACCCCCAACCCCAGATATGGAGTTTGGAGAGGACAGTTTAGGGGTCAGACCATATAAAACCTTGTAGGCTAGATTTAAGATCTCCACGTTTTTCTAAGTGCAATGGAAAGCCATTGAAATATTCCAAGCTGAGAGATGTTAGGAGTGGGGGTAGTGTCATGTTCAAATTTTCATTTCAGAAAGATTCCTCTAGCTGCAGGGTGGAGGACAGTCTGGGTAGTGGGGGCACAGAGTATATTCAGAGGTCTCAGTAATGCAGTTTTTATAGTAGTAAACAAGAGGGGTAGGATTATAATGGGTTAGGCTAGTGGAGGTGAAGAGATGGAAGGAACTAAACAGATTCAAGAGATATTAAGGAGTAAACTCAGCAGAACTTGGAGGTGTATTTCATATGAAGGATGAAAGAGTGGGAAGGGTAAAGATGACACCAGATTTGTAATATGCAGTGTTGACAGAGACAGGTGACACTAAGAGAAGACACAGCCTGGAGGTAGGGCTGGGGAAGAGCATGAGTTTGATTCTGGATAGAATTTGTTGGCATTGCTTTAGCTCAGACATACTATTAAAGTACTGAGTAGGCACACATACTGGCTAGTAGCAACGATGAGAGGCCTGGGCTGGTGACAGCATAGAGTGAGTCATCTGCATATGACTCTATTCTTTTTTTTTTTTTTAAGATTTTATTTATTTATTTGACAGAGAGAGAGATCACAAGTAGGCAGAGAGGCAGGCAGAAAGAGAGGGGGGCGGGGAGCAGGCTCCCCGCTGAGCAGAGAACCCGATGCAGGGCTCAATCCTAGGACTCTGAGACCATGACCTGAGCTGAAGGCAGAGGCTTAACCCACTGAGCCACCCAGGTGCCCCATGACTCTATTCTTTTAATCTTTCCCTGGGGAATATTATGTTTGTTTCCTTGCTTACTTGATGAATAATGGGTTGATTGATTGTTGGATTTTGATTGATTTTTGGCTGTCTCTAATAAAAGCCCCTTCCTAATTGCACCCTGATCCCTTTTTGAGATTATGTGGAGGGTTCCACCATGGAGGAAAAGAGCTTGGCCAAGGTTCCCCTCCGTTCAACACTGCTGTGTGGTGGGATGGGCTGTGACTTAGTCTCAGCCTGAGGGCTACTCTTTGCCAGAGCCCACCTATGACCCAAGGCTGTGGGGCCAGGTGGAGGTCACTCACCAGCCTGACAACAACCCAAATGGCTTTGAGCCTAGTCTGTTTCTACTTCACAGCCTTTGCTCTGATTCCTGAGGCCTAGCCCTTGATTCTTGCCCATTATGCAAACCTCCCATCAGATCTGCAAGCCTCTCATATCTTCACATATTGTTCTGTTTTTGTTTACATAAATTGAGCAGTTGACTGAAATTAAGAACTCCAACTGATACCTCTCCTTTCTATTTGTGTTTCTTTCTTTCTCTTTCTCCAATTTCCCTAAAACTCTTTGTATGCTGAGTCCTTCTTTCTGACTGCCTATCTCCCTACTCCCAACATCCTTTCTATACTCCCTCGTTCTCTTCACCTTTCCTTCCACGGACCTCCACTCTCCTGCCCTATCTGGTCACTGTATCAAACTAGGGATTCAAGGTTGAGAAGTAGAGTGAGTACACTGACTTCATAACATCAAGATTTTAAATTTCTGACAAGTTGGAAAAAGAAGCTGAAATTAATGCAATGAAATTTAATTGAGATTAATGTACATTCCTGAGCTTAGCTTCTAAAATAAGGTACAGAAGGTGAATAAGCATTGGTTCCACGGCCAATTCTATTAAAAAGTAAAAAACCAGTAAGTGGGATTGCCAGATAAAATATGTGGGGCATACTTATATAAATAATTACTCATTGTTTGTCTGAAATTTTTGTTTGTTTGTTTGTTTGTCTGAAATTTAAATATAGCTGGGTGTTGTGTGTTTTATTAGTAAATCTGGAAGCCTTACTCTTGAGGTTTTAATTGATTGAAAGTTCAGTATAGGCCTTCGGACATGAGTGCCTTGAAAAGTAAATCAATTTTGCAGTATGACAGGAAGGATGATAACTAGATGAAAGAATCCCAAGATTCGGCCCCTGGATGTCTCAGTCAGTTGGGTGTCTGCCTTTGGCTCAGATCATGATCTCCGGGTCCTAGGATCAAGTCCCACATCTGGGCTCCCTACTCAGCAGGGAATCTGCTTCTCCCTCTCCCTCTGCTGCTCCCCCTACTTGTGCTCTCTCTTTCTGTCAAATAAATAAATAAAATTTTTAAAAAGGGGGAGGATCCTAAGATTCACTGAGCTCAGAGACCACACGCTGAGTGCACTGGGCTTTTCCAGGCCCCGTTGTTGGAGAGAGGCTGGTGAACTGACAGGCAGGGAGAATGGGAACCCCATTTTTGGTGGAATAACTAAAAGAATGTGAGAAAGGAAGACCTAAGTGGGTCATGTCACCAATACCCCCAGAGAGACCCAAACTCGCCTTTTATTCTCTGCCTGTTCTCCAAATTCTCTTCAATTCTATGAGTGGCCTAATGACTCACTAAGAAATTTGTCTTCTTTTTAGGTTTGCCAGAGTCAGTTTCTGCTTCTAGCAACTGAAGATCTCAAAGAACATATTAGTTTGTTTGTTTTCTAATAACTAAAGGGATCTTTCCAGAAAAGAAGTTGGCCATATTTAGAGAGCAAAACTAGAACCTGAGGGTGAAATCAGGTAAGGCAACATGGAAAAGACCTTTCTAATCATCTGAACAACTCTGCATTGTAAAGTCCTGTGGGTTGGTGAAAGCCCATTATCTGCAGAGGTTCAAGAAGAGGCAGGATGACTGACAGATAGGGACAAGATTCCTAAATTAACCAGGAAAACAGACTGGATCACAGATGCCTACTAATGCATGTTTAATTTTGTTTTAACTTAGAGGATTTTGCTCAAATAAAATGGCTAACAGAAATTAAAACAAAATATACAGAAGCTGAGCCACTATGGTGATTGCAGATGGAAACAGAATTTTCCTTACTTATCCTGCCCTTAAACTTACAGATGTTCCAGAACGAGACATAGAACCTTAGGACTCTTTGACACATAGCTTGAAAACCCCTGGATTAAAATTGCCCGTATTTGGGGAGCTTTTTCCATCTCTCCGGCACACTGTTAAGTACTTTTTATGTGTTATCTCATTTCAGCCTCTTGAAAATTATGTGAACTGAATACTACTATTAGCCCCATTTTACAGATGAGGGGACTGGAAGCGTAGAGAAGGTAATGAACTTCTCCAAGGTCCCACCGCTAGAAGACAGGAGACCTAAAATGCAAACACAGGTGGTCTGACTACTGATGCCAGACTCTGCCCTGCTGAGCTATTTGGCTTTTAAGATCTTATGATTGAACCAAGTTTGATTTTCAGTGCTTATCATTCCTTTTGAGTTCTGTGTTCCTTTCATTCATTTATCATCAGATTAATTTAAGCCTTTCTAGGCTTCTCTAAAATAGCACCGACTCAGATGAATTTAATTTGTTTTTCATGACCCTTGGTTCACAGTTTTCCCTGTAGCTGGTTTTCCTTAATTAGTATTTTTTTTAACGATTTCACATACCTCTCTAAATTGGGTGCTTTAAGGTATCAGCTCTTAGGGTCAGCTGGAAAAGACCATGTTTTCTGCCATGATCAGCCTTCATTCCATCAGTTTGGATATTCCCCGGGCCTCCTTTATCTTTTCACAGCAAAACAAAGTGGGGGGAGAGAGGCTTGGTTTGTTTGCCAGGCTTCATCTGACCAAAGGAGGATGGAGGTTTGTCTGGTGATCACAGCCCAGAGAGGAAGGCAGGAAGTGAAAAAAGCAACGGTGCCCACTAATTGTCCTGGCATTTGCCACGACCTCTCTTCCCCCTGTCATAGAGCATCAGACAGGTAGGTTTGAGGCAGCAGAAGCAGCCTGACCTCATCCCACGCTGTCCTGACCATTCCTAGGAAAGTCGCCAGCTGGGCTAACAGGGGTCAGCGGCCAGTGAGAGCAATGTTGTTGTCCCCTTCTCGACTCAGTGACTCTTTCACACTGTCAACCGCATCCTCCCATGTGAGAAAGCACAAGCCTAAAAGGCACTGGCCAGTCGGACCAGGCTGTAAGGTGAAGGCCCCGGGCTCAGGAGAAGGGGTACGGAGGATCAGCCTCCCCTCCCTCCTGTGTCTGTGTCCCCCTTCGCACAGGTGGGCACACTGTCACCCTGATACCCTCCCCCTCGATCCCGTTACTCACCACCACTAACAGGCTGTCAGGGGCTCAGGTTTCTCTTTGTCAGGTGCCCTCCAATACTGTTTGCCTAACGTCACCTGTGGACCCCTGAGGCATGGACCGTTACTTCATATTTTATAAAGGACGGTGTAAGTTCAGCACTCCATAAATATAAAATGGTGAATAGCAAATTTCCCCCATACCGAAGCCATTTCATTTTCTCCAGCAAAATGGTTCCTTTTATTTCCATGCAGAAAGCCCAACGAGGGAAATTTCTTCATTGCTCAGACAGCTACAAAATGTGATCACATTTTTTCCCCACAGCTAATGTGCTCTTATGGATAAAATTTAAATTTGAAAGTCTGAGCAGATGGCCTATAAAGTTCTTGTTTTCCCTCTGAATTTAATTTCTTCCCGCTTATAGTGGGATTTTTAAAAATCATTTGAAAAGGAACAATAAAATGTTTCTATAAATTGTAATAATCATTATCTTGATGATGGTGCTCTCCCAAAGGTATCTCGGAGGAAAACTGGATGCTTGACATTGGGTCTGGAATCTTACCTGCCCCAGTCATGTGCTCAGATACTAATCAGCCCCATAAAACTCTGCCAGTCGGGCCCTGCTCATCTTGGAATTTGATCATTATTCTTACTCGAAAGAGACACGACTTCACCTTATCTTAGAAAACAAAAGGTCAGGGACGAAATGACCTAAGTGAATAAGCGATATACAAAAAGAAATGAAATGTTTAGTCTCTTTTAGAAAATATCATTTGTTTTTTTTGGAAAATATTGTTTTCAAGTGCTTTAAGAGCCATATCATTTCATTCAGAGCCATTAATGAGCTCATTATCTTTTTACTAAAGGAGACCCATAGGACTTCAACTCCGCAGTATTTAGTTGGTCATCAGTTTGGGTGATTCTATATAACAAAGTTGTATTGTTTTTCCAGCTACTCTGTCAGTCAGGTTCTTCCCTAACTTCCCAATATTGAAAGAAGAGGGATTAACTCGATGTGGTTTCGGGTTCATATAAGGAAATGTGCATAAAATGTGCGTAAAGTGGAGGTCTTTTACCTTTGTTTCTCTGTCATTTGCTACATTCAAAGGTACCTAGCTAGAGGAAGGTTAAATAAGTTGATAAAATGTAGGGATTGACATCACCTTCCCATCCCAATACTATTTTGCACGTTGAATTCATTGACGTGAGCCTTCCCTCACAATGTGCAGGGCTCAGGAGTGAGACTACGAATGGAAGAACAGAAGCCTCCTACTCTACGGCCATATATTTAAAAGTTATAAATCAGGCCAACACGTGTGAAATAAAGTACCTTCTATCTGTCTGCCTTGAAAAGTAGGCCTTGTCATATAGTCCTATCTTAGTATGAAAAATGGAAGGCCAGCTTCCCATTTAAACTCTTGTATCACCACAGGAACATGGCAGCATGGAGAGCGTCTCCCACACCCCCATGGTGAATGAGAGCTCCCGCCTCCCAGTCAGCGCCCTCCCTTCCAGGCCCGGACTCCACCTGCACTTACCTCCTGAGGCATGTTTCCAGGCTTCAGCTCTACCTTTTTCCTCCCCTCCCTGCCGATAGCTACTCCTTTGGCTATACCGCTCAGGCCTCAGGATACAAACACTAAGATCATCTTCCCTTTGGAGAACAGGAGAGAAAGACCCCTTGGAAGAGGCCCGTGCAGGTTCTGGAAGTGGGCTCAGAGCCATTGGCATAAGAAATTCGAGAGTCACGTGTATGAAGAATATGGTCTAGCAGGTGTGGAGAAGGGAGGCGTCCAAGCAGAATCTTACCTAACTATCACATCATGTTCACAGTCATCTGTTGAGATCATAAAACTTTGGGCTTTTTACCCCAATAGGCACAGGAAAGCCAGGGTAGGGTTCCTTCTAACGGCCTCTTGTCATGGCATTATGAACCCGGCCAGAAGTACTTATTTCATAAGCATTTACTAGGCACTGAAAGGTACCATCAACAAGAGATCCTATTAACCGCCATAAGTAAGACAAACATATGTGAGATTTGGTCTCTGTCCTCAAAGAATTGATAGTTTAGTTGGGAAGATCTCAAACATAGAAATAATTGTGCTACAGAGATGAAAATCCTAAGGGCCAAAGAAAAGATCCAAGCCAAGTCAATGGTTTGTTCTTCCCCAAAGGTAGTTAGGGACAAAGATGTATTAAGTAAACCCATTTTCTTTAACCACTTAGATAAAATGTTCTACCTTCCTACATTCCTAAAATGTTCTACCTTCCTAAATCATGAAAGCCTTCATGACACTACTTGAAAGCAGCTCAGTATTATCCTATGGAACACTCTGGAAATGAACAGGTTAAGATTTGGCTTCCATTCCTGAGCAAATCTGATGCAGGCAGGATTAGAAGTAGAAAGATTTAGCTCCCAGTTCAGCACATTGTGTGCCAACCCATCTGCCCACATCAGTGTCTATTTAAAAGTGAAGCCAATCAGACTAGCCCCATCTTCACCTGTCCTACTGATCGCCCATAGCAAGGGAGGAACAGAAAGCCCACAAGTTGGTCTGGAAAATTGAGTCTCTGTGCAATTTCCAGTCGAGTCTCTGCTTAGAGGCACAAAGCCAACAAAGCCATCAATCTGGCAGTTTTTTAACACTGACCCAGTATATATTTGCTAGGCCATTTGCGCCATCTGCCATGCAAATGTCAGTTAAGGAAATAGCACAGAGTTCTGGGAATACCAGGGTTAAAATGCCACTTAGCAGGAATACACCAGTTCCAGCAGCAATTGCCCACAGGAGAACAAAGAGCTGGGAGAGCCAAGGGCAATAAAAAGAGAACAGAGGTGTCACAGACCAAGGCTCTCAGCCTTGCTTTCTCTCCGCTCCTGAAACATTTCATTGCGACACCTTCAGAAACATGGGCCTCCGTTACTGGCAAAGATGCTCCATGTGATTCCATTGAATTAAAATGTTCATATAGCAATTATATATATGTATATATGTGTATGTGTGCATGCACACATATATATAATTTATAAGATGTATATATAGACATGTAATATAAATGTAAATATTTACAGTTTATATTCTCTGCATATACAAAAATTTCTAAGGGCCACAAGAGCACTCATGGTTCCAAGTCCCTAACATAGCTCCCCCACCCTCCTGAATACGGTCCACATGTTAGCAATACTTACAATCCTCTACTGAGCCCTTACAATAATATGCAGGGTACTACCATCTTAGCCGCCAGTTATGTTTCTCTAATGTTTACAACAACACTAAAAAGTTGATATTTTCTACAGTTTTATAAATCAAACAAACAAGTCTCAGCAAAGTATTTTTTTAAAGCCCAAGAAACACTTGTAAATGAAAGACCTAGAATTCAAATCAGTTCATCCTTTTCCAACAGCCATGGCCCTCGTACCGTGGCCACTCCTGCATGTGTACTTGTTTATACGTGATTAAAATCGGAGAATATACACTATTTTGTGTTTTGCTTTGTTCAGTTAACAGGATGTCATAAATATGTTTCATGTTTTCATAAAACCTTCATATTTATCACTTTCAACAGGTGGATACTAATCCATCTAGCGATTCATGTTAATGTATGAAGCTCTGTAGTTTCACTGTGTGTGTGTGTGTGTGTGTGAGTGAGTGAGTGTGTGTGTGTGTTGTTCTCTTTCTCTCTTATAAATAATACTACAACAAACATGTTGGTACACACAGGGTTTTTTTTTTTTTTTTTCGCTTCTGTTATATTATTTCCTTAGGATAAGTTTCCAGGAGTGGATTATTGGGTCAAACGGTATCACCAGTTTTCTGGCACTTGGTACATATTGTCATATTGATTTTCAAAAATGTTCCATCAAAAACATGTGAGAGTTTCAGCTTACAACAACCACCAGCACTGTGTATGTTTCATTAAACTTTCTTTTTGCCAATACATTAAATTTCAAATGGCACCTCCAGCTTGCTTTAGTTTTCATTTTTTAATTCCAAAATAGTGATGCATATTTCCCCCAACTGCTTGCTTACTGCTCTTCATTGTCTCGTGTAGCTGTTCTCTCTTCCTATCCCACCTATCTCATGAATGGGTGCCATACACTCTCATTGTATGGGTGCTTCATACAATCTGTAGGTAATTTCTATGTGGAGTGACTATTATCCCTTCACCTTATTTTCTTTATTCTTGAGGAAATGTCTGAAAAGGAAATGCTAACTTGACATATAAAATGCCAGTGACAAATCCTTCTCCAGAATGATGTCTGAAACTGAAATCATCAAGAGGTAGCAGTATGAGCAAGTTATTTGAAAATATGTAGGTAAATATCAAGAGAGACTGATGAAAAGGCCTTGAAGAGCTTTCGTGGGGTGGGGGTGCAGGGGGTAGGTACAGGGCAGGGAGGTGATCTTTTTCAGAAGTCTTCCAGAACTATTTGACTTTTTATGTGGCAATTATAACTGATGAAAAAAATAAGATGAAATTTATAAATTCTTCTCAACAAATGAACTGGAGGCTCTCACATAATGCTCCGTGCCCCCGCCTGAAAAAATCTTCCAATTAAGTTGTCTTCTCTTAAAAATTAACTTATGCTTTGCATCTCCTTCCTATCACTCACAGCCATAGGAAACTAAAAGGAAGGGACAAAATCTGGCCAAATTGTGGGCAAGGTTGCTACCAGAGTCATGTCTTTCTGAATTGCAGATTCTCATTATTTCCCTTTTTTATGTACTTTGCATAGACTTAATTAGAGCTCCTACATTGCAGTGGGGATCTATAACAGGAGGGGTCCTCTCTCCAGAGAAAAATTGATGCTCATTAACAAAAGAGAAATGGATCTCCAAATGAATTTTGTCTTGGGAAGCTAGGATTCCAATACATGTGAACAGTGCTCTGTCATTCTACTCTCTTACAAGAGCAAGTCAAAATTACCTGAGATGAATCATGTCCCCTAAAACCAGGCTGATTACCAGACTCAGACCACCTGGGTTGAATCCTCGCTCTGCCACTGAAGCGCATGACCTTGGGAACTTACTTAACCTTTTCTTGTCTCAGTTTTCTTGTCTTAAAATGGGAAAAGGATGCAAAACATAGGTTGATTTCTGAGAGAAGAAAGCTTCATTGGAAGATTTTCTTAAGCAGGAGCACAGAGCATTATGTGAGCCTCCAGTTCATTTGTTGAAAAGAATTTTTTTTTAAGATTATTTATTTATTTGTTTGACAGAGAGAGATCACAAGTAGGCAGAGAGGCAGGCAGAGAGGCAGGCAGAGAGAGAGAGGGAAGCAGGATACCTGCTGAGCAGAGAGCCCGATGTGGGGCTCGATCCCAGGACCCTGAGATCATGACCTGAGCCGAAGGCAGAGGCTTTAACCCACTGAGCCACCCAGGCGCCCTTGAAAAGAATTTATAAACTTTATTTTTTCATCAGTTGTAGTTGCCACATATCTTAAAATACCTACCTTACAGGTTTTGCAAGAATTTCATGAGTAAACACATTTAAAGGACTTAGAACAATTCCTGTTAGAGAACGAGAACTCAACAACTGTTTTTAAATAGCATTATTTTTGTTATTATTCTCATTTTGCCAGTTTACCCTAGTGGGTAGGAAACTTTGTCCAGGATCATGCAGCTGGCATGACTGTGAATAGAGATTTGCATTGAATTAAAAATCAGACACAGTTAGATACTAACTTTGACTCTGCTACTCAACAGCTGTGCAATTCTATACAAAACATTAATTTCCTCCTCCTACATTGGATCCTGATACTTAGCTTGTAAGATTGACTGGAAGATCAAAGAAGACAATGTATCTCAAATCTGCTCTTCCCATTTTTGCCCCGAGATGTTGCTCCAAGGGACAAAGGGAGCAGGGGCACAGGAAGAATTACAGCAGTTACCTGAGATGGCTGTTGCTGAACCATCTTCTCTTGCCCTAATGGCACCAATTGCAGGTGATTGGTGGGAGAGCAGTGGGAGCAGAGAGGGCTATTGAATATATGTTCATTACTTAACACACAATTATTGTTGAACCAGGTGCTGTGCTAGGAGATAAATCAGGTCACTGCCCTCAATGAGCTCGGTGCAGAACAGGAAACAAAGACAAACATAATTAGAATACCGTGTTCTAAGTACAAGAATAGAGCTATACAGATGGTTCTTTAAAGGAGAGGTGCCTAGGGTGTAGGGAAGCTCCTTGGAAGGGAGGTGTTAATTTATTGCTGTGCAACAAATTACTCCAAAACATAGTGGTTTAAAACAGCACACATATATAATCACATCATTTCAGTGGGTCAGAAATCTGGGCATAGTTTAACTGGATTCTCTTTTTCATGGTTTCTTGCAAGTCTGCAATCAAGGTGTTAGTCCAGGTATGCAGTCTCATCTGAAAGCTCTACTGGGGGAAGATCCACTTCCAGTCTCTGTGGTTGTCGGCAGAATTCATTTCTGGTTGCGCTACTGGACCAAATGCATTAATGCTTCACCATTGGCTGGAAGCTATCCTCGGTTCCTTGCCATGTAGACTCCAGCATAGCAGCTTGCTTCATCAAAACATGCAAACCAAGAAGACAAAAGAGAGAGCCACCTTACAAGATGGACATCATAATTACCATGGAAGTGACACCCTATCATTTTTGCCATACTAATAGTCCCATTACTTTTGCCAATATTGGGCAAATCACTAGGTTCAAGCTCATTCTCAAGGGGAGGGGATTAGGGAAGGGCATGAATACTAAGACGCATGGGTCATAGAGGGCCTTCTTAGAAGTCAGTCTAACCCAAAATAACTCCTGAACCAATTCTTAAAGCAGAAGAAGTTGATATCTTTCTATGTGGGAAGGTAGTAGAAGGTTGTGGATGAGACAGAGCAAGCAAACCAGAAAAAAGGAGGAAAAAGTTAAATAAGTTACTTTATTTCTTAAGATGTTATCTTAGAGTAAAAGAACGTGGAAAAAAGATGTTCTTTGAAGAATAGAAGGAAATTAGGCAATTGATATAGATTAAGGGAAGAATAAGGGTGAATTTTGAAAGGAAAAACAGAGACTGTTAGTCTTACCTGTGGAGTAGTTTGAAAGCCACACTGCTGATGAGGATTATTTTCTTAAATTTATTTTGAGTTAGTAAGTGGATAGGAGGTCAGAGTGACAGAAGTGGGCATATGCCTGAAGCAATGGTGGCAGTCACAGTCTGTTCCCCTTGCTTTTTATTTTTATTTATTCAATAAATAGACCTCTTCTTTAGACTACACTCTGATGGCCATTTAATTAGTTAATTAATCACTTAATGCCAGTCGTGATACTTTCTTGTGTCCTTTTAGTTTTAGTGTACCCCATGTACTCATGTCCTTATTGATTCCCTGATGTACTTGTAAAAAGAAAAATTACAAAGAATCACTACCATTATATTGAGTATTTCAGCTGAGAATTTGCCATTCTCACTAGTCCCCATTATCCCAGCCACGATTTAAGTTATAATGAAGAATTGAAATTTGGGGTTCCATTTGGTCACTCTCCTCTGGCTCGATGTCCATGGCTATAAAATGGGAATAACAGAACCCACTACTATCTGCTCTAGCTGATGTCAGTATTGAATGAAATAATGTAATAAGTGCATTTTAAAAATTATAAATGGTACATATAATCTACAAGAAAGTGATTCACTCCACAAATGGTTATTGAGGGCACTGCATAAGACATAGTGGAAATGTCTAGAATAGAACCCAGCCCTTATGCGTGAGCAACTCAAAAATAGTAGGAGAGAAAGTTATTTCAACATATCTTTAGAATACAATTTCCTATCGCTTCTCGGCCTTTTGGCTAAGATCAAGTGTAGAATACAATTTCCTAAATGTGAGAATGGTAAGTTATACAAAGGCCATTTAAGCTACTGACAAATTAATCCCATCATATTTTAAATATCTGTTCCATGTTCATGAAGTCACAAAACAACATTTAGCAAATACTATTGAGCATCTGTTCTGGATATGACATACTGTAGTGGTTAAGTGCACGGGCTCTGGACAGAGCCTGCCTGAGTTCAAGTCCTGGCTGTAATACTCACCAACTCTGGGTGAAATTGGTCAAGTTACTTAACCATGGTATACCTCAGTTTCCCATTTTGTAAAATGTGGATAATACTGGTATATCCCGTAGAGGTATTGTGAGGAGTTAAACAAGTTAGTATAAGCAAAGTTCTCAGAACGTTGTAGAAAGCACTGTGCAAGTGTTTGCTTTTATAACCATAAGCAAAGGACTATGCTGGGCCCAAATGACGCAATACTGAACAAACAGAATATCGTCCTTGCCTTCCAGTAACTTTGAGCTTAATAGATGAGTCTTATGTTCCATCACATGCAAAATCATTCAGGCCAGGAATCTGGAAGTTATCTGAGGCACACTCCTCTTCTTTAATTCAGCCACTGCGCACTCAGCCCCCACAATTGGTCACTGAGTCAGAGCATGTACATTTTCCAAAGATCTCTTATCTGTTCCCTCCTCCCCAACCCCACACTCCATTCATCCAGGGACTCATCCAATAACTCATCTTCCCTCACCTGTACCAGTGTCTCTTCTGTGGTATTGGCAGTGTATCAGTCGGAACATCCATCCCCTTGATGCAAAACTCTATGGTGTTCCCTCACGGCTTCCTGGAACAAATTCACATTCTTTAACAAGACCCTTTGTAATATTCTTCTTGCACACCTCAGTCCTTGCCCAGGGACCAGGTTGTGTAGCAATTAAAGACACACACTCAAGATCCAGACAATTAGAACACAGTTCCACCAATTTCGGGCTATATAATCTTATTAGGGTTACCTAACTTTACTGAGCTGAGTTTCTTTTATCCCTTAATGGTGATAACATCTACCTCATGAGGTTTTTGTAAGGATTAAGTGATTTAACATATATAAAGTCCACTGGCATTGGGTAAGCATTATCTAAATGTGCGCAATGATTTTTATCTACCTTGAGTCTTACCGTGAGTCCCTCTTCCTTCACTCCTCCATCTCATTGCAGCTATACAGAACCATTGTTCATTCCCTACACACTCTCTTATCTACCTGTTCCTCCCATTCCTCTAATCGCCTCATGTAGGGAATATACGCTAAGGTGACACCCAATATGTCCCTCCTTCTGTTCATGCCTTTGTATAATCCTCTTTCCTTAGGTGCAGGTGAGACTTGTGATTTGCTTCTAACCAATAGAATATGTCAAATTTGATGGGATGTCCTTTCATGATTTTGTTACATTATAGAAGACTCTCTTAGCAGACTAGACTAGAGACTGTTCCTGTTGGCTTAATGAAATAATAAGACATGTAGGAGGAGACCACATAGCTAGGGAATTTCTGGCAGCCTCTAAAAACAACAGGTGGCTTCCAGGACCTGAGGATAACCTCCATCTAATAGCCAGCAAAACCATGGGGGCCTCAGTCAGACAACCATGAGGAAGTGAAAGCTGTCAACAACCTGAATGACCTTAAAAATAGATTATTCCCCAGTCAAGTCTCTAGATGAGAATGCAGCCCACCCAACATCCTCAATATAGCTTTGTGTGACCTTGAACAGAGAAACAAACAAACCCATGCCCTGACTTCTGATCCACAGCAACCATGAGATAATAAATGTGTGTGGGGGGGAGGGGGTGTTGTTGTTTTAAGCCACTACAGAGTGGTGATTTGTCACACAGAGATAGAAAAATTAACATACCCCCAATCCTGTTCACTTGGAGAATTCCTACTCATACCTCTAAGTGTTACACCCTCTGTGAAGCCTGCCCTGATGCTACCATGCACAGATGGTCTCTCTCTCCTCACACAGAAGAGTTTCCCTGTTCTGTCCATAACAGAACAGTTTCCCTGAATTGTTACTATTTATTAAGCTCTAAGTTTTTAAGAATGGAGTCTTCATTTTGTTCATCTTTAGATTTCCAGTTTCAGAAATATGATGCCAGTTTTGTAGGAGAGAGGAAGGAAGAGAATGGGAAAAAAAGAGTGGGGGAAAAAAAAGGAATGATAGCAGAGTGACCAGATGCTCAAAAAATGTTTGTTGATAAGTGAATAAACAGTATTTTGATTATTTTCTTCTCAGGCACATAGAATTCTACAGAGATGCTTTTCTTTCACTCTGATAGGCATCCCAAAAACTGAGATTATCATCATAACAGAAGACTGGATTATCATTAACTATGATGGTAAGCAAAGTTGAAAAATAAAACAGCATTGAGAAAAAGACAATACACCAAGAAAAATATTTTTATTTACTTTTATTGTTAAACCTTGGCAGAATAAGTTCCAAATATTAGATTAAGAAGTGATAGGGTAATTTTTCCAGAAGGCCAAATGCTGGAAATGCATGTTGAAGTAGATCTGTTCGTAGGAAATATGGTTACAACTCAACCAACTAGGAAAATTTGTCACTTAACTTTATTCAACAATAGAAGAATTGCCGATTCTCAATTTCTCAATTTTTTTCTGAAAAAAAAAAAAAGAACCAATTTAGAAGTATTTAATTTCCTTGAAGGAAAAATAAAACCGTAAAATTACTACTTCCTCTCTTTGTAGGATCCTTGTTAGTTTGGAGTGCATGCCTTAGTCCATGAAAGAGCTCAAGTTGTTTACTTATTCTTATTATGTAGACTTACTGTGTACTCTGTGTGTTATGTTGTGTCCAAGAAGAAACACAAGCAGAGTAGGCCCTCTGGGAGTTACAAAAATATATTAAATTTGGCCACAGCATAATTTAGCCACAGGTCAAGTCTGAATTTTCCCAGTGTCTACTCTCTGACATCACGGCTACTGCAGGCAGGCAAATGATGAACAATCCAGCTACAGAGATGGAATGATGGATGGGTATACAGACAGACACATGCTGCTTACAATCAGTGACAGCAGGTGCCCTACAGTGTTAGGTTAGTTGCTGAGAAGAATAAGTTACCTATTAACTTCTAAAAATAATGGCTATTTCACACTGCATGGATGTCCAGTAACTGCAGATTTAACCCACTGTGTTGCTTGGGGAGATATTCCAAATGTCAACATGTAAGTACTTGGCACATAGTAGGGATTTGATTTTAGTCAAACATAAATCTAAATTGAGGCTGTAAAAGTGTTCCCAACCTTTGGGATCTGAATGCTTGTAATTAAGGATGGCATTCCCTGTGCTTATGTTAATTTCAGTTGGTATTCTTGCCTGGTAGGTCAAATGATGTCACTTTAAGATCTGATACAGAACTGTTTCTTTCAAACTTAGGCTTGTGCAATGCCAATAAGGAAAAACAAAGACACTGGATTAGGTTATGGTTTTTGTCTTCAAGAAGATGAAAAAAAAAAGTCAATGAGTTGTAGGGAGAAACAACTAATGAATTAGTTGTTTCTATCAGAACAGCCGATTGGCTGTATTGTTCTAAGCCTGGAGCCCTCCATCCTGGGCCACCCCAAGTCTGCTACTAGGGCTGGGGATTGCATTAGTGTCCTAATACTGCTGTAACAAGTTGCCGCAAACAGTGGTTTAAAACCAAACACATTTATTCTCTTACAATTCTGGAGGAATGGGAAGCATTCCAAAATCAGTCTCACTGGGCTAAAATCAAGGTGTGTATAGAGCTGATTCCTTCTGGAAGTTCTGAGGAGACAACTGGTTTCTCTGATTTTTTTTTTTTTTAAATATCTGATCACTGTGTGTATTCCTTGGCTTTGGGCCCCTTCTTTCATCTTCAAAACATCACCCAATCTCTCCTGCCCTCATCACATTGCCTCCTGCTCTGATACGGACCCTTGTGATTACATCAGAAACCACTCAGATAATCCAGGATAATCTTCCACATTTCAAGATGCTTAACTTAATCACAACAGCTAGGTCCTTTTTGTCCTTTCAGGTAACATTCCCAGTTCTGGGGATTAGCACATGAATGTCTTAGAGGACCACTATCTGCCTACCTCAAGATTTAGCCTCAAGTCTAACTAACAGACTTCCCAGTTAAATAAGTCAATGCAAATTTAGGATCAAAATCAAATCTTGGACTCACAAATGCCCTTTTAAGTGTAAATAAGGCATGTTGCTTTGATTCTTTCACCCAGCAGTTTCTCGACCTGTTTTTCTTCCATAGGACAAGGTAGCATGCCTTAGTTTCTCATCAATAAAGCTTGCTTACTCCCCATCTCCACAGTATTATGTGACTGAGAACCACTGTATTTAGCCCTTTAGAGGTCCACAAGGTATGCTGGGATTAGTAACTTCCTAACTTTTGCTGTGAAGATTCTCCCCTGGTCCCCGCTGTGGTCCCCCATGACCTGAATACTCTGTGCATTTATTTCCAGTAGTGCTTAACAAACTCAAAGGGAATTTACTTACCTTTATCAGCATAAAAATGTCCCCACATTCTGCTTTCTCCTGACTGGCATCATTTCCTCTCTCAAACTCAGCCAACGCAAAATAAAATCAGCTCCTAGGTTTTTACAGCCTGTGAGTTCTGCTCATCAGGTCTATCATTGCCAGTGGGTGGGTGAAAATTGGGAGTGGAATGAGGGGATAGTGGGCTGGGCTGAGCATGAATCATTCCCCTGGTTTGTTTGGCTCCTGATGTCCTCAAAGACCAGTGCTCTATTATATATCTTACATTAGATGGGGGCACAGTTGCCAGCTGGGAGCTGCTTGCCCTCTGCCCCTGTAATAGAGCCAAGTAAAGTTTGACTTGCCAGTCGTGTGCCCCATCAGAACATCCACGGGCAGAGACTTTCTCTACTTAATTAGAATCTGTCTTAGTGCGTGTGCCAGGCCCTGGGAGCCCAAAGATGTTCCTACACAGCAGTTTTCTTTCTCTCCCTCTTTTTTTAGTTTGGCACCACCTTGTCAACAGGTGCGATCAACAGTGAGGAAACACACAGTGCCAGTGCTCCCATTCTGGTCCAGGATGAGAACCCACTACTAAAAAGATGGCACTCACAGCATCAGGCAGTCTGCCATGAAATCGTCCTTCCTTGGCACCGGTGCCCATGGTGAGTGTCTAGGCAACTTTTGATTGGGCACCACGCCCTCCAAACAGATGGGCATGAATGTAGGCAGGCAAGAGACCATTTATTTATATCAACTGTATTTGCTGAGGGCAGGGTTCCCAGCTGGGAACATCAAAACAGCTCTTTGTCCTGGCCGTCTGCAGCTCTGATGGAGGTGAGGCAGCCTTGCAAATTCAGCTGGATTAATTTTGAAAAATAAGAACAATGTTTCGATGGACACCAGGGGACATTTTTGGCTCTCTTCAATGGTTCAGAGCACAGAGCAGGCTAGGCCCAAGTCATTTTAATAAAATCTCCCATCCCTATTTGGATTGGATGGGAAAAAGCCAAGAAAGCTTTCCAAATCAGGCCAAATTTAGGTGAACAGAGTTAGCCCCACATGGAAGCCTGTTTTGTGAGTCCTTTCACACACAATGGCAGTGGTTTCCAAAGAAAACGAAACTGAAGTCACCCAGACTCAGGCGCTAGAAAGGCACTCTGGTTGAGCTCACCACTCCACTGTTTTCCTAGGCATTCATTAACCTTCCTGTTGTCCCTCCTATAAATGATGAATGGGATCAAGTGTGAGCTAAAAATGCAAGGATAGACATCAGGGCTGACTTTCATAAGAGCCCCCACTTGACTTTAAGGCTAAAGAGATAAATGAAAAAGAATTATTATCTCCATTTAAACACCTGAGCAATTGTGGAATCTCTTAAGAGTATAATTTTATTAATACTAGTATTAACCACTAAAATTCATTGCTTGCTTACAGCACACCTGGATTGCTTTAAACACTTTACATGAAATCTTTCAATTCATTTTCTCAGTAACCCTATAGAAGTGGATACTACTATGAGTATCATGACACAGCTTAGAGAGACTTACCCTAGGTCACAGAGCTAACCACTGGGATAACCAGGGCTCAAACCTAGAACTGCCTAACAGACCCCATGGTTACATCCCACTTCCTCCACAAACACTGTAAGAGGCCAATCTGTTTAGTAATTGCCTTGCTTAATATAGGGATGTTTCTTACCATAATGGCGGTTTAGGTCAATTCTTCTGAAACTTCAGTGTGCCTACAAATCACCTGGGAGACTTTGCTAATATGCAGATTCTGATTTAATAGACCTGTTTCAGTGGGTCTGGCTGATTCAGCAGATTTCTGAGATTCTAACAAGCCCACGAGGCCAGCACCCAGCTACACTGAGTGACAAGCTTTCAGGTGAGAGTACACGGAGCCTCAACCTTGCTTATACATCAAAGTGACCTGAAGAGCTTCTAAAAACACCAAATGCCCATATTACACCCCCAGAGATCCTGATTTAATTGCTTGACAACCATTGAGGGGAATGCTGAATTTTGAAAGGCCCTCGGTTGCATTCCTTAAAGATGGAAAATAAGACAACGGAAGAAGTTATGATGCTGGAGGACACTAGGACACTCCCCTTTCTGAGTCAGTTCCTGATACTGATTATTTGTAACAATACTGGGAGGCGGGTGATGGGTAGACCTGTTACACCATGGTCTTTAACGTGAACAGTTAGAGCCAGAGCAGCCTGAGATCAACAGCACTGCTGCAATCATTTAAGAGCAGAGTGTGACAAAATGCGCGATGATGGTGGTGACAAGGAATTCCAATCGGAAACATCATCTTTTTTATGGCATAGGTTTTGTTGGTTGTCATTTTTTGGTTGAGAGGTTCTGAATAGGGAAACCTGGGGCCACTCAAATCTCAGCTATGTCAAACCTCTAATCAATTACACATAGCAAGCAATAATATGGATCAGGTGTTCAACGACGGCATTTATTAAGGATTCCACGTGGGCAGATATGTACCCATGGCTCTTTTTGGGGTTTCCTGCGAAGTGTGATCAAATCAAAAGGACTACAGATACAGATTATTAAATCCAAATCAATGTTTTTGCTGGCAAAAGCAGAGCATTCAGTAGTGGGGTGGGGGGGGAAGTATCCTCTTTTCAGAAGATCTCAGCTTCATGTATTATTGATGCAAAGATGATCAGATAAAAACTGGAACTTGGCAAGCTGTCAAATAAAAAATGCAGAGTGAATCAAAAATTTATAAAACAGTATTGAGTTATTACAATTCTATTATAGACACCAGTAATCATTTTTACTGAAACAAACCTCTTCTGTGGCTGTACAGCTGGGATGTTAGGGTACAAGGATTTAGGACTTGACCTCATTTGGGGTGAGGGGAGAATACCACAAAATTAAAAATTAAATATGAAGAGTAAATGATTTAGTCACAGTTCAGTAGTAGATTGAATAAAAACAATAAAGTTTCAATAAAATAATGGCAGTGTTTCCCTTCTTGGGCTACATCTTGCTGACTTCCTTGAAAAATTACTGGCATTAGATTCAGAGCAGGATGAATTGCTTTACAGAATCTGTAAACTTAATTTGTGCACGTGCCAAGCACACGAACAATGAAAGACACTGGGGAGGAAAAATGACTTGATGATATTTTGTCACTTATGGATTTTCTTTTGTGGGTAAAAAAATCCCACCACTATAGTTTTCTTAGCTATCTCATCTTATACAGGAGCCTTCTCCCTTCCTGGGACAGAAACCCTGACAATGCTGGAAATATATTCAAGAATGGAGAGGTGGCTGTCACCATTCCTAAATATTCAGAAGATAATTGCCAACCAAAGTTAGAGCATCTTGACATAAAACATCCCTTTAGCTCCCAAACCAATTTTCCTATCCAAATCAAATAAACAGCTATAATTATAAAATCACACATACCGATACATCGTCAGCATTAGGAAAATGACACCAAAAACGTTTGACAGTGAGGCTTGCTTTCTGTCCTTGGCTTTTTCTCTGTGCCAGGGCAGAGAACAAAGGGGAACGCTTGGAACTGAAAATGACTCAAAAGAGAAGTAAGTATAGAGCAACCAGAAGCATCAGCCATGGGTTTTCCTGCTTTAGGGCTGAAACTTGACATTGTTATTACGGTTTGAATATGAAATAACTTTGTCTTTAAGAAATAGAATTGACTCCATGTAAATAGATTTCAATCAAGAGGCAGAAAGGGAGAAAGGCTTTGCTTAACCAAACATAGAGCCAAATTACCCCATGACATGACCCACTTCAGTTCCACTGGGGATAGGAGAGTCTGGTCAACTTTCATTGGACTTTGAAAGGCAAAACCTTCCTGTATGAGTTACATATTTGCCAATTAGTCTTAATATTACATGCTGAACACTTTACCTAAAGTGTCTATGCCAAGAAAACCTCCAGGATTCATCAATCCCTATGCATGAAAGAGCACAAAAAACTCGGATTCTCTGCTGTGACCTATGAATTATGTTGAATCATTATTTTTTGACTTGATGTTTCATTCATGTCACCATGGCTGTTTCAAGAGCGTAGGAGAAAAATGCAAATGTGAGGGAATTTTCATTTCCCCACTGAGAACCAACTTTAAAAGGTTCCCTTGACACTTGCATTTGTTTTGGGTAACCGGTTACATGCTTTGTTGTGTTCATCTTCCCAAGATCAGGGAATTATGCAGCGTTGGCCCTCCCCTTCACTAGGCTGGGGAACTCAGCACAAACCAGGGTAGGGTTGGGGAGCCAGAGGGCTGTGACATCTCAAGTGAGAATGAACTCACTGTGAGAAGTAGGCTTGTGTGTGTGGTGTGTGGTGTGCCCTGTCTCAGACACCAGGCAGGAAAGCAGAAACCGCACCAAGTATTTCACACAGAAGGGATTAATACAAGAAGTTGGGCACATGGGTGTAAATAAGGGGCACAGATTTTTGCGTATAAAGTATAAATAAAAATCTCCAGGGTAAAACGCTTTCAAACCACACACAGGAGTTTGGTCAGCTTAGCCAAACACCGTGGTTCAAACTACATTCCAGCCATTTGGAACGCCTGACTTGCTTCTGTTGGGAAGTATAAAATCTCTCTTCATTTCCTATTGTCAATTGCAGCATGGAGTAGCTGAAAAGTGTTCAAGCAATTACTGTGTTTCACCAACTGGGTGCCTCTGGCCATAAGGGGCCTTTTGGGTTTGCAATAGCTCCGCTGTCATTTCCCTTCCTTGGCTGATCCTGGTACAAATTGCTGATAGCTCCAAGAGCGTGTCCTCTCACTCACTGGAGGGGAAGTCAGGTTCCTGCAAAAATGCGCTTTGCTTTTAGATGTGTGTGGTGCCGGTGGGAGTGGAAGTGCAGTGGTGGTGGTATGGGAGGATGCGGACAGAGGAGAATGCTCATCCCCAGTACTAATTAAACCACCACTGATGGGTCCTGTTGCTTCTGCCTCCTAATTATCTCCCAAAGTTATCCCCTTCCTTATTCCCATGAATGTTCCCACTATGTTCCTTCAGGCCATTTCATTTCTCAGCTTAAATTTCACAACGACCTCCTAACTGGTTCCCCTGCCTTCCACCCAGCCTTCTTCATATCCATAATTCTCCACAGCAATGATTCTCAACCAGAGGTGAACCACTCCACCCCTCCCCTTACCCCCAGGAGCAGCAGGCATTTGGAAATGTGCAAGAGCGATTGAGGTTGTCACATAACTGGGGGAGGAGGAGCATGATGGCACTAAAGGAGTGGGAACCAGAGAGCCTGATACCTAGTGTTCTCATCTCCTATGACACTGGCGGTGAAGAACCACAAACTTTGCAGCTTAAAGCAACAGCCATTTATGATCTCACAGTTATGTGGGCCAGAAGTCTGATAGAGGTCGAACTGGGCTGAAATCAAGGTTTCAGCAGGGCTGCACTCCTCACTGGAAGCGAGCTCCTCTTCCAAGCTCAATAAGGTCGTTGGCAAAATTCAGTTCCATGGGACTGTAGAACTGAAATTCCCATTTCCTTGCTGGCTATCAACAGAGATCACTCCAGATTTCTCCCACATTTCTTGGATCATGACCCCCTTGATCTTCAAAGAAAGTAATGGTGGATTGAATCCTTCTCATGCCCTATGTCTCCTGCCACATCCTTTCTTCTGCCATATCTTTCCCTAATTCTGTCTTCCTCTTCCAGTCTAATTGCCCATGTGATTAGATTTGGCCCACCCAATCTAGGTAACCCAGGATCACCTCCCTATTTTAAAGTCCATAACTTCAAGCCTATCCACAAAGCCCCTTTTACCATGCAGTGTAACATGTTCACAGGTTCCAGTAAGCAGGATATGAGCATCTTTGGGGAGCCGGTAATGTGCAACCTCAGCTGGAATGATCTCCACAACAGAGAATTGTTCCACTCAAAATGCCACTAGCAGCATCTTTGAGAAATACGGAGTGGGTGATCTCTGCAAATACAAATCTGATTGGTCTCTTTCTTGCTTTGAAATCCTTCAAGGAATCCTCATTGTACTCAAAAAAAAAAAAAAAAAAAAAAAATCCAGGGTAAAGCCTTAGCATGCCTACAAGAAAGTCCTTTATGATTGGATATCTTTTCAACTCTAGCTCAAAAATGACTCCAGCCATAGTAAATGATTTTCTGATCATCCTGTGTTCTCTTATCTCTAATTTTTTAGGTATGTTCTTTCTTCCATCTGGGCTGCTTTCACGCATCTCCCCTCACCTAACTAATCCCAACTCAACTTTCAGATCTTACCTTTCAGACCCTACAGGTCTGTGTTCAGACCACTCCTACATGCTCCTAATGGCACCCACATGTCGGCCCATACCATTTATCACAGTGTTTTGTAACTTCTGACCTTTTGTCATTCCCCCATAAGCTCTGAGCTCTAAAAAGACAGGCATAACATTGTCTTGTTTGTTGTTATATCCATAGTGCTTAATTCACACCTGCCATATACTTACCTTCACTGCATATTTATTCATTAAATAACTTAGCCATGTTGACTTTGATATAAAAGCTAAAGTAAATTTGGTTCTAACCCTTCTAAAACAGATACATAATCATAGCAATAGTTACATTCCAAACTTTGACCATCAGACAGCATTTCATCTGAACTCTGTAACTACATGAAGTGGGTATTATTATCATTAAATCAGCATTACAGGGGAGGAGTTTGAAACTCAGAGGGGATAAATAATTCCTCATAAAAGCATGAGGCCAACAAGTGGCTAAACTGGAACCCAGGTGTGGTTTCTGATTCCCAAGCTGATACCAGGGTACCTTTCTGAACCAACGAATAGCATCTCATTCTTACAAAGCATTATGTCACAGAGTGCTCATAACTTCACTATGAGATAAAAATCTTGATCCCTTTTTGAAACAGGGAGAAAGAGACTCATTACGGTTAAGAGACCAAGGTCACACAGTTAGTATGTGGCAAATTCAGAACTAGAAGCCAGATATTTTAATTCCATCCCTTTTATCCTAACTGTACCACCTATGAACTGGGAAAATGGCATAATATGGAGCTTGGCAATTTATTCTCAACTTCTTCATGTCATCATCTCACATCTCCCTGCCCACACACAACCAGTAAGGAACTTACACCAAGGAAAAATCTATTTAGACAAAAAGGGAACTCCTCTGTCCATGAATCATTTATATATTATATATGCCATGAAAAGAGAGAGAAACATATTATGTGAATTTAATCTCCAGAAAGATGATAGGTGGTAAATAATGGTAATTACCTTAAGAATACATATTGATTATCATAGTGATCAGACTATCTATATGGTATAAAATCTAACTTTGAGGTAGAGTCATCTGTCACCGCAGTGAACCAATTGAATGAACCTTTGGCCCCCAAGCCAGCCCCAATAGTGTTCACCTCTTGGTATTCGTGTTGTTGTATATTCCCCTTCCATACTGAATCAGGGCTGACCCATACAAATAATAGAATACTGCAGAAGTGACAATGAGTGACTTCCAAAGCTAGGTCATAACAGATATTTTCCTCTTCCACCTTGGCCTCCTGGATTACTTTTTCTAGGAGAAGCCATCTGTCATGTCCTAAGGGCACAAGCAGCCCTGTGAAGAGGTCCTTGTGAAGAGGAAGTGAAACCTTCCATCAAGAGCCAGTTCCAGTGTACCACCATGTGACTGAGCCACCATGGAAACAGGTCCTCCAGCTCCTTCAGCCTTGTGGCTCCAACCAACATCTGAATGAACTAATCAGTCCCAAATCAAGACTAACTAGCGAAGCTGCTCCTGAACTCCTGACCTTCAGAAACTGGGTAATAAGATAATAAATGTGCATTTTTGTCTTAAGCCACCAATTTTTTTTGTAATTTATTATTCAACAATCAATAACAATATAGGTGGCAAGTGATAGATCCTCAATTTCAGCTTTCTTTAAACAGAGTGTAACCTTTTAACCTATGTTCCCACAGGAAAGTCTGGAAGCACGTGGCTTCAAGGACAATGGAACCAGGGCCCCAAAACACTTTTTCTTTATCTCTCACCTCTGCTTCTTTCTGCACAAATATTTCATCCTCTCAGACAGGCTTCTTCCACAAAACAGAAAACATGGCCACCAACGTGATCAGGCATTTCATCTCACTAACTCCCATTCCAAGTTCTAAAAGCTGGAAAGTGCTCCAATTGGCCTAGCACATATCACCTGTCTATCCTAAATCAGAGTGCAGGCCAAGTTGATAGAATGCATAAGAATATGTCCATCTCCATCCAAATCACATGATTAAGGTGAGGGGGGAAAAGGTTTTTTTCTTAGAAGCAGAATGGGATAAGAGTTTCCTTGGAAGGAGAACAAGAGGCCCACTCACTACTTACTGTATGTTTGCATAGGAGCATGAGGGGGCATACATGGTCAGCTAATGTTAATCCCCTGGCAACACTTGACATCATTGTTTTCTTTTCTTTCTTTTTTTTTTTTTTTTGACATCATTGCTTTCCATGTGTGATTTTATCATCTGGGTGGGTAAGGACAAGTTTCTCTCCCACCAGGATATCATATCAGCCAAATTTTTAAAAATATTTTATCTATTTATTTATTTGAGAGTTAGAGAGAGAGTGAGAGAGAACATGAGAGAGCAGAGGGTCAAAAGGAGCTGAGCAGCGAGCCAGATGTGGGACTCACTCAATCTTAGGACTCCGGGATCATGATCTAAATGGAAAAAAATTAGCTCAAAGAATCCTAGTACTACAAAATACTTTAAAAATGCTTTCCTGAAAGCCTAGGGCCTAAATGATAAGACAAGACAGAGAAAATTAATGATAATAGATACCATCTAGCAAGCATATGTTAGGCACATGAGGTTTCTGGATATCACATAATTTGCCTCATCTCACACAGATGATAAATGCCAGAGCCAACACCATACCTGGGTCTGTCACCAAAGTCCAAGCTGTTAATCACTATGCAAAATATCAGAGAAGGGATCACACAAACCCAAGACTTACCCAAGTTCATGTTTAGCACCTAAGCAAAAGAGATGCAGAGCAAGCTGGGCTCAGCTCAAGATTCATTCTCCTGCAGATTCGGTATCTAGCTAGATCTCACCTCAGTGCTCCCTTGGACTCCACCTGGGAGAAATGAACTGCAACCCAGTCCTGCTGCTTTTGTCCATGAAGCAAAGCAAGACCCAAGGCAAGGATTTTCAGAATTTTGTCACAGCAAAATCTCTGCTTTTCATTGTTCTCAGAAATAAACTTTGCTCAACCAGTTCCATCTTTGGGAGGCTCTCAGAGGCAGTTACATAAATAGAAGACTCATGTGACTCATTCTGGTTTGGAGTGGGCCACTTGGAACAAAAAAATTTAAGTGTTCAAAAGGCAGACATGACATCATCAGTGACAAGTCAGGCAAACCTGCAATTGAAGACTACCTCTTGCAAGTCATCTGTGTCTTGGGGAGACTGACATCTTCATCCCATGGTTTCTTTATTTGAAAAATGGGCATAAATCACATATCTCACAGAGTGATTGTAAAGACCAAGTGAAGTGCCATTTGTGGAAACACCCAGCATGGTACTTGATAAATATTAGTGGATTTTTTCTTTCATCAACAGGGCTTTGTTTTGTTCTGTGTGCCAGTGTATGAGACTTTTCTCCTCAAGACTATAAATTTCTTTTGGCAGAGATACTCTCTTATTGCCTTTAGGTACCCTACACATCACCTATGAGCAGGTAGTGTTTGATGTGCTAATGCAGTGGGCTCCACAGGGAGCAAATTAAACCAGCAGGGAGCATGCTTTCTGGCATGCTGCAATATGCCTTCATCTCAACCAGATAACAATAATATGAATGAACACTTCAAAGTTTGGACAGACAGATATCCAAGCTAACAGACTCAGTGCCGATAAGAGGCCAGCCTATGGATACCTGTAAATATTTTAATCCTACGTGTCAGAAATAGTGTTAATGGGTATAAAAATTCCGTCAACAGGATCTACCTCTCCACACTTGATCTGAGCAAAGATGTAATCTCTAGAACCCCTTTGACAAGGAGTCCCAATTGTGGCC
Source organism: Procyon lotor (assembly GCA_028646535.1). Classification (NCBI taxonomy): domain Eukaryota; kingdom Metazoa; phylum Chordata; class Mammalia; order Carnivora; family Procyonidae; genus Procyon; species Procyon lotor. The sequence continues at coordinate 90,441,284 of CM053611.1, forward strand.
ACATTGCAAGCCATGTGATTGATCCCCTTACCTGTACTTAGACGTATATATAGTTCTTTGGACCAGAGACAAAAAATTATGATGCAACTAGGCACAAGAATGAAGACTTGGGCCAATTAGGTTCTTTCCCCTGGGAACTTTTCTTAGTCTGTTCAAGTAGCTATAACAAAATATCATGGACTGAGTGGCTATTAAAAAACAAACTCTTATTTCTCATAGTTCCAGAGACTGGAAAGTCCAAGATCGTGGCCCTGTTCAATGTCTGGTGACAATTGCCCACTTCCTCATTGACCATCATCTTTTCACTGTAACCTCACATGGTGGAATGGAAAATCTTTCTTTGGGGTGTCTAATAAGGGTGCTAATCCCATCATGAGGGCTCTACCTTCATGGCCTAATCACCTCCCAAAGGCCCCACTTCCCAATACCATCACTTTGGGGGGTTGGGAGTAAGATTACAGAATATGAATTTGGGGGGATGTGAATATTTAGTCTATAACAGACTGAATAGTGTATTTAGAAACACTGGGAGAATGAAGTCATGCCAGATGGGAGTTAAAACTGAAAGTATACCATTAGGAGGCAGATTACAGTAGGGAATAAAGACTGTGGAGATAGTCAGCCTGGATCCATGTACCAGTTCTGTCAGTTCTGTGTGATCTTGGGCAAGGTACTTTATCTCTCTGCATCGCAGTGTCTTCATCTGTCAAATGGAGATGATAATAGAACCTGCACTGTGAGCTTTGGGTAAAGATTCAAAGAGTAGATGAATATGGAAAGAACGTGAAATGATGGCTAACGTGTAGTTAGCACCATGTAAGTGACAGCTAACATGATCAGGTAGACTCCAAGACCAAGGCAAGTCCAAGCCAGGTGTAGGCCATTATGAGAAAGCAGTAACTGTGAAGGAACATAGGAAGCTGGTGGATATTGAGGGCCTGTGCAGGGAGAACCCTTGAATCCATGAATCACACAGATGCCCCCAGCCCACAAGAGGGATACACAGAGCATAATCTGGCTTCAAGTTGATCCTGTTCCAGTTTCCATGAAATAGACTCCCTGAAGAATGGATCAACTGCCTGTTCTCTGAGCTAAGCAACATAAAGAACCAGAATTTGATACAAGAAGAATCCCGAATATGCAGAAGCATTGTATATTTACTGCTAAGAAGTTTGCAAAGGCTCAATGGAAATGACCTATCCCAATTTTTTCAGGAAAAGAGAAAAGAACAAGGCTCTGAAACAACCCCATCAGCATGCCCCTTCCCTTGCCATGAATTTCTGGTGAAGGCCCTAAGTTGGCACATATGAGCTCTCTACATCTAGCAAAGTGATAACCCTTATCAAAAGGCAGAGTCTGAAGCAAAGAATGTCTTGCAGCCCAGATAAGCTCCAAGGCGCTGGGCCAGGGTAATGGACCATAGGAGATGGAGCAGGGGTCTGCCAAGCTCAATAATACAGCATTGTTGCTGCATTGGAAAATGTTTTAATTTACATTTTCAAGTGCAAAATATTTTCCCCTCATGCTTTGGCTAAATTAGGTAGTTAAAGTCTGTGAAGTGGCAGTAATTGGAAACAATGGATTTTATATTTGACATTTATTATTTTAGTGGAATCTGTTTTACATTTACATCAAACATCCAAGGACCCCTGCAGAAGTTTCTTTTGCTATTGCATTACCATTTAGTTCCAATAATGCATTTCACATCCCCAATTCTTGATTATAATTATATCATTTCAGATGGAGTAAGAGGTGAGGTAAAGATAAACTTTCAATGGAAATTATACCCCCGTGCTCTCCTCTCCTTTTGTTGAACTTTCATAAGCTTATAATTTGTCCAACATATTTTTACCCTAATTCTTTACAGTTTCACTTTGTTCTGTAATTACTTTATATATTTTGGTCTCACTTCACCAAAAGTCTACTCAAAGGCAAATATCATGTTTTAAACTCCATAGCATTTGTTTTGAATCCAAGCACATAAGAATCAAGTGTTCGGTTGACAATTCAGAACATATTTGTGTTATAGAAAATGGGGAGTAGATGTCGGGGGAGGCAACTGGAAGGACAAAATTCCAGTTGAATATAAGGAAGACTTATAACCTGCTCAAGATGGATTAGGTTGATTCAGAAAGTGATGAATCCTTTGTTCCCAGTAGTGCTCAAACAGAAACTCAGCGAACATTTGATAATGAAGATGTAAGCCAGGAATTAAAAACTTTGGAGTGAGAAAGAACTGGGTTTGACCCCTAGCTCTAAACCTTAAAACTATGTGACAATGGGCAAGTGACTTAACCTCCTTAAGCCTCAGTGTCCTCATCTTGCAATGGGGTTAATAGTCTATGAAAAGTGAGGAAACACATCCATGTAAAAAATCAGACATCCTGGGGCGACCCCAAATATTCTGGTCCTTTCTTTCATGGTGGGGGAAGGTCAAAAAATATCATTTCATTCTTGACTTCAATATTTAGAGAAATATATACTGAACAAAGTTGTTGTTTTTTTTTAAGATTTTATTTATTTGACAGAGAGAAACACAGCGAAGGCAGGGAATGGTAGTGGGAGAAGCAGGCTCCCTGCTGAGCAGAGAGCCCGATGTGGGGCTCGATCCCAGGACCCTGGGATCATGACCTGAGCCGAAAGCAGTCGCTTAACAACTGAGCCACCCAGGCGCCCCTATACTGAACAAAGTTTTAAAATAAAACTCAAAAATAGCCACTAGAAATAAAAAGAGAATATGAAACTTCTGAATCACAAGAGAGACTGAAAGTGACAGAGAACAAAGGAAGAAAATCTAAGATGACAGAAACTGTATAGGAAAATGGTGTAACAAAAATAACCTATATTTATTAATGGGAATTTAAGTATTGGTGCCAGGAGCTAAAGTAAGGACTTTACATACTTTATTTCTTTTAGTTCTTTCAGTGTCCAAGATGCAGGTGTTATTATTACACCCATTTTACAAGTGAGAAAACTGAGGCTTGGGAGAAAAGAAAATTACTAGATTTACCCAAGAACTAGTAAATCGCATCAAGGCAGCCTAACTGCAGAGGACCTACCCCCAAACGTTACATTGCCCTGCAGGAACAAAAGAAGGGTGCCTATGTTTATATGTCTAAATACATTCACATATTTACATTGATAGGAAAAAGTGAATCATAAGTAAATGAACATGTTAAACAGTGTATATCTCTATGTAGAGGGATTAGGAGAAATCTTAATTTTCTTTCTTACAGTTTTCTGTATTTTTCAAAATTCTTTGCAATTAGCATATATTTTTATAATCAGGGGAAAGACTGTAAAAATTACAATAGATTGTCCCTGTTCTTATTATACCAAGAAGCCTTAAGTCAGAGTATAAAATTCTTGAGATTTTTATGGAATTTATGCTTCCTGAGGGAAAATGTTTCCAAAGTGTTCTCATTATTTCTTCCAGTGGAGCCAGAACTAAAACTAGTAGATGGAACTGTTCGTTTTGTTGTGTCTAGTATATCCTATATGGATTTAAAAACAAGAGAGAGAGGGGTTTAAGTCAGAGGAAAATTTGAACAATCCTGCCTCCTGTGTTATAATTTGATTCACAGTAAAAGTTTCAAAATACATTTGTCAGAAGTTCTATAAGGTTTGAAGCTTTCTTGTAATGCAGGTCTCATCTGAGGAGTTCTGAGAGAATCCCCAAATTCAGGAAAAGGCCCCACCTAAAAGGCAGCATGTGAGAGTACATGTCTACACAGCAGTCACGTGGTCACAGAGCAACACACTCTGCCCCAAGGTATTTCCAGCCCATCAAACCACAGAAATTGCCAGAAAGAATCCTAGTGTTGAATTTAGCTCTTCTCTTTGCAGACAAAGAAACTGAGGTCCAAGAAGTCTGTATCAGTTTGTCTCTAGTATCACCCCCCTAGACCAAGCTATGGCTATTGCTCACCTGGATTCCTCCCAACCCATCTGACCCACATCCACTCCAGCCACTTTCAAATCCACTTACCACCATGCTGATCACCCCTAGTCTCTTGCTTGTGGCTTCCAATTCTGAAAATGAAGAACAATGTTCTTGCCATGTTCGCCCATAATCTGACCCCTATCCCTCCTTCATTATCTAAATCATCCTTTTTAGTTCTCCAGCCTTCAACTGTACTGTTCCATTTTCCAAACTTTCCATTCTCCCTCCCACCACGGGATCTTCTCACATGTTCTTTTCCTCTACCTGCCATTCACCTAGATGATTTCCACTCAAGAGCCTTTCCAGACTGCCATCCAAGTTGGATCCCTCTCACCCACCAACTCTGCATGTCCTTCCTAGACCTCATCACATTCCTAGCTTTACATTTCTGGGCTTGTTTCCCCAACTAGGTTGGAAAGCCCAAGACGCAGGGACATGTCAGTTTCATTCACCCTTTCATCGCCAGCACTAGCCCAGTGGCTGCCACATGGTAGGGCTCCACTGACATGTGTTGGCTGAATGGATGAGTGGTGCACAGTGTGACAGAACAGTGGCAGCTTTTTAGCCCACACTATTTCTTTTACAATTTGGAGGGGAATAAAGGAACATCTGGCATCTCAGAAATTTGCTCACCTTGCATAGTCTAAAATTGTTTCTTTCTCTCCTATCATAGAAACATACAATTTTAGAACTACTTGGGACATTAGATGTTGCTAATCCAAACTTCTCATCTTATGACCAAAGAAACATGGGCCCAGAGAGGGTATGTGGTACTTTCAAGGGTGCAGGTAGTGATAGAGTTAGGACTCAAATCCTTGTCTCCAATACTGCCTCCTTTAGAGCCCACTATATTTTCAAGCAAGGCTGCCTTTATCCAGCGATAGCAGTTCTAGCCAAACTCTTGTCTTTCTCTCAGAATTTAAACTGCCAGACCTGGTCCCTCTGACTTCTTTCAAAGTCCTCCTTTTCCACCTCCAATCCCAAGTTCCCATAAAATCCCTTCATCTTGAGTTGCAAAACTGCTTGCTTGTGTTTGTTTCAACATGTTTCTCTGACACTCTGAACTCTCAATAAGTCAACCAGTGACTCAAAATGTATGACAAAAAAATGTGACCAAAAAATGTATTCAATCCCACCCGTACATTTATTTTTTTTTTTAAGATTTTATTTATTTATTTGAGAGAGAGAAAGTGAGAGGATGAGAGGAGCGAAGGTCAGAGAGAGAAGCAGACTCCCCGTGGAGCCCGATGTGGGACTCGATCCCAGGACTCCAGGATCATGACCTGGGCTGAAGGCAGCTGCTTAACCAACTGAGCCACCCAGGTGCCCTCCCACCCGTACATTTAAAACGGAGCTGGGTGCTACAGGGAATAAAAGGAAAACACAAATGTCCTTCTGACCCCTAAGAAACAGAAAAGCTATTTGAGGAAGTAGAGTTTGCACAGCTAACACTACTAGAGAAAAAAGGAAAAGCAGTAATGATAGTAATCTAGTTTGTGGAATATGGACTCTGAGTGTTATAGAAATTCAGCTGAAAAAAGATGAGGAGGGCTGTAAATGAAAGCTAGAAGTTGATCTGAAGCTCAAAGGAAGGGAAGCAATTGGACTTGCAGGGAGGAGAGAGAAAAAGTAATTGAAGGCATCATCTCCCAACAAGGAATAACGTCTCAGGAAGTATCATCAATACATTTTGTAAAATATCAACTCAAATGGAGAACAGTGCCAGATATGAGATTTTGAAGAACATAAAAGCATAGAGTCTTTTCCAGATCCCATAGGGCCTGGTGACAGACAAGTTAGGGAAACTTGAAGGACAGTATGACTCTCAAGCCCTCTCAGAGCCTCCCTACTGCCCAAATGTCAACATGAATAGGTAAGAGTGAAGTTAACTCTAAGCGCCTCTCTGGGCCATCGTGTAGGTGCTTTGCACATGTTATCTCATTTAGTTGCACCTAATCCTCCCAGTATTCCTGTGACTGTAGGTAGTGTTATCATTCTCATCTTCCATGGGAGGAAACTGAGATTTTGGCGGAGTAAATAACCTGCCAAACAAGATGGCATGGCTGGATTGCATAGAGACAGTCAACCCAAACTCTCTGACTTCACAGCCTGAGCAAATATAAAAACAACTCAGAAGTTCCCAATGCTGTTTTAAAAACCTAAATAACAGCACAGGACATGAACTCAGAAGACTGTCCATACTACTTATTATGGATAATCTTGAGGAATGTTCTTGAGTTGTATAGGAATAGAAAGATGCAAAGGGGTCACTTCTCACATCCTTAGGTATTAAATTTTCATTATCTTAGGCCATTACATCATGATGCAGAGGGGAAGGAGCCTACATTCCATCTGAGTCAGTGACCCGTGAACTACATGAATTCCTCTCCGTTCTTCCACCACCAATGAATTTGTCCCCCTGATGTTAATAAAAGCATGTTAGCACACCCATCACAAGTAACATGGAGGACCTAAATTGTGGCATCAAAGGAAGGAAGGAAGAAGCAGAGGCAGAGGGAAGGAGAGAGGAAGGGAGAAGGGAGAGATTCAAAAAAAATTGTTTCCTGTTGTTGTCAAAGGATGCCAGCCACTGCCTCTTAGCTTTCCTCCATCTCCAGTAATGTGTGTTGACAATAGTGACACCTCCTGGCGCAAACAAACTTGACCTCCTGCAGGATTTCATTTTGCTCACTCACTGCAAATTATTCTTGACTCTTCTTGTTGCCTCCAGGTACAATTTTCTTTTCCTTATCTGGAAAAGCATAAACTGACACAGCCCATCCTCAACCTTAGAAACTCAATAACCCAGCACTGACCTGACCACAGAACTCTGCTATGCAAAGCCCCTGAGTTTCATCCCAGAACACGTCAGCATGATTAGCCCAGAGACCCAATTCATAGTCTTCCTACTTACGGCTACATTAAATATAAATAAAGCAAACTAAATACCAGCTACTGAAAAATAGCTCAATTAAATTCTACAATGAGAGTGCCTCTTGATTTTAACGCGTTTAATCCCCTAGGAAATGTAGTTGGTGTATGCCCTTTTCTTGTAGGTTTGGTTTTTTGTTTTTTTTTTAGTCTCAGACTTGTATAAATCACACAGCCACCAAAATGACTAAAAGCTGTTGATATTATTGTTCAAGAAAAACAGTAAAAGTTCTGCTTAACGAGTGTGGAAGATTTTGTTTCATCTCACACAACTAGGGTGCAATCCTATGGCTACTCGCCTTGAGAATAGTATATTGGAAAATATAGTTAAGGTGTTTTGTCCATACTTTGAAAGCAGTCCAGCATTCTGTTTGCTAAACTAGACCACTGAACAAGCACAATTAAAGGAGGAAGGAGTTGGCCAATCACAGCAGAGAGTGGAGCCAATCTCAGATATCGTGGTATTTTCTCAAATTTTATAAAATAGCTGAGGGCTTTTGTTGTTTTCTAGAAAGAAGGCATTCAGTGATTCAGAGCATGAGACTTTACCTGGAAACTGGTTTGCTTCTATTCCATTCATAATCTGCACAATGAAACCCCTTCATTTGGCTAACTAAACTCTGTAAGTTCACAGTTTGGAAAATATCTATGAACTTTTCTTTAGTTATACTTTTATTTTGAAAAGGTTCCTGTGAGAGATTTTCACATTAATTCTCAGGTGAGCTTGCATTCCAAATTAATAAAAATGCAAACCTTTACTCCTTTTCACATCTAGTGATTCTTTTGGCAAATAAACCTTGGAGATTAGATTATGTCTTTGCTATGCATGAACAGAAAACACTTGTATTAGAGAGAACAAAAGCCTTTCAAACTGATCAAAAAGGAAAAGGCAGTTGAATTGTGGAAGTTACATTTTTGCTTCTTTTTATTGAAAATTGTGGTTGAAATTTCAGCTTCATTCTGACACAGTGAAGATTCCACACATGAGCATTTCAAATCACTTATGTAAAGGCAAATTGTGGTGAGGGTGGTCAATTTCTAAGCTTCCTGCTTGCTCCCGAGCACACTTGAAAAGACAATCAACTAGAAGAACGTGTCTTATGATTAACATAGCATCAAAACAAAAGATCTGTAACATGTCAGCACAGAGCATACAAATAATGAATATATATTTGGACTTCATTAAGTTGTTTACTCATTTAGTCAACAATGAATAAAGTGTGCATAGTGGGTTAAGCAAAACACTAGGTGTTGGGAAATAATGATGGTACCTGCCTTCAAGCGAGAGCAGTCTAGTAGAGGAAGAAAGGCTTGCATGGGACATACTTAGGCTAAAGAAGTATTCACTGACTATTTATCTGAAATGCAAATTTAGGTGTTCTGTATTTTTATCTGTTAAATCTGATAACCTTAGGAGAAGGTAAATGGGCTATTTCAACAATGTGAAGTGGTAAGTATGATCTGAACGCTAAAGAAGTGCTTAAGGAGATACAAGTAACCCAGACTTGGGAACCAGGATCTGAAAGATGAATAGGAGTTAACCAAGAAAAGAGAAAAATTAAGGAGATTTCAAGAAAGAATGCATGTGCGAAGTTCACAAGCAGAGAAAGAGACTGGCATATGCCTATCACTGTTGTACAGAATGACTAGGCATGGGGTGACAAGGCAGGAGAGATTGCCTGACCATAGAGACCCTACGAAGACATTTGGACATCGTTAGGACAATAGAAAGTTGAAAGGTTTCTAAGTAGCAGTGTTATACAATCAGGTGTATGATTTAGGAAGACTATTCCGGGTGGATGGTGGAAAATGGATGAACAGCTGGCAAGATGGGAAGCAAAGAAATCAGCTGAAATAATTAGCCTGAGGGATACTAGTGGCTTGAACTAAAATCCTAGCAATGGGAATATAAAAAGTGGGCAAATGACACAAAACAGATGGATTAGGAGGTGGGTACAGCAATATTTGGTGAACAGGGGTTGTCTGAAAGAAAAGAATCAAGTATAACTTAAAAATAACATTAATAGAGCATTAGTCATAGATCACTGTGTAAAGTGCTACAAATGTATTTATAATGTCGTCCCAAGTCTATGAAATAGGCACTATTATTCTTGTTTTGGAAATGAGGGAAATAAGATTTAGAGAGGAAAAGAAGTAATTAGCCCATAAACCTAGTAAGTGGTATTAAGGATTATGTCTAGTTTTGGAGGCTGGGCTATGGGTTGAATGATGGTGCCATTGACCAAGATTAAAAATATAGGAGAGACACACATTTGTGGAAAAGATGCTGACTCTTTTTAGGCTTAGTGGGTATCAGATGCCTGTGGATGATGTCTGAGGCCAATGGATAGATGGGTCTACAGCTCAGCAGAAGGACCAGATATAGGGGCTGGGAAGTGACCATTGTAGCAATTAAAATTGAAACCATGAGAGTATAGCTAAGATGGACTGGAGAAGGTATACAGAGTGAGACCAGAAAAGGACATAAGGAAGAAGCCTGGGAAAGCCAACATTTAAGGGGCAGCTGTGGGTACAGCAGTAGGAGAAAGACCACAAGAGCATGGTGTCAAAGAAAACAAGAAAAGAGAGTATTCTAAGATAAAGGAAGTGTTAGCATTGTGATGAGTTATATGAGAGAGAAAGTTCAGAGGGTCAACCTGTTGAACCCTATATGTTCTATATATAGCTGAAGAGAAAAATCTTAGAAGCTAGCTAGTAGAAATAAAAGGAATTAAATTAACAAATTTAGGGGGAAAGCATACTAGTACACGATGAAAGACAGATAAAATAGGGGGAAGAGGATGGTAGAAATGTGAACTGCTATGCATTCTTGCCAACCCAGAAATTCTAATTTTTTTAAAAGAGTTTATTTATTTGACAGAGAGAGAGATCACAAGTAGGCAGGGAGGCAGACAGAGAGAGGGGGGGAAGCAGGCTCCCTGCTGAGCAGAGAGCCTGATGGGGGGCTTGATCCCAGGATCCTGAGATCATGACCCATGCTGAAGGTAAAGGCTTTAATCCACTGAGCCACCCAGGCACCCCACCAACCCAGAAATTCTAAAGTGAGTCAAGAATGCAATGGGAACATGATCAGGTAGGGTTAAGGTTAATTTCAATAAAGACTAAGCTTCACATTTTAATAAAGCTCAATAAAGTCCAAACCCACGCCTGTATCCCATGCTGATAATATTATTATGAGAAACAAACTTGGAGGTGGAGTGAAGCTTGTTCTACCATAGGGGAAGATCTGGGTTGGTACTAGAGGAGGGAGGTGAGGGTACAGACAAAAGGTGTGGTCATGAGAAGGCAATGTCTCTATAAAGGAGATAAATTCAGTCTACCTATGAAAGAGCTTCTAGAAACAACACTAACCTTTTGTTCTCTTATTGTCTTTGAAAAAACCATGCACCATAATTTTGCATACTATTAAGAGAGAAGAACACCCCTGACTACAGCTGGAAGACAGAAGGGCTACACTTTCCGTGTAAGTGTAAATGAGAAATAAAGCCACCACACAAAAAGGGACAGTGAAGAATGGGTACCTCAATCTTGGCACTCTTGGGGGAGGAAATTAAAACCTATCCCCTAAGAATATGACCCAAAGCATAGATTTTGACCTGAATTTACACCACTGGTGTGGTCAAGAGAAACCTCAAGCTGAGAATTTATTGTACAGCAGTTTCAAGTTGATAGACCAAGTCACTGGCCAAGAAAACTCAAATCCTTCAGGGAAGAAGTCAATGTCAATGCAGGTTAACAATGATTGTAAATGCCATGAACTGTAAAAGATGCTAAAATGTGGCATGGGGGGAGGATGTGCCCTAGGTTCAATGGAATAATGTAATTATTTCATACTTCCAGCAGTTGGTCTGGAAGGACGCATGGACTTCCCCTGGTGACCCAAGAGGTTGACTCTAGATCAGAACTTAGATGGTTACCCTGGGAGCAGAGCTTAGATTATTTTGTCTTACTCTCATTCAACAGCATGGGGCCTGCGCAGAAGAGCTACTGAAGGGAGAACAGGAGGTTGATGGCTTGGATCAATGATCAGGGTGACAGAGGCTTCAGGCCATAACTGTTCCAGTCCAGTGGAATTCCCAGGGCAGATGCCAAGATGTTTTATGGGGTTACTGCCGAGACTAGATCACCCTTCTTCCAAGAACTCAGTAAAAATAAGCACTAAAAGAATCCAATGAGTTTAGCAACTATATTACCACTCCTCTCCCCAAGAACAATTTTGATGGAGGAGAGGAGAAGAAAAACTATATGGGATTGAACCTGGAAAGAAGGGGTATAAACAGGGAGCCTGTGGAAATGATGTTTACAATAAACTCAGTTCTGAAAGGGAAGACAGAAATTTTAATTCTCAAACATGGTGTCTATTTTATCTATTATTGAAGGTCAAAATAACACACTCCTGGAAAACTTTTTTGGAGTTTCACAGGGGAGGGAACCTAGTGTAAAATCGGTAGCTATATCTAACCAAAAGCTCGTGAAGGAAAGATTTCTTTATAAACGTGCCTCTAGATATGTTCAGTTAGACCACTGAGGAGGCATAATAAATTATTGCATATTGAATGACTTTTATTTCTTTTGTCCAGTGCAAAAGAATGTTTAAATTAATTCAACTTGCTTTTTTCCACTGATGAATATATATCTATATCTCATTGTCTAGTATGAATTCTAGTTGACACCAAAGTGCTCTTCTTTAAAAATTTCCCACAACCAGAATTTCAGCTGTCTCTGTATTCCTCCACCCTCACATCATTATTCTAAAGTAGTGACGTCTTGCTGCCAATGTAATAATGATGTTTAGAGATACGTGGAATCATTCTCAAACTTCTGTTCATTATTTCTAAACTAAAAGAATAAAAAGGGAAATAGGCATTGTCTCGGCTATAGGGGCTGTCCAACAAAAGATCCCACCTCTTCCTCGCCATAGAGAAATGTTTATGGATTTAAATATATGGATATGTTTAGAGTCTGATATTTTGGGGGGGGTTAGAAGATATATATTACTCTTGTTTCATAAATCCTGGCAAAGAGATTTTTTGATGTATTCTCTTAATGAATTCGTCTCCCTAACTGAAATGGAGCTGGTGGAGGCAAGAGTGGGATGTCTTAGGAAGAAATAGGCCAGTGAGAAGGTGCTTCTGATTTAAGTTGGTGGAAAAGACCTTTAAAAATCAGGGCTTCTTTGGTTCTCAGGGGAGAACCAAAGATGAGAGGTCAAGGGCATGGTCAGGGGCAGGAATGCTATGTTGTGCCTTTTGCTCAACCACCTGATACTCTGAGACCCAAGGTGACAATTTATTGCTTCCCCTACAATAATGTGGCAAGCCACTGAAAATGTGGACACAGCAGCAACCAGATCCTTATCCAAGTACTTATTTGTATCATACTCAATGTCATCTACTTCCTTCCTGAGAAAGAACATCCAGATTATAGGAACTGGTACCTTTAGGCTGAAAGTAAGGGGGAAGGATAAATCCATGGGTACCAAATCTATATTTTCCTTTTGGCCTATAGCCCTTAAATCAGTAGACTTCTTTTCTTTTTGTTAAAAATTTTGTGCTTATGGATGCTGAATTTGAAACAGGCAACTGTACTATTCTAACTAGTCTAGAAGATCATTTGCAAATATGGAACCATTAGATACTGTGGAGGTTCATTTGCCTGGCTGGTGGCCCAGTGTTTGAATGTTGTGAAAGTGCCTTCCTCTGTTAGTTTCCTCTTGCCACTGTAATAAATTACTAGGTTCTGGATGGCTTCAAACAATGGAAATTTATTCCCTTGTAGTTCTGGAAGCCAAAGTTCAAAATTCATATCACTAAGCCAAATCAAGGTGTCATAAAGGCCCCAGTCTCTCCAGGTAAAATCATACTTTACTTCTTCCAGTGTCTGATGACTGTCAACATTCTTTGGCTTGTCACTCCAATCTTCAAGGCTGGTATCTCAAAGTCTGACTTCATTCCATCTCCACATCCCTTTCTCCTCTGTGTGTATCAAATCTCCCACTGCCTTCCTCAATAAGTATTTGTGTGATTGCATTTGGGGCCCAACTAGCTAACCCAGCATAATTTCCACTTTTGTTATTAATCTCAAGATTGTTAATAACATCCACAAAGACCCCCTTTTTTTCACATAAGGTAACATTCACAGGTTCTAGGTATTAGGATGTGGAAATTTTTTGAGGGCCCATTTTTTAGCATACCACACTCACTGTTTGCCAATCACTTAACGCATACAAAATCAGATGGAAAGAGAGAGAAAATCCAAAATCAAGTGACAAACTATCAGTTTATTCTTCTTCAAACTTTGCTAAATTCAGTTATTTGGAAAATTCACCTGAGAGGAATTCTTTATTCATACGATGATGCTGCGTGAAATCAGATGCCTTAAAAAGAAAAACGCTTCAGTAGTTTGATTTCAAAGTATTTTACTTGGGTCGCCATTTTTGTATCATGCCTTGGGAAGATTTTAATATGAAAATGTAAGGAAAACAGAGGACTGGACTGTCCCTACAACCTCTGTGCTACGTCTGCATCACTTTCTGTCAATTTAGACAGCTATGTGAGGAATGGAGAAGGATGGAGTTGTCCATGGATGCCAATATATCCTTAAAATCCCTACAGAAACTGTGACAAAATGAAAGCCATTTGCTTCTGTATTGGAAGAGGACATGAGTCCCTAGGGTAATAAAACTCAATACAATACAATCCACAGCCCAAGGGAGGATACAGAATTGAATTCAGAGTTAAACCATTCAGAATTTAAATACATCAAATTCCCAATATCTTCAAATGTCATGTCGGTGAGTCATCCAGGCAAGATGGTGCGGTGGATGAGATTGGGGTGGGGGTTAATCGAGAGTAAAAACATAACCCTAGAGCCTGCAACTCCAGAAGAGCCCGAAGTGACCCTGAAACTCAAGGACAGAGGAAAAATTCTGCTGGTGAGGTCTTCAAAAGGAAACCATTGCTTTTTAGTTCCACAGTTTTCTGTCTTCTATTAAATATTTTCTAGTCCTATAATAAATTTGACACTCTGAGTGGGTATAAGAGGCATTCTGGGATTTAGACCAGAAATCACCCAACAGAGCAAATACACACACACACGCACACACACACAGCTGTGAGAAGACAGTGTGAGGACACCCATGTACTGGGCCGAGGGTAAAGTGACTCATGAAGCTAAATCATGCTGATGGTTTCTAATCCCAGCTCACCAGGGATTTAAATTGTACAATGAGGAAATGACTTGTTGGATAACTTCCAGAGTTTGTCTTAAAATTTAATTGCAGCGTACCTAGCACTTTTATAAAACATATACATTTTACTTATGTTTCTTAGTCAAAATATTCCTCTAACCTTTTTTTTTTAGTAAGTGACAAAAGTGTTCTTGTTGTAATTAATGGAGTACAAAAATATTGGGGAAACATGCCTAAAGGCTTAAACTATAATTCTATTACTAATATATTCCCTTGGCTTGCCTTTTGAACTCTGCTGCCTCTTGCCTTGCAGCTGTGTTTAATGAGTGGAGAGATTATTCAAATGAGCCCACAGCAGAGCATTATTTCGGAAGCTCTCGCCATCTTGAGCAGGCATCTTTTCTCACAATCAGACAGGCAGAGCAGACCATTCCTCTTTAGCTTACCCAGCCACGTATGTGCTACCGTAATTCCACAGACAGCAGATCACATCCCTAGATTGGGAGAGAAGCTACTAATGACCCTGGGACCAAACCAAAGGATGGCAGAAACAGCCTTCAAGGTGAAAATGAGAAGGTACCTACTCTACCCTCTACTATGCTTCAGCTTTCAATTTGCCTCTACCTGTCAGTGATGGAGTGATGGACTAACTACCTGTTAGTGTCTAATAATGAAACTATGCAGACGTGCAAAATAGTCTCTTTATGAAGCTCTGTTTGTGGGCGTATAGCCTTTGCCCAACTAACATTGAAATGGAACACATTGCAAATGGGCAAGCCAATGTTTAATGATTTTTAGAATGTTAAAATGGGTTTCTACTCATGTAAGATTGAAAAGTCAGAATAACTCACAGAGGGAGAACCCCCTGAGATGGTTACAAAGTTGCCAAGAAAATTTAATAAGAACTAATTTTGAACTGATAAGGATTCAATCCAATATGGTGGGATTAAGCCATAAGAATTCTTCCTGGGAATTTACAGAGAGATAAGCATCTCATGAATAAGTAAATTCTGAAACAGGAGGCTACAGGGTGTTTATTGATTTTGAAATCATTTGTTTGAGAAACTGCCCTTGAGGAAAAGACTATTATGGCTGATAATATAATAGTTATATTCAGAGACAACCCACTTCTTTGGCTGATGGCAGAATATAAAGATTACCCACCCAATACAAAATTTATAAGCAAAAGTCTGAGCTGCAAAAGCCAGGCTAGTCATAGTCTTTCATTTCCTAATTCTTGGATGTTAATTTTCAGATGTAATACGAAAGTCAAAAATAAGTAAAAGCAAATAACCAAGATCTTCAATTCACTAAGTACTTTTGCTACAACTGGAATTGAGTAATTTTTTTGGAAAAAAGGCTGTCTCTGGGTACATCCTAAATTCCAAGCTTATTAATACTAATCCCTCAAACCATCCACCTCTGCAACTCAGGATAATTAAATGAAAATCTGGTATAAAATTCTGAGGCATTTCAAATTAAAAAAAAAAAACAACTTTTTTTTCAGTTGTCATTCTCATTAAAGAAAAAAATGCAATCACTTTTAACAATGGTAGAAACATAAACAGTCTTTGAGGTGAATTCTGAGTTAGCCAGAAAATTCCATTTCAGCATCCTGTGCTTTCTAATAATTGAGTGGTTATGTTTTTTTCTAAACATTCCTCTTGAAGAAAGTCTCCCAGTTGCTACCTCTCTTAACTGCTATCCAGCATAAAGTGAGGTAACAGGATTTGACTTGAGTTGCCAATAGTGACTCAGCATCTATGACAGTATTGTTTCCTATGACTACTTAATGAATCAGTATTGAGTTCCACACAAATGGCGAGAAGCTTATCTCTAGTCTCTGAAGAAAACTGAGTTTTTCTTTTCAGAGGAAACCCTTCTTCTTTCTGTCCTCTCAATTTCATCTCTTCCTGTCTCTTCCAGAATGTTATTACATCAATTGGGCCCCCTTCTGTGTTTATTCTTGCCTCCTCTGTTGGCTCTTTCTCCTTAGCCTTCTAATGCTCAAGTGATCTTATTTTTTTTTTTAAAGATTTTATTTATTTGACAGAGAGAAACACAGCGAGAGAGGGAACAGAAGCAGAGGGAATGGTAGCGGGAGAAGCAGGCTCCCCGCCGAGCAGGGAGCCCGATGCAGGGCTCGATCCCAGGACCCTGGGATCATGACCTGAGCCGAAGGCAGACGCTTAACGACTGAGCCACCCAGGCGCCCCTGATCTTATTTTTTTTTTAAATTAAAACCATCTTCTCTCAAATTGCCAACTCATCTCCATTCAAATTCTCAAGTAACTACACATTGGTCTCCATGGTGTCACTCCACACACTGCTTCATCTTTTGGTCCATTTTCCATCAGCACTGACACACTGAAATGTCTCTTAAACTTCACCCATGCCTCCTTAACCCCTCAATCCCTCTTTCCACCTTCATTGGCCCTGCATTCTCCTGGTTCTCCTGCTCCTGTCAGATCCTCTTGATGGACTCTGAGCCTGAAATGCCTTCCAATTTTCTAAAGAAACACTACATACCCCTAAAATGCCACATTGTCTATGGAACCTTTCCTGACTCTAAAAGTAGTCACCCACACTTTACACATCCTCTTCAAAAGCTCTTATCACGTTGAATGGAACTTCCATTCATTCAACCACCAAACATTATTCCAGGCACTTGGGATATCCCAGTGAAAAAAACCAAGACCCCTGCTTTTAAGCAGTTGCATTCCAATGAGAAAAACTGTGACATATAAGAATATTCTATAAGCAGAATATTAAAAGGTAATATGCTCCATGTAAAAGAAAAGTACACTAGGAAAGTAGAATGAGGATTGCCATGGTGGAACAAGACAGCAATTGTTAAAATCAAATATGGTGTTTCATATAGATCTCCCCTGCTAGATTATGATTTTGTTGAAGGCAGAAATCATGCCTTATTCATCTTCGTGTATCCAGGGCTTAGCCTAGTACCTGGCACATGGTACATTATCATTAATTCATTTGTTCTTTCAGCAAACATCTATCTAGGAGCTGCTCTCCCCCCAGGGGCTGTGCTAGGCACTATGAATAATAATAACAGCAACACTTATTGAGCGCTTATTCTGTGCCAGCTACTTCAATTTCGTAGATTAAGAGACAGGTTCATTAAAAATCTTACTAGTCCAAGGTCATGATATTAACAAGTAGTCAAGCTATGATTTGAACTCAGCTAGTCTAACTCCAAAGCCTATGATCTTCATCACCATGCTACCCTGACTCTTTAGTTCCTGCCCTGAAATTTAGAACTAGTAGATAAGACAAATATTAACGTACAGTTTTAGGGTGACCAACCATCCTAGTTTGTCCAGGACTGTCCCACTTTTAGTACTGAAAATCCCATATCCCAGGAAAGTCCTCAGTCTCAGGCAAATTGGAACAGTTGGTCAAAGTCTGCTCAAATTTTGCTTTCTCAATTAGGCCCACTCTGACTTTCTACTATAAATGTAACTACCCTCTGCACCACTCTCAATCTTCGATATCCTAAGCTACTTTTTCCTACACCCCCTTCTCTCTTATAACATTCCAATTTGTTTATTTATCATGTTCAGTATTCATTGCCTAGATGTCAAACCATAACGCAAGCACACAGCATAATACCTAACCTAGCACTCATGAATGATCCACTCAACATGCTAAGTGCCCTTGAAGAAATATGTCTCTCCTTCTGTGGAATCACCAAGAAGGGTCAGAAACACCTTCCTGAAAACTGTGCCTAACCTCTAAGTAGGGGTTTGACTCATTGACAGAGAAGAGTCCAAGAGTATGGGAAAGATATTTCAAATCGAGGGAAAGACAACTGTAAAACCTAAAGGCTAGGACCAGCATGGTGATACAGGTATGTGTGTATGGGAGATGGGGTAGAAAAGAGTAGTTTGGGGTTGCTAGGATACAGGGAGTGAAACAGAAATTGGCCAGACATAAGGCTGAAGAAGTAAACAGAAAATATATTTGGGTTTTTCTTTGTCTTTAGGATGAAGCCCAAGCTCTCTATATACGTGGTCCTTTATTATCCCAACCTCTGAGTTCCCACACTGCTTCCTGTATCCCTCATTCCAGTCAAGTGGAACAATGTGCTGCTCTCCATTCATGGCCTAAATTGCTGTGCCTTCTGTTTTTGCAGAGAAATACTACTACTTAAAGTAGTGCTTAAAGTGCCCTTCCCCTCCAGTTCTCGGGTATTCTCCCTCAAGCTACAATTCAAAACCACTTTTCCTATGAACACCAAATGCCCGTACCAAAGCAATGTCATCTCTCCCCAGATGCTCAGAAACATTCACCTGCATCTCCAAAGCTTGCCTGCTTTCCTCTCTCTGTTAAGGTTAGCCTTACTCCCACCTCAAGACCTTGATATACTGGGTGTTCTGTCTCTCCAAAACTCACTCCCTCCAGACCTTCACTTGACTGTTTCCTTCACATCATTCAGATCTGCCACTCAGACAAGCATCCCAAAACTCTTCCCCTGTTTCAGCCACTCTCTACCATGTTATCTTTGTATTCACTTCTTTATATGATTAATCAGTACCTATTTAAAAAAATATATATTTTTTTGCTAGAATGTTAGCTCAATGACAGCAGGGGCTTTGTCTTTCTTATTCCATACTCACTCCCCAATGCTTATAACACATAAGAGGACTCAATAAATATGTGTGAAATGAATGAAAACTTACTTCATGGCCTCTATTAACTTACCAGCTTCTTTGAGAACATAGAAATTTCTTTATATTATCATTGAATCTCCTAGCGTAGATAGTCTTTTTCCTAATAGTCAGTAGTTATTCAAATATTTATTGAATAAATAAACAAGAGTTCTTTGAATGTATTCCTATCTTAATAACCCTATAAACCAATGGCCTGCTGCCCATTAAAATCATCTAGAGAACTTTAGAAATGCCATTGCCATGCCTCCATCCTGATATTCTGATTTAATTGGTTTGGGAAGGAGCCTGGGCATCAATATTTTTTTCAAAGCTTCACATATGATTCTAATGGATAGCTAAGGTTGAGAACCACTGCTCTAAGCCCTATAAAAGAATGCAAATCCAAATAAAATATGGAATTTCAAACAAGCTTTAGGACATGGCCATTGATTTAATTCTTGAATTGCTCTCCATGAGGAACTGTGAGCGAATACCCTCTTTTGCAAAGACATGCTGAAAGAGAACACTTTGGGCAGGGAGGGGAAGACTTGGTGCCATACACTGAAGGAGGTGGCCTTTCATTGCAAACATTATTTAGACCCATCTACTCTTTACAATTGCTTTGGAAAAAAAATCATCAGCTTTAGCCCATGCAGGCCCTCTATAAGTCAGAGCAGGAAAATGTATACTGTGTCATAAAGGCATTTAGTATCACTCTTGAAACAATTTAGAGCCTATATCCAAAAGGATGGATTATACCTCCCTATCATGGTGTTAATATGAATGTGTAAGCCTGTTGTATTGAGGATGCAGTAGACCTGCAATGATTTAGGCAGAGAGGGTGTTTGCAAAGCAGAAGAAAGCCTGCCTAATTAGAAGACAAGGAACTGGAAAATAAATAAAGGGGTTGAACAAAGTCAGCTCCAACACTAATTTGCCCGGAGACATCCTAACACTTGCTGCAAAATAAATCGAATTTTTGCTGTATACATTCAATATTTGTTAATAAGCCGACAACTAGCATTTTTCTGTATTTCCTGTACATGCAGGGAATGGTGTGTTTATTGTCAGACTGGCACATGCAATGAGCCACATCCAGGCAACTCCCTGTCTATGGAGGACAGCCTGGATCAGGGGAAGACTGTCCCCAACTGCAAACCTGGAGCAGGCGGAGGGAGGTGGGTGTATAGGAGGGCAACAGCATGGATGGATCCATGGGTTTCACATATTATCTCAGGGAGAAAAATAATGATTTTTAGAGGCAATTTGACAAGGAATTTCTCTCCTGCTAGTTTAGGTTAGCGTTTCTGAATGTGATAAATAACAGGGCTGTAGGACAGCCCATTTTTTTCTTTATTTTGATACCCTTACAGCAGTAATCATGCCTCTTGTCAAGCGTTATAAAGATAAAGACAAATGTTCCCTATTGCTGTTCTGTCAATGCAGCTCAACCCAAGTCAAAGAAAGGCACCCCTGCCGGATGTATGGGATGTAGCATATTTCTTGTCTCCATCACAGATTGAGGCACATCCTGTCCCAACAGGATCCTCAGGTCAGAAAAATAGAAAGTTGCTGCTGACAGCACTGAGGCTTATTTTGCCTCTTCTAGAAACTAGCGCCCCATGTGCGTTCCCTCTATGCCGACAGAGATTTATCTTCCTTTTCTGGGACTATTGATTAGACCATGCAACATATCCATAAGGTCAAACAGCAAAACAATCCCTCTGTCAAATGAGATAGACTTTGGCATCCGTGATTTTTTTTTTTAATCAGAAAGATTCCACACAGTCATCGTATATTGACGGTAGCAATATCTGAAAAACAAAATTATTTCCAAAGATGTAGTTCAGGAACCCATTTGAAAAAAATTGTGTATGCCAAAACAGATGGAGTTTGGCTTAATTGTTGAAATAAATTGCCATATGGAATAAAACACAGCTGATTATTGCATTAATACTAATGTTAATATGCTTCGTCATTCTGTTGTCATTGTAGCTACAGTTGTCACCAGACTTAATCAATATGTTTATAAGGGAACTCAAATTGTTGAATTTGGGACCCAAAGGAGATTTCATAGATTATCCAGTCATTTTTTACAGAGGATACAGAGGATAAACGGTTTGTATAAAGGCATATACCCTACAACCTGAAAATGAAAGGTATTCTAAAACCATAGGGCACATATGGGCAGGGCATTCATAAAAAAGTAAGGCCATTATGACTTAGGATAAAAAAATACCACTATTGTAAATGAGCATGACAGGAGATTTAATGCAATTAGATGAAGTAGACATTACTACCTAATTTGACAAGATTCTTTTTCAGTCTTAGCATCTCTTAGTTAACATGCAAGATATTATACATATTCTCTTCTTGAACTTTTGCAGTGATTTCTCACTTAGTGCCTTCTTCCTAGGGCACTCTCAAGATAAAATTAAAATGCCATTGTGGATGATAGAAGTAAAACCCACTAAGTCACGAGATATGGTGGTGGGGGGTGGGGAATGGACATAAGAACAAAGAGATATCTTCCATTTCCAGGTGTGGTTAGTGGAGTTTTTTCCTCTTCGTTTTTCTCATAACTGTTGATCCTTCCCTGGTCCTCTTTTCTCTGTAAAGTGGGAAATGAATGGGAATTGATCTGAAAAGCTATTTCAAAAGTTATTACAGGATTGTCAGTAATCCTCTAAACCTAACCTCTGTCCCTACTGCCACCCCTATACCCAACACACAAAACCCTTTGAAAAGACAGTGTTGGAAGTCTGAAGTGAGAAAAGAGTAAGCCAGTGGTCTCCCTCAACCCCCACCCCAGCTCAAGGTCAGTGACCCAGAAACGAGTGAGAGGAGGCCTCCAAAATCTGTGAAAGTAATTGTACAGGTGCATTGAATGGTTGCTTCATTTCATGATGTGTGTTTCCTCCTACCACAGCAAACTTTTTAAAAGATGTCCAAATCCTTTCATTTTCTCTGGATACCACCCCTGACAGAGTCCCTGTTATAGTACTCTTCACCTTTAATTCCTTTTTTTGTTTGTTTTTTTTTTCTATTGCTGCTTATTCATCAGCTCCTGCTCCCCCAAAAAAGGCCATTATTTATGCAACTCTGTGCCTAAGACACAATAGGAAATCAGTAACTATTATTGAATAAGTGCATAAATCTAACACTTAAATGAGTTCCTGAGTTCGAAGTGGTAGGCAGTGTGTATGTATGTGTTTGTGTCTGTTGAGTATTTGTTATGTATGAGTTAGGGTAAAAGTCAAGTTGCTATAACAAAGAAACCTAAAAATATAGTGGCATACTTAAGAAGATAGTTTCTTTTTCTGTCCCCATAACAAACCAGTGGTAGGCAGTGGTCCAGGATAGGTAAGGAGGCATGATCTGCAAAGTCATCCTAGGACCAAAGCTAGTTGGTTACCACTGCCATCTTTAACCTGTGGCTTCCATCTCTTGGTCTGAGGCTACCCCACATCCCAGCCTGGAGGGAAAAATGAGAGGGGGGTGGGGAACAGGGGACAGGATGCAGCTTTCTTAGCACACATTTCTTCCATTTGTGTCACATTTCCCATAATTTTGCCACATGACCACACCTTAGCTGTAAGAAAAGGCAGGAAAGGGGCACCTGGGTGGCTCAGTCATTAAGCGTCTGCCTTTGGCCCAGGTCAGATCCCGGGGGCCTGGGATCGAGCCCCGCATCGGGCTCTCTGCTCTGCGGGAGGTCTGCTTCTCCCGCTACCATTCCCTCTGCTTGTGTTCCCTCTCTCGCTGTGTTTCTCGCTGTCAAATAAATAAAATATTTAAAAAAAAAAAAAAAAGAAAGGCAGGGAAATTAGTCTTAAGTTGTACAGCCATGAGCCCAGATAAAACTCAAATGTGGGAAGGTGGGAGAAGGGGAAAGGTCTATTAATAAAACAAATAAGAGAAAATGGATGTTGGGGGACCAGTTGCCTCTACCAGTTGTCTCTAACTGAGTTTTGGAGGAAAAGGAAACAAAGAGAAAATACATTTCACAAAAAATATAAATAATTAATAGGGACATGAGCTCAGTCGGTTGGATTTTTCTGCCCCAAACTTAGCACTTAAAACATTCGTTTGCTCACAATTCAGTGGGTTAGCAATTTGGATTTGGCTCAGCTGGGATGGTTTATTTCTGGTATATCTGTTGTTGGTCAGGCTCAATCATGTGTCAGCGAGCTGACAAGAGCATCATTGGCATGTCTTGTAGTGGGCTGGCTGTTGGCAGAGGCAAAGCCATATGTGACTCATCATCACATTGGCCATATGTGACTCATCATCCAGTAGGTAAGCCTTAGTTTGTTGACATGCCGATGGCCACAGGGTTTCCAAAAGCAGCAAGGGAGGGTCCTATGCACGGAACTTTCCAGGCTCTACTTGTATCACGTGTGCTAATGCTTTGTTGGCAAAGCAAGTCACATGGCCAGGTTCAGATTCAAGATAAAGAAATAGATACAGCTCTTAATGGGAGTTGCAAAGATATGTCAAAGGGACATGCATATAGGAAGAAAAAGAATTTCTGACCATTTTTGCACACATCTACTACAGAAGCTAGACTCAAAGTACACACACACACACACACATGCACACACACAAGTGTCATACAGTACATTCTGCAAAGCTTTAAAATTGTTCTAAAATGATTAGCAAAATTTTGTAAAAGGGATAATTAAATATATAATATCTGTAGCATCATGAAAAGTACAAATCTAAGTAAAATTAACCATTTTCACTCTCTAAGAAGTAAAACAAGCTCTTTAATAAGAGTCTTAGAGAAGCATTATGAAAACAAAAATAACTCAGCTTTCTGGGTAATGAGAGTCATACACCCTAGAAAGAGTATCTTTTGAGCTCAATAAAATAGCACTAAAGAAACTTAGAGAACATTTTACATATCCCCTCATTTAACTTTCTAATTCAATGCTGCAAGCCTTTATTGTGTGCCTACTGCATACTAAGCCCTGGGGCAACTGTGTAAAGACAAGGAATACTGTAATACTATGAGTTTGAACATTTTTTATTTCTTTTTTTCTTGTTAAATCTTTAATGAGTTTGGTGAAAGTATCCCCCCCTTTTCTTTTATAGGAGAACCAAATAAGAAGGAAAACTTACTGAAACTATCCAAGGATGCAGTGGCAGGCACCAGGTCAGAATCCGGAGCGGCCTTTGCTGAAGCACTATGGATGAGAAAGAAGCCAGCAGGATAGAAGAGGGCTAGATGGGGACATGCCTAATTTTAGAAACGTATAGATGCAAAAATGGGATCATAAACTACTAGATGGAAGTAGTAAAATTAACCCTATGTGATTAGCATTATAATATGCTTCTAAAAGCCTCACATCTCACTCAGAATAGAATCCAAAGTCCTTACTATGCTCTACAAGGGCCTGAAAGACCTAGCTACTCCTCTGACCCCATCTACCATTCTCTTCTCCTCCCTCTGCTCCCACTACCCTGCCTCATTGTTGTTCCTCAGTAACACAAAGACATCTTACTCAGAGCTCATCACTTCCTATCCCTTCTGGCTGGACTACTTTTCCTTCCCAGGTCTCTGCAAGCCTCCCCTCACATATTTGCCTTACCAAGGAGGCTGTCCTAACATAATAAACAAAACACAGCCTTCCCTCTACCTCTCATTCTCCATTTAATGTGTTCTCTTTTTTATTCTTAGTACCTAACATCACCTGACTTCATGTGTATTTCTTGTCTGTCTCTCCCTACTAAATATAAGCTCTTTAGGATGGTCTGTTTTTGTTGACTGTTTTATCCATAGTACCTACAAGAGTGTCTGGCACATAGTAAGGGTTCAACAAATGCTTGTTGAATGAATTATCTTTTACTTATATATATGTGTGTGTTATATGATGTATATACATCTATGTATATATAGAGAGATTAGATGATAGATAGATACATAGATACATAGATATACCTGTACATACGTCAGTGGAGAATAGTTGCTACACTGTGGTTCTCCTCTTTTCACCAGGGCATCATTGTCACTCTAAAATTGTTAACTTTGTTTCTATCTGGTTCTGATCTCCTTTCATTATTCTGTTGCAGTATTCACTGATTGGTTTTCTATTTGTATTTTGTATTTGTATTTTGCACAGACTTGTGAATTTCACCTTCTTTTGTCCAACCAGGTATAACTAATTTTTTTTTCAGCCAGGTATAACTAGTTAAAAAGAATCCCTATGACCTTCAATCTCTTACAAGGCATTCTTTCAAGTAGAGAGAACGTCTATCCTGCAATACATAGGTGCTGTCTATAATAGTTATTTCTTTTGATCTAAATGGTCCCTTTCCTATTTGCTATGACACAAACCCAGGCAATGATGAGAGTGTTCTCCACACCACAGATGCTGCATTACAAAATGCCCCCCACAAAATTCCTGCTATGCAATATCTAGGGCCAATATATAATGAAGAGGTTTAAATGCACCTTTCAGTAGTTGGGTTCCTATAAGTAAAGGAAGTCTTTCCGGTTAATTATTGCTTGGAAGCCTCTCCCCAAATAAACAAAAACTATTTATTGTGTGATTGTTTTCTGCTTCTCAAACATCCTCTTCCTTAAACATGTGGGAATGCAAGCTCCTGGCTTCCTAGTTCACTGAGGCTTGCTATTTAACCCTTCCATGATTAGATACACGTGGGCCACTGAGCACAGGCAGATCACCATAGAGAGAATGCCACAGGAGCTGGGAGGGTAGACAGAAAGAACTATAGTGGGGGGAAAAAAAGAAATGATGGGCAGGTAGGAGAGTTTATAAAACAGCACCTGCCTTCCCAGCTCTCAATTCTAGCCCTTCTCTTTATCCCAACAACCACTTCTCCATTTTAGATCCTTATAATCTCTCACTAGACTATTCCGATGGCCCTCAAATGTTCTCCCTGACTCCAGTTTCTCTTTCCTCTCCCTTCTCCGCGACAGAACCGAACTTTTTCCTAGCTCACAAAAGGCATATCACTTCAATGACCTTCAGTGCTTCTTAACACTGGTAGCATCGACCCCATACTCTTTGGCAAAGCACTAAATCCCTTACTGATCTCATCCCAGGTCACTTGCCTAGCTTCATCTCTCCGTACACACCCTCACTCAGCATCAACACTGCAGCTAAAAAGAGCTGCACATCAGGTACTTTGTGAGTTTTTTTTCACCCTGCCTCTTTTTATTTCTTCTATTAAGAAACTCTTCCTTTGATAGCCAGCTCACTCCTCCTGCCCTGGACTATATTGACGATATTGACCTCCTTGGTCCTTTCAGTAGGAATTAATCATTCCTTCCTCCATTTTCCATCAGGTTCTATAATTTCTTCTCTATTGAATAAGTATCATACTCTTCCTTGCTATTTGGTATATGTCTTAATCTTCTCCAGTAAATTGCAGGCTCTTTAAAAATGTATTCATCTCCATATCCCTTATGGGGCTTATAGCCTGTGCTAGGCATGATTTCAAATGCTATAGGTGTGTTAGTCTTTTTTTAATCCTCCTAATAACCGTACAAAGTAGATCCTTTTATCCCCATTTCTCAAATAAGTAAAACTAAGTACAGGCAAGTTAGGTAATTTGCCTACCTTCCCAGTGCTAGTATGTGTGGGAGCTGGTCAAACTGACCCCAGAGTCCATGTACTTAAACACTGTACTATGCATATATTTAAATATTTAAATTTATTCAAAGAAAGTACTTAAATAGTTCCAAAGACTGATAGAAAATGCTATAAAAGAAGGCGATAGGAATATCAGTGAGAAATTCAGACTCAGAAAGCCCAGAGAAGTTAAGCTGCTTACCCGAGTTAACACAGTGAGTTACTGGCAGAGACAGAATGAAATCTGGGTCTCCAGAGGCTGGCCTAGTGTTCTTTAAACTGGATCATGACTGCCATGTGGTTCCTATGGAGTGATTGGGCAACAAAAAAAAGATGAGAAATATAATTGAGTCTCATGTAATTGTAAAAAGTAATGAGAAACTCAGGCAAAGATGGATCTCAAGATACTACAAGCAAACTCTAATAAACACATCTCTGCAGATGAATTTTCTTAAGCTCTAAAATGCAAAAACCTAAATACATGGATCCAAGTAAATGCAAAATGCAAATAGACAGAACCTAAAAAACAATAGCAAACTCTTTTTTAGGTACTTACCATATGTTGGGAGCTGTGTTAGCCCTTGATCTAATTTAATCCTCACAACTAACCCATTCTTATTATTATCAGCCTCATTTTATGGAGGAGGGAACCGTCTCTGAGAAATTGAATGACTTTCCTAAGGTCACGGAGAGGATAAGAAGTAGCTGTGGGATACATATTCCAAATGAGTGTAATTTTTCAGAAAATGGAAGTTTATTCCTTAAAGTCCTAAAACCATTTTGGATTTCAGCGCTTTCATATGTCGTACAAACTTTCTTGCCTTCCAAGAGAAAGAATTGGAATATATTTTAACCTTTTACGTGGTTCCTAAAATCATTATGTGTGTCCCTACATCCCAGCAACCTTCATAATGGTTGTAAAGAGAAAATTATCATACAATGCCTTTTTAAGATAGGTGTGTCTAATGTCTCACAATAAAAGGTCTTTGTTTCTTAGTTTTCTTAGTCCCTTTGCCTGCTTTTGTAGTTTTCCCACCCTTCTCTCATCAAAACACAGCAGCTATTATTTCTTGCAGTTGTATGCCTTCATATCACCTCTTTCTGCCATGGGTTGGGAAACTTTGTTAGAATTTGGTAGAACTTCAGAGCTTTAAAATTTAAGTGAAGGACTAAGATACTGGACCATAAGTGAAGTTCCTGAGCAGAAGGGAAGCCATTCATTTTCCCTTTACTGATCAAACTCCTTTCTTTAGCTGTATCCCAACTATTTAAATGCTAGACAAGTGCTCAGGGCTTGGTGGGAGTTGGATTTGACCATAAAATGTTTCCGTGTAATGAGACTTATCAGGAAGAATAAAAATGCAACCATTTTAAAGAAAATATAATAAGATATTCTAATAGGATCAAATTGTAAAAATTCAAATGTTGTTTTTATTCTGTATTAAATATTAGAGAGGTGATATGGTAAGAACCTGGACTGTAGACCTAGAAATACCTAAGTATACCATCTGTCTCCACTGCTTTCTGATAATTGACTTTGGGCAAATTACTTAATTTTCTCTGAGCTTCCATTTTTTTATTTCCCATCTTAAATTGTGGATAATGATAAAACCTATCTCATAAAATATGTAAAGTACCTGATATATAATAGTTAGCTTTAAAATCCCATATAATAGAGTTGAGATCATATTTTTATTACTTGAAATTAAAATACACTTAGCCTTAAAGTTAAATTCATGGTATAGAACTTATCACTCGTAATTATATAGCACAAAATTTAAAGAATTCATGTGGTCATCTTACAAATTCTAAAGCTAATAAAGTTTTATCTTCAGAGTGTCTGTATGGCTTGAATTTACCAATAATCATTTGAGCCAGATGGCTTAAATTTAGTAGTTTCTTGCTAAATATCTGTTGGATGAATGGATGGATGAAAAGAAATACCAACACTTGGACACAAAGTTAATATTTAAAAAGGATAGATTATAGATAAATGTATGCATTTGTGTGTATATATATATTTTCATTTATTTATCTCCATATCTGCTAAGAAATATATATATACATGTGCATGTGTCTGTGTGTGCATAGCTGTATCTATCCACATCTGCTAAGAAAAATTATTCTACCTAGATTAGAAGCATCATTTAATACAAGAAGATCAATTTAGCAATACCTACCTGGACTTGAGCTTGAAGCATGAAGGATCCTCAGAAACATGGAACTGGAAGGAAGAGGAGAGAAACTAGATAAAGTAACAATGGAGGTGGGGATGGCACGGAACCTGGTCCTGCTACAAAGACTAGCCCAGGGGAAGGCAGCTGGATAGTCTAAGGCTTAGAATCCTGGGGTACTGCAAACATTGCACAATTCGGGAAACCGTTACTCCTGGGTGGTCAGGTATTACAGATAGAGTGTGCGGAAATGGCCAATTCCAAAAGAAGGAGAGCAGAGAGTCTCAGGAAATGAAGAGGACAGTAGTGGCAGGCCTGGGAGACTTTCCCATTTCCTACAGAGTTGGGGTCTGCAGTCTATTGTACCAGGATGGTGCCCAGCCCTCAGAGAAAGAGACTGGAAGGACCCAAACAGGCTGGTATTTGGGGCCAGACAGCCAGAGGAAATAGGCAGAGAGCTATATGGCTGACACTCTTGTGGCTAAGACAGAAAGTCGAGGGAACAAAGGTGCCAGACCAGGTAAAAGAGAGAGTAGCAAATAATATATAATCTAACCATGTGACAACAAAACAGTGGTCATCCCAAATCCTACTGTTAAGGAGAAGATTCAAGGAAGCGATGGAGCCCAGCGCCCATGGCTGGGCTGCGTCCTGGATCCCAGGTCCAGGGTGAGACTCATTTTCAAGTCCTCCTAAATAGTGAAAGTGAGGCTATATGTCTTCTTCACTCAAGATTAGCTTTAGGGGGTGCCTGGGGGCTCAGTCATTGGGCGTCTGCCTTTGGCTCAGGTCATGATCCCAGGGTCCTGGGATCCGGCCCTCGCGTCAGGCTCCCTGCTTGGCAGAAAGCCTGCTTCTCCCTCTCCCACTCCCCTTGCTTGTGTTTCCTTGCTCGCTGTGTCTCTCTCTGTCAAATAAGCAAATAAAATCTTAAAAAAAAAAAAAAAAGGATTAGCTTTAGAATCAGGAAATAGCTGGTGGTGGGTGGAGAGAATCAACAGCCCTGGTTATAAAAAATAGGGAAGGCAGAAGCAAGAGAAACAATGCTGATAATGTTTCTGTTGAAACTACATTTTGAAAAGCTGCTTGAGGGCAGAAACCCAGTCTTCTTTATTTCTTCATATCTTATAGCCCAGTCTTGCACAGTTGGTAGGCACTACAGTTAATCTTCAGCAAAAGCTAAAAATACATCTATACTCATAGGTCCAAACTAAGACCTACAGACACTGTTTAATTGTAACAAGCACTACTTACCTTTTCTTTCCTGTGTGTCTGTAAACAAGTATGTCCTGCCATATCCCCCTTTCTTCTCAAAAATATTTTTACAGCTTCTGACCTCATGTCTATTTGGGCCCTGACTGCTTTTCAGAGGAAAGTCTGAATTACTTACATAGGATTTATCTGTTAATCTTAAACCCTTTGATCAAAGATATTTTAACTAATATAGACTAGATCCCTGAGCTTCTGCATAATTTTTTCATAACAGTGCCAAATTTAATTAAACAAACATTTGCTTAGCCACTACAAGTTGCTTCAATTAAAGGGTACAAAGGAATAGCAAGTATTTGGAGCAAATATGATTATGATGTGGTCCCTGTCCTCAAGAAGCTTTAAAAATAGCAATGGCAGGTAGATAAACAGATACAAGTAATGAAATATGCTAAAGCTGAATGAAAAAAATACAATAACAAAGAAGTAAAGAATATGGAAGCAGAAGCACTAAATTCCAACTTAAAGTGTATATATTACTAATTACAAAATCACCTCCCCTATGCATTTTCTGGACCCTCAAACAAATTGCTACTCTCTTCTCTGAACTCTGTAGTATTTACTCCAACCTCGGAAGGAACTTTCTTAGACTTCCTACCATCTCAGTTATATGTCCCCCACTCTCCAAGTAGTCTGAAAATTGATGGAGGACTTTTATGTCTCTGGTACAGGTCCTTGGACATAAGGGACATTTAATCTCCATTTTTTGAGTTGAACAAATACACACACAAAACAAATGCGTATTTTTGAGGAGATAATAATTATTCTTAATACTTTGATTCCAAAATATTCCCCCCAAGCATCCATGATTAACATGTTGAATTAGAGATGGTTCATATAGCACTAGCTTCAAAACAACTGCTTCAGCTATTTTTAATAAAGAAAATTACACAATCATTATTCAATTTTCTGATGTAGCAACACAAATAATTTAGGGAAAATCTAAATAAAACCCTACTTTAAGATATACATAATGTAAATATCTCCAAAATTAAATTTCATTTACTTATAGGCATAAAAATATTCAATAAAGTTATGATCAAAAAC
This sequence comes from Procyon lotor, assembly GCA_028646535.1. NCBI lineage: Eukaryota > Metazoa > Chordata > Mammalia > Carnivora > Procyonidae > Procyon > Procyon lotor. The sequence continues at coordinate 90,472,129 of CM053611.1, forward strand.
AAAAACTCACTTTTCTGCAGAGGACAATAGCCATATTACTAGATTTTCGGTCACTGGTTTAGACCAATACTTAAATTCATTAAAAAGAAAAGTCAACAGTGTAAGTCACGTAGATTAATTAAAAATAATTAAACTCGAAATCAAGACCAAATCCAGAACACTGGAACCAATATATACATAATTTCCAGTGAAGTAATCTCCTCCAAGTCACAGAATATAGATGACTTTTGAGGTAAACCTTCCATTATAAACAGACAGATCTTGTCTGACCCTTCCCATTGTTAACCTCTTTCCCAGGTCATACTTCCCCCTGGAAATCGAAGGGCAGGCATTCAGTTCCCACATTCAGAATTCTTAGTTCTCCAATCTTTGCAAGTTATTTCTCCAAATAATTTGATAAACAAGGATTGTTGTATAAATTATTTTCTTTTTAATATGACTATGATAGGGCTAGAGGCTCTAATAAACGTGTATTGGAAGAAAAAAGAAAGGAAGGTAAGAAGAAAGGAAGTGAGTGGGAAAAGAAGGAATTCTGGCAAGAAGGGAGGAAGTGAAAGAAGGAGCGGGGGAGAATGAATTCCATTTTATCCAATGGATTAAAATTTTCCTAATGGCTTATAGTAAATTGGGAGACATTTACTCAAGAAAAATTTAATTTTGGGGGTGCCTGGTGGCTCAGTTGGTTAAGTGTCCAGCTCTTGATTTCAGTTCAGGTCATGATTTTAGGGTTGTAAGATCAAGTCCTCTTGAGCCCTTTGTGCTTAATGGGGAGTCTGCTTGGGATTCTCTCTCTCCCTCTCCTTCTTCCCCTCCCCTGGCTCTCTCTCTCTCAAATAAAGAAATGAATCTTTAAAAAAGAAAGATAGAGAGAAAGAGAGAGAGAGAGAGAGAGAAGAAAAGAAAAGAAAAGAAAAGAAAAGAAAAGAACGAAAAAAATTTAATAAATTTTGGTAAAAGCAGCAAGAATCCATAGCATTTGAGCTACAACCTGCTCATTCACTTTGCCCCAGCTCAGCACAACAGAAGCTCAGCTCTGGGGTAACTACAGCCAAAAAGATGGGGGAAAAAGGGAGGGAGGGAGTGTATTCGTTAATTTCATGTGTTAACTTGACTGGGCCGCAAAGTGCCTAGCTATTTGATCAAATATTATGCTGGATATCATTGCGGAGGTGTTTTTGGATGAGAGTAACATTTAAATCAGTAGGTTGAGTAAAGTAGATTGCCTTCTCTAATGTGAGCAGTCCCCATCCAATCAGTTGAAAGCTTGAATAGAACAAAAAGACTGATCCTCCCCCAAGTAAGGAAAGATAAAGTAGTTTATATAGTATAGAGAATTTGAGAGCTACACTTGAATGGTTAAGGAACATTTCAATAATGGGAATACAATTTTCATCTTTGTTAAATTGATACTAAAGTTATCATGTATTTTATGATACCATACCTATCCTTTTTTTGTTACTGATTTTAAGAATTAGAATTGATTTCATTCTGCACCATTAAAATCTTCTAGACTCTAGTACTAAATTAAAACCAAGTTCTGCTTAAAACTTTGGGGCCCTTATCAAAAAACCAATAATGAGGCCCCACCAAAAGGGAGAACTGAGGTAAGGCAGATCCTTGGAAACAGGGCATTTGTATTCTACTCAGTCCTGGAAAGATCCCCATCCCTCCTGATGCATAAAGTGCATGGTCTCCTGAGACCAACTTGGAGACCTTCTGAAATACAGATGAAAGAGCACTAACTCATGAGAATATTAGTCTACTAATTCAGATGAACATGCACTAGGGAGGTTCTGTGGACCCCTCCACAAAATTCACACCCACATCCATACCCAATGAAAACACAAGGATTGGATGCTACTACATGGAGGGCACAAAATGACCATTTGCTTCAGTTAGGGAAATTGAAAGAACTCATTAAAAGATAATAATATAACCACCCAGATACATTAAAAAGATAAATGTGCATTTATCTACTCCCTTAATCCTTTCTCCAGACCTAGAAAAAGAAATGGGAAGAGGCATGAAAAAGAAGATTCCATATTTTTTCCCACTTCAGTTCTTTTAAGTTCCAGTTGAATCTGAAAGGAAAGGTGCATGATGGGGGTAGTAAGAAGGAGATAAGATTAAAATCAAGTTTGAGGAGAACTCCTAACAATAGTAGTGTGAAGATCTCCATAGGTCAGCTCCCCAACAAAACCATAACTGGTGAAGTATTTATTTTTCAAATAATTTAAAGTCTCTGTAAATTGTCCTAGTGGCATAGAACAAATAGAAAAACATTCATTCAAGAAAATCTAACCAGTCTTGATAAGAACAGCAAGAATCAGTGGCATTCAAGCCTTGATCCACTCCATCACCTCACACTCCAGCTCATTTCAATAGAAGTTGTATCATGAAAACAGCAACCATAAGAGGCTAGAATGAGTATACTAATACCAGATAAAATAGACTTTAAAATAAAAATATGGTACTAGAGATAAGGAGAATCACTTTATAATAATAAATGGATCTATCCATCAGTAAGATATAGCACTTATAAACATATATGCACCTAACAAGAGAGTCTCCAAAATACACAAGCAAAAAGTGACTGATTGAAGGGAAAAATAGACAATTCAATTATACTGATTGTAACCTTCTATATTGCTCCTTCATTAGTGGATACAACAATCAGGCAGAAGACCAACAAATCTATAGAAAAATTCGTGACACCATAAATCAACTAGACCTAACAACAATAGAATATTCCACCCAACAAAAGCAAAACACACATTCTTCTCAAGCACACACAGATCATTCACAAGTAGAGACCATATGCTAGATCATTAAAAGAAAAAACATCATTAAAAATAAAAAGATTGAAAGTATACCAAGACTATTCTCAAACAACAATGGGATGAAGTTAGAACTCAATAACAGAAAAAAATTTTGAGAAATTCACAAATATGTGGAAATAAAATAAGACACTTCTAAGTTACCAACAGGTCAAAGAAGAAATTACAAACAAAATTAGAAAATATTTTGAAATGATGAAAACAAAACAGAAAAAGAATATAGCAAAATTTATAGGATACAATTAAAGCAGTACTTGGGGAAAATATATACTACAGCAGTATTTGGAAGGAAATTGTAATAAATGTCTATACTTTAAATAAAAAAAGAAAGATCTTGAATCAATAATCTAAACTTCTACCCAAGAACATTGAAAAAAATAAGAGCAAACTAAATCTGAAGCAAGTAGAAGAAAGGAAATAATTAAGATTGGAACAGAAATAAAAGAAATAGAGAATAAAAAAACAGTAGTGAAAACCAACAAAACCAAAATTGATTACTTGAAAAGATCAACAAAATTGACAATCATTTAACCAGGCTGATCAAGAAAAAGAGAAAAGACTCACATTACTTGACTCAGAAATGAAACAAGGAACACTACTACCAATCTTAGGTAAATTTAAAGGATTAGAAAGGAATGCTATGAACAACTGCATTCAATAAATTAGGTAACTTAGATGAAATAAACAAAATCCTAGAGAGACACAAACTAAAAAACCCTAAAATCAGATGCCTCAGTATGATCACTCTTCCATGATATACTACCTGTATGATCTTGGACAAGTAATTAACCTCTCCAAGCCTACCTCTCCTCCTATAAAGTGGGAATAATGCACCTTCCACAAAGTTTTTACCCAGAGTCACTGAGATGATATATATCATATCTCCCATACCTTCCCAGCCTACAACAAATATTCAATAGCTGCTACTTCCAACCCTCCTTTCTCCCTTCTTCATTCCCTCTTTACCTTCCTGGTTCAATATGGATCAAATACAAATAGATTCACAAATATTTCCATTCTTTGGTTGTTGTTTTCACAAGTGGAATGAGGGAAGTTGGTCAAGTTTTGCTTTGTTTTGTTTTGTTTTGTTTTTAATTACCAAGCCTGAAGGACTACAAAGTAACAGACGTGACCAATAGATTGCCATTTTTTCTAAGGTTTTATTTATTCATTTGTCAGAGAGAGAGAGAGAGAGAGCACAAGTAGGAGCGATGGCAGGCAGAGGGAGAAGCCATCTCCCCGCTGAGCAAGGAGCCTGATGTGGGACTCAATCCCAGGACCCTGGGATCACAACCTGAGCCAAAGGCAGACAATTAATGACTGAGCCACTCAGGCATCCAATCGATCACCATATTTATACCAATTGTGAGCTCTGTCTTCCTGGAACACTGAGAAGCCCATCAAGAAGAAATACTATATGCCTCCCTCTCCCCAGCTGCAAAATGGAAATAGATATATTTAACCTATCTGACAAACAAAACAGATCAGTAAGAAAATGTGAAATATTAATAAAAAATATATAAAGATATTATACTAACAATCTTCTTTGAATTTCTATATTCTTCACTTAGTGAGACACTGCATTTAAAACAATTAAGTTCACACATCCTTCCCGCCCTCCACTCACACCTCCTCTAACTCAAACCAAAAAAATTATCATTCATTCTTAAATTGAATCAGGATTTTGTTTACTCTTAAGGAGAGTATCACTGTGTTAGAGCAAGAGTAATAATTCATACACACTCCACTATTAGCATTTCTAAAATCTTCAAAGTTAGAACTAGGGAATTTATTGCAGCTTTAGGCAATGCTGAAGGTGCCCCACAGCAATAATTGATGCTCTGAAAGCACACACGGAGAAAAAAATCATCTGAACTCTTTCAAGTTGTTTCTCTTTGAATTTATGAAATATTGATAGAAAAATATAAATAGGTATTAATGCTGTTTTAGTAAAGATTCAGTCCGGTGGAGACAGAGCATAATTTATTTCCAGCCTGCAGGATTAACACTGGAATTGCCACTGATTCTGCATGAATAGCCAGAAATGTGTTTTATTGGTCTCTGTGCTCCAGATTTTTCAGGCAGGAAATGAGCCCTGAGCTTCCAAAGCATGTCTATGGATCTCAACTTCTATAGACTTGTCTTGCTCACAAAATCATAAGCCAGAGCCAGTCCTGTCCTCTTTCCACTATGTTCCCAATGCCTACCTATATAAGTCAGGGATTGCATATGGTTGTGAGTCTCAGAAAACCCAATTGTTTGGGTTTATATGGGAAATCTGAGAAGTAATTGTTTGTGTGGATTCATTAGGTGAAGAACATTAGGGCCATGGTCGCTAATTCTCTTGGTCTTACTTCATGATCATGGTGTGGCTGCTTGAGCTCCAGACATCACATCTTTATTCCAGGCAAGATAAAGGAAGATAGGATGTAGAATAAAGGCAGATGGTACTATGTATTTTATCAAGAAAGCAAAGACTTTCTCTGAAATCTCAAGCAATATTTTCTACTTATGTCTCATTGTCCAGAACAGTGTTACATGGCCACTCATAGCTTTAGGTTTGTCTAAAAATGTCAGTATTTAGCTTTGCAACTTCTGTGGAAGGAGGCAAGGAAAATTAGTTTGAAATGATTAGTAAGAAAGCTAATACAACATCTATCTTACAAGCTCTAAATTAACATTTGATAGATGAATGAGATCATCAGACTTGATTCTTGCCTCACTGGTAACTGGTAGAAAGTCAGATTTTGTGACTTCTAGAAGTACTTCTGTCAGATCTAAATTAGGGTTCCCCAAATGAAACTATAATTGGGGGAAGGTCAGTAATATAGATACTAACTGGACAAAAATCAGATAAATGGATAAATAGATGAGAAAGAGAGACAGACACAGAGAGAGAGAAAGAGAGAGAGAGATCGATGGTGAGTGTGTACATATATATAATAAAGAACAGATATATTCTTTATGAAAAAAAAAAACCATAAAACCTTTTTTGTTATCCAGCTCAGGCTCCCTAAACCACCCATTCTCTCCCACCCACCCTAACCCACCAAAAATAAACACACACACCAAATATACATCACATTGAAAGCAGAAAGGAAGCAAAAGTGTGGGAACATTAAAGAGTCAGCATACCCCAAACCTTGAACACCTGCGTATATTTGGGGGAGGGGTACAAAATAGACATGGAGAAGATGATTAGGAATTGTATGTATTTACCTTTCTACTCCAGAATGTGGGAGATCATTTGCATCCGAAGAAGAGATAAGCATTGGAATTGGTGCTGGCCTGAGTAAAGCAGATGGTTGGTGCTCCTTAGCATGAACGGCATCATCCAATCTGTTGAAGGCCCAAATAGAACAAGAAGGCAGAAGAAGGTCAGATAGACTCTTTCTCTCTGCGCAACCAAATGAGCTGGTCCACAGATCTCCTGCCCTCAACATGCCTTCAGACTTGGCCTGAAATCTACTCCATCAGCTCTCCAGCTGCCAGGCTCCAAACTACACCCCTGGCTTTCCTGGGCCTCCAGCTTGTAGATGGCAGACTGCAGGCCACGATTACTGTATGATCCAATACTCATAATAAATAGAGATACAAGTACAGATATAAATACAGATCTGTAGAGATATAGATGTAGATCTCCTATTGGTTCCATTTCCTGATTAATACACTATACATGTATAATGCTTGAAATGAAAAACAGCCCTGGTAGAGTAATAAGGACTTAGGCCAGAATTTGTGTATTAGACCTGGGTGACGTGCAAAATATACAAAAGCGTCTCAGGTCTTTCAATAATTGATAGTCTGCGTTCTCAACAGGAGACAGTCATCACCACCACATCATTAAATCTCTCATGAGGGAATTGGAGAACCCTAGAAGCTCTGCTCACCCAACAGCCTCCAAGCTGGGGGCTGTCACATGAGCTGTGTTGAAAACTCTGCCATGTGTACATAGCTCAGAGAGATGTAACTGGTAGAAGATTATGTGTCAGAGTGTGGGCCAATTTCAGGCCTGGGGCGGTGCCTGTCTTTCTGACTGAAGCAGGTCTAGCTCTGAGCCTGGGCCTGCTGGGTCTGAAAGGAATGGACACGGCCTCTGTGAGATGTCATAAATGTTTCTTTCTGGCTTCTGTCTCTTTAGCAGGGAGCTTGCTCATCCCCTAGGAAGCTGTATCCCACTTTTGGGAAGCCAGACAAAAATCTGGGACTACAGAGTTCTCTTTCTTTCTCTTTCTCTCTTTCACTCTTTTCCTCTCTTTCCCTTCTTGCCTTCCTTCCTTTCTTTCTCCTTTCAAATCTAGGTTTCTTTTGAGAATCCATACCAGTTTTCTGTGAACTGAACCTGATCGGAGGCCTAAAATATGGGAAATTCTGATCCAAGCAAATTAGAAAGTCTTTGGCCAGTCAAAAAAAACGAAGCCATAGCTAGCCTTTATGAAGTAACCAAAATATATACTACTTTGGCCAGGAAAATAAATCTCAGGGAGCTAGAATTTTGAAACAGCTATTCAATAATCTCCTCAGCTAAGGCTCTTCTTCTTTGTGACATGGAACTCTCTGCTGTAAGAACTTTAGTCAAAAGTCAGTCAGCAAGGTCTCAGAATAGAAGGGTAAATAATGTCAGTTGTAGCATAAAGGCAGCAGTGATTGGGGATACATCGTCAAGCATCAATCCATATGACTGCATTTGAAAGAGTCCAGGCGTTTATGATCTGTTTAAGTTTATCTCTTTTTAGTCTCCAAAATTTCACCATTAGAAATTCAGTCATTTTCATATATGTTGCCCCGTCTCTGCCTTTAACATATAACTATTTCTGAAAGAATTAACATATTAAGTGTCTGAGGAAGCATGAGTAGGCTAAAAGTGAGCTAGAAACTGGAGGTGGAATGCAACAAAGACCCATCCCCAAGGGTTTACCCTAGGGTGTTTTTTAATTAGGTTTCAATTTTTGCAAATGAAAAGTAATTAAAATAGAAATCTAGTAAAGGCTTCCATCAAATATTAGAAAAATGAAAAAAAAAATGAGCATTCACAATGATATTTGATTAGCATTTTCATTACCAAGTTTCTTTATCCTCGTCTACAAATGTCAGCATATAAACTGGGCCTCTTTGGTTTTGCTTTCTTTCATAGCTTCATGTTTTAAGCCCAGAAAATCTGGCCATTAGAAATTTATTTTTAAATGGATTAAGCGCTCTCTCAGGAGCGATCTTTAAACTTTTCCATCTATATTTTGATAAAACTTCACATGAAGTCAATAACAAATTAGAACATAAATATTTAAGCAGCTCAAAGATAAAATGAGAGCTTCTTGCTTTCTCTCTTTTTTATGTTGCTGGTAATGTGCCAAGCAGAGGAGAATTAAGGGTCTTGGGGAATATGTCGAAAAGTCTTTGCTTGTGCAAACAAGAAAAACCAAGCAAAAGGTCACTAATCTGAGAGGTTGGTGTCACCTTGGAGTTGATCTCATTCACTTCAGGAATCCCTAATATTGTCAAACAGCTTCTCTCCATCTTCTTCCTAGAAGTCTTTAGTATAGGAGGTAGTACACTAATAATTTTTCTGTGGAGCTTCTGCCCTTAATGAATTTGTGTGTGTGTTTTAATGTAGGAAGAAGTGCACTAATAATTTTTCCATGGGGCTTTTGGCCTTAATGAAGGCTTGCTATTAAAACTCTGCTATTTTTTTTTTTAATGTACAGGAAATTCTATTTATTTTCAAAAGACACCTACGGAAGAAAAGGGTTCTTCACTTCAAAAGCAAATCAGATGAAATAAGGAGGAGAAGGAGTATCCCCCATCAAAAGAAACAAAGAATCTGTGAATTGAATGTATGCTAATACATGCAAAGACGATTTCAGGAAGTGATGAACTTAAACAGATAACTCCCCCCCCAATACACTACTCATTTGCTAAAAATCACTCAGAAAAGACTGTTTACTGGGATCACCTGTGCATGGAGATTGTCTATCAAGGAATGAATCTTATCAGTTCTGTGTTCCAAGATAAGATCTCCTGCCAGGGAGGATTTTTCTCAAGCTTTCACGGTAATTGTAGATATTTGATTGCAAATCAGAATGTTTGTTCTACCTAATGAACAAAAGCACTGGATTAGTCATAGCTGGTATTAAAAGTTGTTTTTGTTTACAATATGGTTTAGACTTTAATATTCTCTGAGCACTCAAAGAACATTCTCAAATGTCATATTTGTAGCACATGCAAATAGTTCCCACTTTGAATGAGCTGGAAACTAACAAATTAAGTTTCTGCCTGCCTTTGACTAACAAGAGAGCATCTCCACACTGTGCTCTGACTAATAGGCAAAAGTGGGAACAGTCCTGGAGGCAGTGGTTTGTTCTGATTCACTTCCATTTCATTAAGACCAAGAGAAAGCATTTGGTGTCAGGTCACATCATTAAAGGTATACTTTCAGAGGTAACCGCAATGTTTTCATCGAGCCAAAGGGTAATACTGCAAGGGATACTGAATGGGGATGTCCAGGCAATCTCTCCAATCCATCTTCATGGGAAAGCAGAATGACTAGAATGCATGAATTCATTCGTTTATTTATTCATTCAACAAATACTGACTGAGCAAGCACCAGGCCCTGAACTTGATGTTACAGATATAACAATCAGCAAGAAAAATACATTCTCAGAGTGCCTCCCCCAACACATGACCTTACATTGTCCAGCTCTATGAAACTTGAGCAAAAATGAACATAAAGGCCACAGTTTTTATACCCAACTATTCATGATTAGCAAAGCAAGGAGTCAGTGCATGCCTCACAGAAACCAGAACGTTAGCATTGAGAGAAGAAAACTAGGGCAGTATCTTTGTCACCAAAACTGATGAAATAGGATCAAAAAGGTTAAACGTCTCACGTGGCTATTTTAGTGGTGAAGTCAAGACTAGAAATTAGACTTTGTTGTCTTCTTCTGTGGTTTCTATGCCACCCATGTGCCTCCTTCTCCTGCACCCCCGCCCCTCACTATCCATATATTTTTTTAAAGATTTTAATTATTTATTTGACAGAGAGAGAGACAGCAAGAGAGGGAATACGAGCAGGGGGAGTGGGAGAGGAAGGAGCAGGGGGAGTGGGAGAGGAAGAAGCAGGCTTCCCGCTGAGCAGGGAGCCTGATATGGGGCTCGATCCCAGGACCCTAAGACAATGACCTGAGCCGAAGGCAGATGCTTAATTACTGAGCCACCCAGGTGTTCCCCCCCAACCCACTATCCATATTTACTTCAGAGAAAGAGAAAGTCTGATTTTTGAATGATGGCTACATAGATTACATCATGATTTAGTTAATGATAAAAGCAAGACTTCAATAAATGCATGCTTTAAATAACGAATTAGGCTTATCACTGATGATATCTTTAATTATGCCAAGGCAAAACTGGAGATGGTCTAATGGGAAATACAGATGACTTGTTAAAATTATTAACAGAGTTAATGTGCTTACATTTGTTTATGTGTACCAGAATCAGCTCAGATATTTGACTGCAATGACAATATGTGTAAAGATCAATTAAAAGTCATAGAGATGAGATATTGGATTTCCAGCCCTTAATAGGATTTCATCTGCACTTGCTATATTATGTTACACAATTATAATTGAGCTTCCATCAAACCACAGAATCTGTCACCTCACCAATTTGTTTTCCAAGCCCTAATGAAACTTATTTCCTGTTGAGAACGCTTTTAAAAGCATAACCCTGAGGAAGAAAGGTGGTGTGGGGGTGGTAGGCTTCTATTTGCTTAGCAAACCCAGGTGAAAAACCACGGACATAAGTAAAGTGAATTTTGACAGCATTAGGAAGGTCCTTAGCAGCCATTTGTTCACATTATAGAGCATGCAAGTGCTCTTGAAAGGAATTGTAAACAACACAGATAACTCACGCTCTCTTTGAGCCTGAACATCAGATTGACTCTCTACATCTTTATTGTAAGGTAGTCAAGCTAGAGGCAGAGCTGATACAATATTTTCCTCTGGATCTTTCTTAATTTTTCCCCCAATTGAAATCATGCACTGAATTATAAAATAAACTTCTCTGAGAAAGAACTTGGTGAGGTAGCTTTCACTTGATAAAATGTGAATTCTCTTTCCAATTTTGTTTAGAGAAGCAAAGACAATATCTAGAGGCCATGGTGTAATAAAGCTATAAGATGGCAAATGTCTGGCATGACAGAACAATGATAGTCTTTGAAGAGACTCTGGGCTCCTAGAGTAATAATCTTGTGCTCCTCACCCCAGCTTGTGATGGTACAGCCACGAATGAGAGATGGACGGCTTCCCGTCAGCAGAGGGGAGTGCAGTTCCTTAGAATTATTTCCTTAGTACAGACGGTACTAAGGGACACTAGACATCATGTGATGTGGACCTCAAAAGGTACCTTGCCTGACAGATGTATAACAGATTTGCTTGAGCATATCTGGGAGTGAGGCGCTCACCTCTCGGAAACAATTGCCAGACAACTGCCAGGGAGCTCTTCCTTCAAGGCTACCTGTTATCTGCTGCCTCCTTGAAGCTATAATCCCACCCCCGGAAGTGCCACAGCTCAGCTCAGGAAGGACTTACTCTGCAGCCATGGGTGCCTGACAGATGCATCAGACAGCTGGAGCTCAGCTGCCCCTTCCTTCAGTGCCCCCATCTCTTCTTCTCACCCCTAGGTTTGCAGTGGGGAACCTTTGGGCTGAGAAAAACTCGCAGTTCACAGTTCTACCAAGCAATAGGTCAGTTCATGGGACAGCTTTCCAGAGCTTGTCTTGTCATGTCAGCATAATATTTTAATAGATGCCCTCTTAGCTGATCACTTTTTTTTTTAATTCTTTTTTCAGTGTTCCAAGATTCACTGTTTATGTACCACACCCATAGACCAATGAACAGAGCAGAGAGCCTAGATATGGACCCGCAACTCTATGGTCAAATAATCTTTGACAAAGCAGGAAAAAATACCCAGTGAAAAAAAGACAGTCTCTTCAACAAGCGGTGCTGAGAAAATTGGACAACTGTGTATAAAAGAATGAAACTCGACTATTCTCTTACACCGTACACAAAGCTGATCACTTTTTCAGGAGACAATAAATTTAATCAAAACATTCTTTAAAGAGATTCAATACTAAATATTTGAAAATACCTCACATGTCTCCTCTTCAGTCTACCTCTCCCAACCGAACATGCTCAATTCTTCAAATGAATTTATTCTCAGTTCTCTAGGAGAGAGTTTCCTGGGGGTATTTAGTCACCCCTCATATACAACCAGTGGTCAAGTCCTGACTCCTAGTTATCTCCTTACCCCCTAGTCCCTCCCCTGTCTACTTCTGACCCCAGCACCCTCCTCAGGTCTCTCTCTCTCTCAGATTCCCTCCTTGCTCCCTTCCATTCGGACTTTAGCCAGTTACTCTTCCAAAACATCACTCTCACCATGCTGCAGCCTGCTGGAAACCCTCAATACCTCTCAATGGCTCTGAACACGAAGTTCAAACCCTTTGCCTTCTCTAACATAAACTCTTCACAATCTGATTTCTTCTCGACTTCTCTCTTCTCATCTCTCTCCAATCTCCCTCCAGAAATACTAGCCCCGGGCACAGAAAACATCTTTCTGTGACTACAACAAGCTACATTCTTTCTCATCTGCAGGCCTGGGCCCATGCTGTTTTCTGTGCCTGAAACACTCTCTGCTAGGTCTTCACAACAACCCCATCATCTGGCCAATGAATGTTCCCAGTCTTGGCTTCACTGGCACTTCCTCTAGGACATCTTCTCTGATGCTTAGGATGCCCAGCTGTCCACGCTCACAGCTCCCTGCAACTCCCCAAGCCCACATCAAGTTCATCCCACAACTTACTATGTTTTGCTTTTCTTCCTCACTAAAACATTAGTTCTCTCTGAGGGCGAAGCCCATACCATCTTGTTTACTGTTGAACTCTCAGAGCTTAGCGTGGTGCCTGGAACATAGCACATGCCTCATAAATGTTTTTGAAGGGAGTAAGGAGAAAAGGAAGGGGGGAGAGGAAGGGGAAATGTCACATGCCATTTAAAATACATCATCCAGAGCTAAGCTCGGTATTCTAGAGGGGATCTGCTGAGAAAAGTAAGAAAGGGAGGCCAGGCAGTTCTCTCTTTGGGTCCAATGATGCCTTTCATAGAAGACACAAAGTCCTAAGGAAGCTTTGGTTATTCATTTGACACATATTTATTAGGAATTATATTATAAAAAATATTTCATATCATAAATACAGTTTACAATTGTGATTTAGAGCACATTTCAGAGCTACAATGTCTAATTCTAATCGGAGTTCCAGTACTTACTCCGTGACATTGGGCATGTTACTGAAACTTCCTGGGCCTCACTTTTCTTATCTGTAAAGTGGCAATAAAAATAAGGCTTCTCAGAATTTGTGATGACTAAATTGATGCATGTATGTCAAGCACTCGGACTGATGGCTGGCTCATAATACGTGCTGTGCTCTTCAAGAGTTTGTTTTGAATGCTAGAGATCACCTCAACTAGTGCTAAGCCAGTAAGAGTCTTCAACAAACAATAGGTGTTTTCTTTTGAGAAGCAGTATCACCAGCCTGGAATATCAAATACAGCACCTGGTATATGGTCTGTTCTCAGTAAAGTTTATCTACCATTATTATTATCTTATTTATGTGTTGTATTTCTATTTTCCTTTCTATATGCATATACTTATAATTTGTATTATAAATTTATGTTCACATTATATTACATTATATATTTTATATATTTGCTTATTTAATATAAAATATAAGTTGAACCATGATGACTGTCTCACTTATGCCTCAGAACAATTGTCTGTGACAAAATCAGCAGGAATTAATCTTTCTCATTTTATGAATGAAGAAACCTACACTCATGCTTGAGTGGCCCAGCTCTAGCACCAATAATTGGCTCCAGATTTCATGCCCTGCTCCTTACACTTGAAGTCATGACACCAACACCCGGGACTCACGTGGGTGTGAAAATCTCTCGCTTAATGTCCACAACCACCTGCAGAGATGGCAAGGTGAGCACCCTTTCACTGGTGTGGGAATTAAGGCAGAGCAGCTCATGATCTTGCCCAAGGCTCGCCCACAGGCCAACTGCAGAGCTTGTGCTCTCAGGCCTGAGGGCACTGGCCACCCCCAGCTCGGGCCCAACATCCCTTTCATAGGAAGCACAGGTTGCTCCCCATCTCAGAGGCTCCTGTTCAGGTCCAGAGTGCAATTTGGGAGCCCAGTTTCACAAAGCCCCTCAGTGGTCCTGAGCCAGTAATTAGGAATCACGGAGCACACACTTGGTGGTGGGCCTGCTCCTGCGGAACCTCCAGTGTCCCAAGGACAGAGGAAATGGGGCAAGGGCAACTCCGAAGACAATCTCTGATTTCCTCACCAGTTTGCCCACAGCTGACTATGGCCACTTCCTATACATTTATTGACCTACAATTCTTTAAAGTTGGCTTGTCGGCAAGAATTCAAGTGTGATCTATTGAATTCCAGCAGAGCTCAACTCCCCTGATGGGCACTGTTTATTTAGGTTTACTTTATCCTTCTCTCTCCTTTAGTTTTTAGTCAAAGTGTTGTGAGAAAAGAAACATCACTGATAAAACTGAGGGTTCTATTTGCCTTAAAATTTTCCCTTCAAGGCCTGGGTATAGGCATGTACTCAGTGGCTGCTGAAAGTATGAAACTATGCCCAATTTGTGGAGTGTGAGGGTAAATCCTGGTCACTGTATTTCTATGGTGAACTTAAAATGCTGGAGTGATGAACAATAAATCTTGTAACACTGAAAAAATAAAATAAACTCATTTAGGGGAAAAAAAATGCTGGAGTGATGTGGGATACATTGTCAGGGAAATTGCTCTCTGGCCTCTGATGACTTGGATGGAATTGGGACGAAGACTATGAGATTTAATAACAGCATGGTTACAACTGTAGTTTAAACTCATAAACCACAAATGCATGTCTGACCGGAAATAAAAAGGATCTGAGCATTACATCCTCCTAAGCGGATTCTTCTATAGAGTAATGTTGGAGAACAGTCTAGCCCCGAGTGCTTAACTTTGCAATTCAAAAGAGTTGTGACTTAGCCTCCCTTATATAACATGGGCAGCTTTTCATTATGTTTATTTGATGCAGTGTTATTGAGGCAATATTTCATATGAATAATTCATTTCTACTCCAACTTTATCTAACAAAGTCAAAAGCAGAATCCTAAATTTCAAAACAGATCAAAGAGTTCCTTAAATAAATTGGAAATGCCTTGAGTTGTCTGCCTTCTGAGTCTCCCTGTCTTGTCTATGCATTAAGCAAGCACTTACTATGGGCGGTTGGATACTGAAGTTATTAAATGTTCACAGCTATCCCTGCATTTTCTCCAGCAAAGATGAATTTTAGTGCCCCAGTTTTGCACTGTTTCCGCTTGTTCTTATCCATAAATTGAGTTCTATGAGAGCAAATCACATTCAAATAATTTTTTACATATTTTTAACTTTGGTTGTGTGTACCTGACTTTCCGAGGCCGCCTTGGCCCTGATTGCCTTCTGTTCCACTGGGCAGTCTGATGAACACAGCGGGCAGGCTGTGGTGAATAAAATAGAGCAATTACATTTGGATGCTCAAGACCACCAGCTGCCTGGGGACGACTCACCACAGCCTCCCCATTGTGGTTATCCTCCTTTCAGATCTTACCAAGTCATGCAAGAAAGTCGCCTTTCAAAATGATTGACGTCCAAAGAATTGCCCTGGCTTTATCCAGCCACAGGAGCTACAAACAAGAGTGGAGCAGCAGAGAGAAAAATTAAACATGGACCAAAAAAAAAGTATTCAAAATCACTGAATCATACCTAAGCACACTTAAAAAAAAAAAAAAGGTGTTAGGTCAATAGGAGAAAAATAAAAATAACTGAAAGATCTCTTAAAATCATCAAAAAAGCCTCACCTCATAGATGACTATGTTAGAAAAGCATCAGAGTCAGTAATTTAGCCATCTTATTACCTCCAAAAGACTGGAGCAGGTGGGTATTTGGGGAAGAGTGTGGTAGAGACAAAGGAGTACAACAAACACAGGAGTCGGAAGAATCTTCAAATCCTAGCTCAGCCACTCATAGGCCTTGGGCAACATGCTATGCTTTTCTGGATCTCTGTGATAGAGAAATAATGCTACCTACTTTTCATGAGATGTTGCTAGAAGACTTTAAAGAAGTTTATGTTTATAAAATGGTACATAGTAGGAAGTGGTAACTCTCATTAAGAATTTACTCTTCAGGGGCGCCTGGGTGGCTCAGTTGTTAAGCGTCTGCCTTCGGCTCAGGTCATGATCCCAGGGTCCTGGGATCGAGCCCCGCATCGGGCTCTCTGCTCTGCAGGAAGCCTGCTTCTCCCGCTACCATTCCCTCTGCTTGTGTTCCCTCTCTCACTGTGTTTCTCTCTGTCAAATAAATAAAATCTTTAAAAAAAAAAAAAAAGAATTTACTCTTCAGGGGCGCCTGGGTGGCTCAGTCGGTTAAGCATCTGCCTTGGCTCAGGTTATGATCTCAGGGTCCTGGGATCGAACCCCACATTGGGCTCCTTGCTCAGCAGGGAGCCTACTTCTCCTTCTGCCTGCTGCTCCCCTCCTGCTTGTTCTCTCTCTGACAAATAATAAATAAAATAAAATAAAATAAAATAAAATAAAATAAAATAAAATAAAATAAAATAAAATAAAATAAAATGAATCATTCCTGTTTAAAAAAGCAAAAAAGAATTTACTCTTCACATTTACAAAAGATATTCTCCCTGGACCATCTGTTAGCTGATCAGTACTATATGTTGAAGATGAAGGGAAATAACTGCTCAGGATATATTCCTTTGGTCAGGTGATCTCTGGAGTAGACCTTGCTTAGGCTCCTACCCCCACCTTCTGTGGGCGGAGCCTGCTTTCATCATGGAGGTTTCAAATGCCTTCTCTTCTCTTTCCATCATCCTTTGGGGCCAAGCATCCCTAAAGGTGAGAGGGCCCCTCTGAGTAGGAGCTTCCACTCTGATAAAAGACAAAGGAACATGAAAAGACCCCTTTTTCACTCTCTAACCCTTTTGCATGTAAGAATATCCTTCAAGCTGCTGCAGTCATCTTAAATCTTGAGGAAACAGCTAAAACAAGACTTTGGCCTTGCTCACTAACTTTACAGAGCTACTGAACTAAGCCAGAAATGATATAGCACCACTCTCCTTGTCATGTGAGATAATGAAGTGCTTTTAGCATTTAAACTCCTCTCATTATTTATAACTGAACAATACAGCTCTTGTTTTCTTATCTTCCCCCAGGGCACTGAGAGACTCTTTCAATTTTGTGCTTGAGCAGTTGAGCAGGAATATGGAGATGTTATTCAACATAGGTACATCTTTATGAATAACACTAATCAAATTTCAGAGAGGGTGAGTGACTCACCCAATGTCACACAGCCAAGAACAGCAACAAAAAAAATGAACCCAGGTGTGCCTGCTTCAAAGGCCAGTCTTTTCAGAACACTACTGTTGCTACACATATATTTGTTAGCCAGTCCAATAAGAAATATTTCAAGTAGGTAAACTTTCTTTTTCTTTTCTATCTCTTTTCAGTTTATATTCTGAGCTACATAATCTCACAACTCTCAAACTTTGATGTCCCTAAGCAAATGCAAACTCATGTTCTGAAACTTCCCTTTTTCTTCCTTCCTATCAAAATTTGCCTGTTCTGGGTTCTATTCCCTCAGGAAGCCAATATGACTTATAAGGTAAAAACTAGGTTATCGGTTAAGCAATCTTGTTTTAATGGGAACCTGGGTTGGCAAATGCCTTCAATGGACGTTTTCAGTGCCCTCGTATACCTGAAGGTGAGGTTATCCTTTCATATTGCAGGGTCAGATAGCTTCCTCATGAACAATAAAAGTTAACTGAAGGGGGGGCGGTGCACGCCTATGTGGCTCAGTTGGTTATGTGTCCAACTCTTGATATTGATATCCGTTCAGGTCATGATCTCAGGGTCATTGAGATTAAGCCCTGAGTCAGGCTCCATGCTGGGTGTGGAGCCTGCTTAAGGCTCTCTCTCTCCCTCTGCACCCCTTTCCCCTGCTCTCTCTCTCTCAAAAACACAAAACAAAACAACAAGAACAACAATAAAGTTAACTGAGGTATGGAGCATGATTAGAATTCATTTATTCCTTACACAAATATTTACTAAGCACCTCACTTACCATGCCAACAGTATTCCAGGTTCTAGGGATACAGAACTAAACAAAACCAATTCCCTTTTTATGAAATTTAAATTCTAGTTGAGGAGAGATATATACTATTTTAGGTTGTGAAAAATGCTATAAAGAAAAATAAAGCAGACAGAAGGATAGATTGATGAGGGTAGACTATCTCATTAAGAGTGATCAGGACACATTACATAAAGGAAAGGATGTGAATGTTAATAATATAACAATATAGAAGTCATGGGAAAGTAAAATGGAAGAGGAAAGATGGAGGAAATCATAAGAAAATTATTACTGTCTTCTTATAAAGTGGAAAATCAAGAAATACTGCTAAAACTTGATTGAACAAAAAAGAAGAAATTAACTATGTTATTGAAAGTTACAAAGATGATCAGTAGAAACGCTAAAAATCCTGGAGGAGAAAAGGTAAGAGAAGGAATAGTGTAAGTGAGTTAATTCCTCATTTTTTTTTTTTTATTTCTAGGAGTCAATAGAAACCACTTAATTGGGAAAATAGGTTTTATCTCACATGCTAACTTTCACTGATCAGTGGTGCTGCCTGGGGCTTTCCTCAGTAGAACTCCACACACAAGACCTAGCTCTTTGAGAAAGTGTGCTGTGATCGATTAATTAGTGCCGTCTGCCATGGGTGCAGAAAGGATCAATGACAGCGCATAGGCCACTCGGAGCCACACTGGGTCACCTGGCAATGAGATGGCTGAGGGGAAGGAGAAAGCGACAGCAGCTGTGAGAACAGGTTATATCAGATTAGAGAGAGAGAAACTCAATGGTGAGGGGCTAGTGATATGATGGATTCCTCTGTTATACTTCTGGTATGGATTGACAACATTCTGAAAGGTACAAAGGAAATAATCTATGGAGAAGACTGACAAAAAAGAATCATCTTTACAGCTCTAATGTAAGAGTTGGGTATGTTAGGTTTCAAATCCTGCCTTTCCCAAGCCATAGAAAAGAATTTAAGCCACAGAGTTTCTAAGACGTGTGCCTTCCTTGGCTGGATTATATCCAGTGACTCATTTAAAGTCAGTGAAATGTATTTTGGGTATTGGAGAAAACTTACCATTGGTCCTATAAAGCCCTCCCTACTGTACCAATTACCTAAACAGAGGAAGCCGAGATACCAGGGTCCCAGCTGTACCATCATGCCAAATCCTGGGAACACAAACAAAGCTTGAAATCTTGTCTCTAATTAAATCATGTGGAGTCTGGTGACTTTGCTAGCCTCCTGCTCTGCAGAAAACCATGTGAAACTCTGAGCAGGCTCCCCCGGTGGCTAATGTCTCTAGTAAAGACACAACCCCCAGCCTGTGTCTGTGCTCCCCTGGACTAGCACCAAATGAAGAGGATGGGTACACTTGTGGTTGTCAGGAGGGCACAGTTAGAGAGCAACCCATTCACCAAAGGAAGGCACAGTGAAGCTCCTTGTTCCTTTGACACTCCAAATCCTTCTCCACCTTTGTGAGAAGCAGCACCCAGTGAGGTGACTATTGCAAAGAACCCTACACTAGAGTTCTCATTCACACCCCAGCTCTGATACCTTTATTAACTCATTTAACCAATTCTATCCAACTCTGTGCAGAATGATAAATGATCCCGTCACTCCCACTCCAGTGCCCCAGGTTCTGCCAGAATAGATAGCAGGGCATCTCACTCTACACAGTTAATTTCAGCAAGCATGAATTGCAGACAGGCTGCCCTGGACTGAGGATTCCATTGCCCATGCGAGATAATTATAGGAGCTCTATCCCCAAGCACTTCTCCCACTTAGACCAGGAACCCTAAAATTAGACACTCATCTCTTTATATCCCTTATTAAATGTCCCTGTAGAAATGGCCTGACACAATTATCAGCCTTTAACACCTTAGCATGACACGTTTCCAGATGATGGCCTACTGTGTGCCATGGGTTGTGCTAGGTGCCTTAAATAGAGTCTATCCAGAATCCTGAAAACATTCTAGCAGGGTCTAACCATCCAACACACACACACACACACACACACACACACACACACACACACACACGAAGACTTTTTTTTTTTTTTTGAGATTGAGAGTGAGAGAGACACAGAGAGTGGGGAGGGGGCAGAGGAAGAGGGAGAGAGAGAGAGAATTCTAAGCCGGCTCCCCACTGAGCACAGAGCTTGACATAGGGCTCAATCTCACAACCCAGAGATCATGACCTGAGCTGAAATCAAGAGTTGGACACTTAAGGGGTGCCTGGGTGGCTCAGTGGGTTAAAGCCTCTGCCTTCAGCTCAGGTCATGATCTCAGGGTCCTGGGATTGAGCCCTGCATCAGGCTCTTTGCTCAGCAGGGAGCCTGCTTCCCCCCCCACACCCCCCGCCTGCCTCTTTGCCTACTTGTGATCTCTCTCTCTCTCTGTCAAGTAAATAAATAAAATCTTTAAAAAAAAAAAAAAAGAGTTGGACCCTTAAGAAACTGAGCCTCCCAGGTACCCCAACACACACATTTTTTGAGAACCTATTATGCACAGTGCATTGTACTCGGATGGTTTTTCCATGTGGTTGATAAAGGTAAATCATATCTGGCCCTGAGAACCAGCTTGTAGGAGTGATAAATATGTACATAAACAAATATAATACAGTGAATTTATTGCCACAAGAAAGTTACAAAGTATTACATTTGGGATTTAGATGTGCTATAGACCAGGCTAATACCTAGTCATTCGTTCAATAGATACTTATTGAGCATAAAGAAACCCATTCATATGAAAGACCATGAAAAATCAAAGATTTTAATGTAAGAACAAAAAGAATATGCATAGGATATGTATGCGAGTTAGGGTTAAAGAAAAAGGATATGAAGAGAATCATAAGAAATTTAATTTAGGATGGGATGAATGAAAGTGGGAAATAGAATATAAAATTTGAAAGATCAGGGGCGCCTGGGTGGCTCAGTGGGTTAAAGCCTCTGCCTTCGGCTCAGGTCATGATCTCGGGGTTCCGGGATCGAGCCCCGCATCGGGTTCTCTGCTCAGCAGGGAGCCTGTTTTCCCCTCTCTTGCTGCCTGCCTCTCTGCCTACTTGTGAGCTCTCTCTGTCAAATAAATAAATAAAATCTTTAAAAAAAATAAAATAAAATTTGAAAGATCAAGAGGGGTCAGTCAGATCATGGAAGATTTTGTATATCACAGAAGAGACTTTAGACCTTATTCTACAGTCAGTAGGGAACTGAAAATTAATATAATCAAGAATCTGCTTTGTAAAGATTAACCTGGAAACAATGTGTAGAAGCATTTAAACTAAAGACAAGTAAGGCAGAGGCAGTGAGGAAATTATCGAGTGCTCTAAGTAAAAAGGAGTAAGGGCACAAGCTGGGAACATTTGACAGTAGAAACAAAGAGGACAAATGCTGGCATCATTGGTTCTGAAGTAGGTAACATGAGTTCCTTAAGCCCAAATCCTGAGTCATATTCCTACCAAGTGGACCACACAGGTCCTAGTACAGAGTAGGCACAGGATAAATACCAGAGCTGGATAAGTGGATGGATAGGGGAGAGGGAGGAATTAAAAATGGCTGATGTTTGGGGCTACATATCTGGCAACTTCCTTGGAACAAGTTTGAGAAAATGAACTGTGACAAATCCATGTGTGACTAAGGGAAATGGGGAATTAGAAACCATTTGGATCATGGGACCTGGGGACAGCATGAGGGGCCTGGGGATTTGGTAGGAAGAGGGAAGATGGCAGGAAAGGAGAACAGCAAGGAGCTGATTTTAGGCTGCTTCTGGGATAGGCCATGCTGATGTGACACCAGATGGTTTTGGAGGATGGCTGACCCCTTCAAAGACCATTGAGTGAAAAGGAGGTTGATAAACATTGCATCAGGACAAGTCCTACAATGAGACACTGGTTACAAAGACAGTCATAGAGAATTCCAACAGAGCCGTACAGGAATTCTTATTTTGTCACTTCCTTAACCAGGTCACATTATTACAGATTTCTAGGGCTCAATTTTTTCATTGATAAACAGACATAATCTTATCAAATATTATTATCTAGAGGATGGAAGAGATGGCAGCTGTCCACCAAAAACTCTCACTTCCCTAAAATTTGTATAGTATGAGTTGTTACTGAGAGGAAACTCAGGCACTGCATTTCCTAGACCCCTTGTGATTTAAGTATTCCATGTTTTGGACAACAGAATGTGAGCAGGAGTGACACATACCTCTTATGGCCAGGATATTTTAAGGGACAAGTAAACCTTCTCTACTTGCTTTTCCCCCAACCACCTACTGAATGCAGAGGATCTTGGGGTCCTAGAGAATGTGGATCAGCACCATGGACAAGGCCTTGGTAGCAAACCATTGTGTGGAGGAAAGCTGCCCTGGCATCAGAGCTCTGACATTGAAGAGCTATGTGGACAAGAAATAAGCCTCTTTGGTGTTGAACTCCTGCAAGTTTGTGGTTGATTTGTTATGGTTGAAGGCCTCATGCCCACAAATGCAGCAAGGACTACAAGATAAATAACAGAAAAAGGATGTAGCCTTTTCTCATGATAAGTACTCAATAAATGGTAGCCAGGAACAGAAGAAGAGAAAGAAGGAGGTGGGGAGAAGAGGAAGAGTGGGGAAGAGGAAGAAAGAAGAAAGAAATAGAACTTGTAATGATGAGCGGAGAGAGTGGCTCACCCTGAGAGAGCAGCTTTAGGGAGCTCTGAAATCTGTAGCATCTAGCTGCTCTTTTTGCCTATTTATTTGGGGCCTGAAACCCCGGTTTTAACCTAATAGAAGTAAAGATTCCTTCCAGGATCTAAAGAGAGGTACACTTTCGTAGGAATGAATGAATAAATGGGAGTTCATGGGCCTCTTGAATCCTATTTTGTACAACCCACATACACACATGGGCTCCCCCTAATCTCCACTCCCACATACACATGCTCACCCATCTCCCCACCCTCAATCCATGTTAAGAACGTTTTTTGGAACTTGGAGCTGTTGACTACCTCGTATCTCCTGGCTCTAGAGCCCATCTGCCAGGCCTCTTTTCTGTCATAGGCAGAATGGTGGCTTCTTGAAAGATGTCCACATCCCAATCACCCAAAACTGTGAATATGTTGCCTTACCAGTCAAAAGGGATTCTGCTGATAGATTAAGTTAAGAATCTTAAAATGTAAAGATTATCCTAGATTATCCAGGTGAGGCCAATGTAATCACAAGGATACCTGTAAATGAAAGAGGAAAGCAAGAAGTTCAGAGTGACAGAGATGTAACAATGGAAGCAAGGTCAGAGAGTCAGAAATAGATTTGAAGATGCTGTGAGCTGGTTTTGGAGATGGAGGAAGGAGTCGGTAGCCAAGGAACACAGCTGATCTACAGAAGCTGGGAAAGGCAAGGAAACAGATTCTCCCCTGGAGCCTCCAAAAGGAAGCAGTCTGCCAACAGCTTGACGTCAGCTCCATGAAACAGACTTGGGACTTTTGACCTCCAGAAACAAGACAATATCTGTTGTTTGAGGCCGCTATATTTATAATGATTTTTCACAGCAGCCATAGGAAACTAATACACCTCTAAGAAACTAGCTCTATGGCGTGACTGCTGACTGCTGACTCCTCCTTGCCTTGGCTTACTACACTGGTCACATGGAGATAAGAAGCCACTCTGGGTTTTCAAGCTCTGGTCCCAGAGCAGAGGAGCAAGTCCCAATACTGATGTGCAGAGCCTCTTCACAGCACAGCTGTCCAGCTTTGTGATCCAGCCATTATCCATCTTGGGCCAAACCAAGCTTGACGGCACTCTAGATAACACCAGCTCTATTAACTGGGAAATAACTTTTCAGCAACCTAAAGGATTTCAGTCATCAGATTACTAATCCATTACTGGGAAGACTTGACATTTTTTCCTAAGTTCTTCGCTGGGTAGCCAATTAAGCAGAAGACATCTTAAGATAATAATGTTTTTACTAAAACGTCTACAACCTCTAGATTTGTTTTATGTGTTAAACAGTATAATGAATGAGTTTCCAAATTCACTTCACATGTTAACGGATGAGAATGAGCACATAATGGCACTTAGACCCATGTAACACGTCCTGAAGTGGAATAAGGCCCTCCCCATCCCCCTTCCACTGTTGACACAGGGGTGGCAATGTAGGGGGTTGTCATAAATGGAATTTCATCACCCCCAACATTCATATGTTGAAGTCCTAAATTCTAGTACCTCAGAATGTGACAGTATTTGGAGAAAGGGTCTTTAAAGAGATAATTAAGTTAAAATTAGGTCATTAGGATAGGTCTTAATCCAATATGACTGGTGTCCTTTTAAGAGGAGGAAATTAAGACATAGACATGCACAGAGGGAAGATCATCTGAAGACACAGGCCGAAGATGGTCATCCATAAGCCAAGCAGAGTGACCTCAGAAGAAACCACTGGGGCAACTGGGTGGCTCAGTGGGTTAAAGCCTCTGCCTTTGGCTTCAGGTCATGATCTCAAAGTCCTGGGATCAAGCCCTGCATCAGGCTTTCTGCTCAGCAGGGAGCCTGCTTCCCCTCCCCTCTGCCTACCTCTCTGCCTACTTGTGATCTCTCTCTCTGTGTCAAATAAATAAATAAAATATTAAAAAAAAAAGAAACCAAACCTGTCAACTCCTTGATGTCTGACTTCCAGCCTCTAGAACTGTGAGGAAGTAAATTCCTGTTATTTAAGCCACGCAGCCTGGTAGTTTGTCTTGGCAGCCCTAGCAAATTAATATAGGGGGTTATCTTTATCAGCACCCTAGAAATTGCACTAAAGACTTCCTTACCAGGCAAATACTCAGAAACAATGTACTATGATCTTGTTTCCAATATATTCAACCCTTTTATAAAAGCAGCAAATTGGTATCTTATAGTCTGTTCATTGCACCAACTAATTAGGTGAAAAGGACTAACATTCTTCAAGTCCCTGCCATACACCAGGCACTGGAACAGCCCCTTTACATCTGTTATTTCATTTAATCCTCATGAGAGGTATGGTTGTTCCTTAAAAAACAAACAAACAAAACCACAAATGAGGAAAACAAGCCTCAAAGCAGTTAATTAACCTGCCCAGGGCCACGTGGATGCTTTGTGAAATTAACATCTAGATCTACGTGACTCTTGAGCTCCTATGTTTTCCCAAAATTTTGCAGAATGTTTTCCACACAGCTGCATGTTATCTTTGCACTGACATTGGTGAAGTCTCCCAAGGAGGTTTAGAAGATTAATAGAGGCCCTATTCCATCTCCTTTGAGCTCAAGAGCTATTTCTAGGGAGCGGGTACAGAGTAGTAAGAGGATGAGAAAAGAAAAGCATCCTTTTTTATGTGTACATAGGAAACAAAAATCTGGCTGCCTATGGAGAGGGTATGCGCATCATTTCCCCTCCCTTGGTAACGCTGCTGATGCCGTGGCTGCTCCAGGAGTGTGATAAACAAGTTGTAATATATTAGCGCGAACAGTTTGCAGCATGCTCCTAGAGCTGGCAGAATTCCTGAGAAATGGTTTTTATGGCACCGATCTCCTTGGAGACCTTAAATAACAGCCTAAAATGTATGGTACAGAGATCACAGGGTTTATTACTTTAGTTTCAGCCTGGTGTTCTGCAATTTATAGTTTTCCTGATAAATTGGGATCCATTCAGCTGGTACATATTATGTGGGAAGGTGGAATTGTCTCTTCTTCATTGAAGGATTAGAAATGGGCAGATGCCTTGATAGGATCATAACAGTACCAGCCAAAGCTGTGCATATCAGACAGGACCCAGGCTGTGCCTCTGGGCTCATTTTAAAGAAGAATGGGCTCCCACAGTAGGACAGCACCCTTCCTCCATGTCCCAAATCCTTCTAATCCCAGAGGAGTGAAGCACTCTCATGCTTTCACTAGAAACTGGCTAAAGGCAAACAAACTCAGCATCTCTTATCCCCTTTTCTGAAGGGGTGGAGGGTTCTCTGCTAAAAGGTATGAATTAAAATTGCACTTCACAATCTAGCCATAGAGAGGGATGGCTTCTTGTATAGGACCTAGGAATGCACTGTTCCCTATTTTTCATGGATTAAAATTAAAATCTGCTGTCTACACATAATTAATTTGAAATTGTTAGGAATCAGATTTTACAGGCCATGAGCAAAGAACACTTGAAAGCTGTGAGTTAGTGTTCTTGATTTTCAGCCAGTTCATCAGTCTGTTGGCTTAAAAAAAAATTTTTTTTTTAAAGGGAAGGGACATCAATTGAACTTTGTTGTTGTTGTTCCAGTTGTTTGTTTGGGTTTTTTTTAAATCAAGTTATATGCAGGAACAGCAACTTTCTCTCAGCTGAAAATCTGGTGTAGATTTTAGCATTTGGACATTGGAGCCCTTTCAGGTCCCATTTGGCTGTTAATCTGCAAAGGATGAAAGATTTACACAAAGGGCCTCAACACTGAAGTGTCATTAAGTTCTATTGGGTCAATAATTCCTGAAAATGAATTTGAACAACAAAACTCAATAATTCTATAGTCATTGTTAGCCTGTTTCCGTGGAGGTGGAAAAAAGATGGGGGCAGGAGGGAAGAAAAGAAATGTGCTTGGGTATGAGAGATTGGAAAAAATGGTTAGAAGAGAAGAAATACCCCTGCCATGAATTCTATGTTTTCCTTTCAGCTCAGTGTCCAGTTTTCTGCAGTTAAGAAATGTTTTCCACTGCGTGAATGCACTTTACAGTTTGGTCTGAGTATCTAGCTTTCTTCCTCATGGGGCTGGTCCTGAGGTAAGTTAACACCCTTTTATGATGTCATTGGGATTTCTGGAAAAGAGGTGAGGCAAAGGCTTAAATGGACAACTGATGTTGAGAGTTACAGCATCCCATGTCTCAGAGCATCACCTGCTGCTGCATAACTATTCAGAGCTGGTTCTGCTGAAGGCCATGCCTAGTCAGGTACAAGGTCATGAGCATACTTACAGGAACTTTATCAAGGACAAAGGTAACTATTTCTGATAAATTGAAAGACAACCTGGGTGCTTACTGCTTTATAACCCATAGCAAGATTCTCAGTGGTCTTGTCTCCTGGAAATGACTCTGGAAATGATTCCTCTGAATGCAAAAGTACCATGGGCAGCGGCCATTCAAATAGAGAGTTGACAAGATAATAGGGGCAGAAGGATGCAGTGATTGGCTCACAGGGGCTATCTTAAGTGCCAGGCAGGAAGCACTTCTCTTGGATCCTCTTATTCTCACAACAATGACACAGGCAAAACTTGCTATGGTTATTCCCATTTTACCCATGAGGAAGCTGACACTTAGACAAAATGATTCATCCCAAAAGCCACAAGCAATAAATGATGGAAGCAAGGTTTAAAACCAGGAAATCTACCTCCACTGTGCACATTTTAGGTAGTAAGGGATGCCCTTTGGTGGAGAAAATTGAGCTTATAAAGTTTACCAAAGACCCAACCTTGGGAGCATAATTCATTCATCACTAGGGACTGTCCGTAGTGTAATAAAGACACATGCAGACATCAACACCTACCAATGTATTTACACACAGGAAAACACCCATTCAGGCTCAAGCATTTTGCAGCTGACAGCGAGATGATTTATAATGGCCATTTAACTTTGCCGTGCAGTCATCAAAAGTGGAGCTACTTCTATAAAACATCCTTCTCTGTGATATTTTTAATAACTTTCCCATCCCTTTTTTGCCCCCATTCCTAGGCATCCCTCAATAGCTAATCCCTTCCTTTAGTCACTGGTTCCTCTCACCCTGGACACTTCCAATTACTGAGCTGTTAACAGGAAGAAAACAACCTCACAGACCCTCTAGAGTAAGCCCAGAGAAGTGGCAATCATTGCTGCAAGCAAGAGATGGCCTCATCTTAAAAGAAAACAAATCAAATACACACAAGCCTGATTACTTCTCAGAAGTGAGCCAGTGCTCTGTTGAAGCAATTCTTTTTCTTTCTTTCTTTCTTTCTTTCTTTCTTTCTTTCTTTCTTTCTTTCTTTCTTTCTTTCTTTCTTTCTTTCTTTCTCCTTCCTTCCTTCCATTCTCTCTCTCTCTCTCAGTGAAACTTCCAGCCTTGCCCACAGATATAGAGCACAGCCAGGAAAACCATTAAAATTATAATCAACTACTTGAAGGACCAGGGGTCTTTCGAGGTCTCACAATGGTGTAAAGTATCCACTTCCTAAAGAAGAAATAGTTAGAGACCTTCTCTGACCAGAAGAGAGAAGATGTGACCCATGTTCATTAGCAGCCATGTCTGCCCTTCCAATCCAAAGCCACACTTCCCCATCAGTGGGGAAATGGGGGAAAATGGCTATACATACATCAAAGCCTTTGTAGTTGGTATCTTGCTCAGAGCCAAGGCCCTCCCATACCCATCTTCCTGGTGAGGAATTAGTTTCTCTGTCCAGGGTTAGGAAGAGTAGTTTGAAAGCCTGGTTATCTCCTCCTCATGTTGGAAGAGAAAGCTAGAGACCCATTAGTAGGAAAATCCCTTCATTCTGATGTTCTTCCATCAGCTTTTCCCACATTCTCAGCTTTCCATGGAGAGACAGTATGAGATGGTCCTCCCACAGCCTCTGGAGATGGCTCTTATATGGATTCAGATAATATATTCACTTCATTAGCAAAGATCTATAGGGAGCAATTATGATATAAGAGAATATGTTAGTAAGGATCAAAACCACCAAAGACCTACTCTTCACCATGGCAAGGAGCTCACCAGACTGTTTGGAGAGAGGGATATAAACAGAGTATTGTACAGAAATACATGGAATACATGGTTTCATGGGCACAGACAGAGTGGGGCAGCAAATCAGATCAGGGCCAAGAAGCACCTAGAGGTGAGTCTTAAAAGACATATATTAGTTTGGAAAAGAGAAAAGGCAACCATGGAGAGATGGCCCAATAATTATTCTTTTAACTTGGAAATAACATAATTCTGTTATTGGCTGAATTGTGTCTCCCCCAAATTCATATATTGAAGTTCTAAAACCCAGAACCTCAGAATGTGACTGTATATGGAGATAGGACGTTTATAAAGCTTATTAAGGTAAAATGCGATCATATGAATGGGCCCTAATCCAATATGACTGGTGTCCTTAAAAGAAGAGGAGATTAGAACACAGACACACACAGAGGAAAATGTGAGGACACTGGGAGAAGAGAGCATGTATAAGTCAAGGAAGAGAGGCCTCAGAAGAAATCAACCCTGCTGACACCTTGATCCTGGACTTCTAGTCTCCAGATCTGTGAGAAAACAGAATTCTGTTGTTTAAGCCAATGTGTACTTTGTTACGGCAATCTTAGAAAAATAATATACTCTCTAAGAGAGAGACTTTAATAAAAAAAAAAGTATACCAAAGTGTTCTTCATAAGAGCAGCAATCTTGCTTCCTTTGTTTACTTTCCTATTCTAGGACTCAAGAATGGTGTATAGGCAGGTGCCCATAAATGACTGTTCCCTGAATATCCCAAGCACGCCTGGCCTCAGGACATTCACATTTGTTAATCACTCCAGCTCAATATTCTCATCCTACCATCTGCATTGCTCACTCTTGCTTTTCCTTCCAATCACTCCAATGCCTTCTCCTTATTTGAGCTTTTCTCAACATCTACCACCTGACATAGCATAGGGTTATTGGTTTACTACCACCTTTCTCCTACCCCTCCACCCACACTGGAATATAAGTTCCATGGAAATAGAAATATTTTTATATGTGTGCAGTTATCTTCAGAAATTAAACAGTACCTAGCACATAGTAAGCACCAATAAATACTTGTTAAACAGAGGAATGCATGGTTCATACAGTTGTATACTCCCTCAAAGCCATCTCCATCCCTTTGCTCCAATTCTGTGTTCATTAAACCACCCTGTAGTCCTAATTCAGTGATCTTAATACCAGGAAAAGATTTCTCTGAAAAGTGCCTTTTTTTTTAACTTTAACAATAAGACCCATAAAACAGGCAGCAGGTTTTTGTTTTATTTTGTTTTAAGATTTTATTCATTTATTCCAGAAAGAGAGAGAGTGTGGGGGGAGAGGGAGATGGGGGGAGGAGCAGAAGGAGAGGAACAAGCAGACTTCACATTGAGCACAGAGCCTGACTCAAGGCTCAATCCCAGGATCCCGAGATCATGACCTGAGCCAAAACCAAAAGTAGGACACTTGACCAACTGAGCCACCCAGGCACCCCAAAGAGACAACATTATTAGATGAGTTCTAATAAATGTGGAAGGGCTTCCCATTGTCCATAAGGTCAAGGCCAAATCCTCAGTTCATCATACTTTGCTTTTCATGATCAGTCTCCTGCCCTCTCCTCCACCCTCACTCCCACTACTCTCTACTTCCTGCTTTAGATTTTGATGTATCGAGCAACTCATCATAAACCATCATTCACTCAATACTAAGTGGGACCTCCTCTGTACTAGGCATAGTAGTTTCCTGCAGTGACCTTTGTATGTGCTGTTTCTTCCCCTTTGGCAAAACCTCCCTCGGGTTTTGCCAAATACTCTTTCAAGGACAGATTATCAGAGCTGAGATTCAGACAGAAAGGACCAAGGAAGATCAGAGAGGACCACTGGGTAGGCAAATCTCTGGGTTTCACAGGAGCTTTAAGGTCATGAAACCTGTCCACAAAGAAGACAAGGGAGACCTAAGATAGTGACTTTATTTATTGTACGTGGCCACTTCAGGTTTGTTTTTTACTTGCATTGTCCTTCATATCAGTCTCCATCAATATTTGAAGTGGTAGATTTTAAAAAGTAAATTGTGGTAATTGAACTCAGTCTATACATTTCACCCACAACAGTGTATAGATGTGAATTTTATGAAAAATTGATTAACTTTGAATAACAGCAAGATAACATTTTACATTCATGAGATGGGGAAAATGCATAAAATTTGGATAATATCAAGCATTAGAGAGGATGTACAAAAGTGATTACTCTTGTACACACTGCTGGAAGTGCTGGAATCTTTTTGGAGGGTCCTCAGCTCAGCATTTCTACCTCTTGTCATTTGCCAGAGAGAGACACAAACATATATTCAAGGAGACACATTTGAGCGTGCTCACAGTAGTACTGCCATAACCAGACATTGGAAACAATGTCATCAGTACAGGAATGGCTAAATGAACTTCAAACATGCCCATACTATGGAATAGTATATAGTCATTGAAAGGTATGAGATGTATCTACTTGTACCACATGAATAGACTGCCTTGTGAACTCCACGGACTTAAGGGTTTTGACTCTTTCTGTTGGTTGTCCAGTGTATTCCTTCTAATTCAGAACAGTGCCTGGCACCCAGCAGTTACCCAATAAATATTTGTTGAATACATGGAAGCTGAGTCAAAAGCATGTTATAGAACATGTTCGGTATGATACTTTTAGATGTGATCATTTGTATTGGAAAAAGGAAAAACCATAGTATTTTCTATGGATACATGTATGTATGTGTTAATGCTTAGGAAAAGATCTGGAAGGATACAAACAAACTGGAAATTCACTGGGGGCAAAACAGCAAGGGTCAGTAGGGACTTCAGCTTTAATGGTAATGTTTTAATTATTACAAGGAGAATATTCACATATTACTTGGCTAATAAAAAATTAATTTAGAAAAATTTTAAATGCATGATTAAAACTATGATACTTGCTCCAGAGGGGGAGGAAAACAATTAGTCCAGTGTTCTTTAATTTTCCTTTGTCTACAAATGGGATGAGTCTCAGAATTTGAAGATAGAATCTAGTCTGTAGATGCAGAAGAATCAGGGTCTCCTGATTCAGGCAGGGCAGAAGCCAGGTCATTACAAGGAAGAGTGGTGTCTGTGAAGATCAGAATAAAGAAATGGGTCCCAGAAATTTTGCTTAAGAAGTAAGGGATAAAGAAGAGAGATAGGTCATAAAGGATCTCAAAGTGAAGATGACTAGCATTGTTGAGTTACCAGCAGATGGACTGGGAGAAAGACCTTGCTTTGAGGAGAGATAATTAGAGGTTTTGGAAATTCTGGGCTTGAAGTGATTGTGATGTATCCAATTGGAAATATCTGGTAGGCAGGGGGATATTTGTGGAAATGGAGCAGCGGTGATGCCAATTTGGAGGTTATTTACAAGGAAGGGATAACAAAGGAATGGAAAGTAAATGAGCTCTCCATTGGGAAGAGTATGAAGACTGATGAGCAGGGGGTCAGTAGCTAGTCAACAGCCACCCCAGGTAGGGAAAAACCCAGGTATGGTACTTGTAACAGTACCCCTGTCACAGCACTCAAAAGGTCGAGCATTCAGACAATAATGTCAATGACTGACCTTAAACCAATGTGAGTCAGCAGGAAGCAACTGTTAGCAAATGCATTAACAAGACTTCTATTTCTTAAAAAAAAAAAAAAAAAAAAAAAGAGTTCTATTTCTATTTGTTGTCAATTGCAAGCAAATGCCTAGACAAAGATATCCTTAACTCATCAGGCCATTCCTGCCTGTAAGAATTACAACTTGTATGAAATGCACTGATCTTGTGTTTCCTGGGATAGGCCTCTCCCTTCATGGAGCACAAGACTAGTAGTTGTACCAGACATCAGGGTACAACTGGTGCACCATCCAGAGTAATACCAAATCACTACTTCTATGCTATCATTTCAGGACAAGGATTCCTCAGAAGCATCAGATTGATGCCCAAAACTCTACTGAAAGGCTCAGTCCCTTATGTCAGTTAAAATGCAAGTAACCTCCATAGCAATGATACTTGGGAAAGTATGCTGACTTTGGAGTCAGTCCAACTAGGAGTCAAATCCCATTTTATTCCTTAGCTCCTCTCAAAACCTCTATTTCCATATCTGTAAAATGGGGTGATAATGTCTATCTTGCAAAATTGTCATAAGAAATAAAAGGAACAGGGTATGTAGACCCATGGCACATCATGGCCCTAGAATAAATAGCAACCTGCTGCCCCCCTGTCCCTGAGGGAAGAGGAAATAATTCCTGAAGACTAAGGGCGAGAGAGGTATACCTGACCTGCCACATGGATTTGCTTTACTATAGCCCTCCAGGCAATTCTAAATGATGACTTTGCTGATAAATAATCTTTGATTATTGATGAGGTAAGTCTGTGCTCACCTGGATCTTGCACATCCCCAGAGGGAAAAAATCAACACGCCTTATGCTAAGAAAGGAATACATAACTAAGCAGTGTCCAAAATCTTTTTCGTGGAAACTTAGGCATGAGAAGAGGAAGAGAAGGGAAAAGTGGTAAAGTTTCTTCCTGGAAGAAAATGGTTCCAAAACATCACTATTTCACAGTTGATCGCTCCTCTTACTGGGCTCCTCCTCCTGCTCTCCTTAAGACCATGCTAGCATGTGCTGGAAGCTGAAGGGATTAGGAAGATGAGAGGAGGGCAAGAACAGTGATTAGTGTGGAGCCGAGAACCCAGGGCTGCTGTCTTACTGCACCTGTGTGGTGCCAGAGCACCTGGCCTCACAGTGGAACAGCTCAGCCATCAGTATGTTCCAACCACATGGTGCCAGAGGCTTGATTAACTGCCTAAATTTCTCATGCTGTGTTTGCATGCATGGCTGTCAAATGACCCAGTCATTCTAGAGGGCTGAAAATAAATAAAAGATTAGGAAAAGAAAAGGATTTCCTCCTCATGTACCTTGCCCAATAACCTCTAGCCAGAAGGTGAATATATGCATCCTAGACACCCCTGTGCACTATTTCAGAGATATTTTAATCAATCCTCCCAGCTTACCTTACATTTCATTGCTATATATATCTATATAGATATAGATTCAAATGTGTGGTGACATTTAAGTAATTTTGATGGTGATATAGAAGCTAAGAGAACAGGTTCTGGAGCCTAAATACCATAGTCCATCCCACTTTGCCATTTATTAAATTGTATGACTTTGGACATGTTACATATGTTTTCTGTGCCTCAATTTTCTCATCTGTAAAATTGTGGATAATATTATTATTTTTATTATCTTATATTTATATATAAAATAATATATTATATTATTTTATTATCTGTGGATAATAAAATTGTAAGATATGGATAATATTAGTACCTTCTTTATTACTATGGCATATGTCACGGGTTCATTTTGAGCACTAAATTAATAGACATAAGGCTATTAAGATAGTGGATTTGTCTAATGCTATAGCATAAATCAGGCATGTAGTTAGAGCTCAGTAAATATTAGTTATCATTACCGTTATTGTTAATATTATCAACAGTTTAATGGCACAAGATTGTGAAGGATCATAAGAGATCATCCAATCTCTGTACTCTATGTATTATTTTCAACTCTATTTTTCATCAATCATTGCATGATCTCATAATTCTATGACTAATCCCCATTTTTAGGATATTCCTGAGGTATTGTGTACATATTATTTATCTCTGGCTTTTAGTAACACTGATAAAGCATAGTGCAGTGATCACATGTCCCAGATTTTGTTGGATAACCCAATTTTATTCTTCTTTCATAAAAGGCCTTGATTTGCTAAATAGATAGCTAAATGAGATTTAATTTTTGTATCACTGCAAGGTTTCCAAATACATAATTTTGCAAATCATGCTGAAATCCTTTGGTCCTGACTTTTCATTCTGAAAATGGTTGTAATGAATATATGTAATTTTAAAGAATAGGTTCTAATGATTCCCATGTTGGTAACAACATATCTAAAAATTACAGAAAAGAAAATGTGTTGAGGGCTTTTGACCTAGAGATTCACTTTGTCGCTAAGGAAGCTGGTTTGCACCTTGGTCAACAGAGTGCTTTATGCAGGGTGTAAGCAATTAGAGTATAACCTTTCTGATTCGCACTAATGACCACAATACCCAATGAACACATGATCTAGTGACTTCTGCTTATTAGTGAGAATGTGAAAAGATGAGATGAAAAACAAACGGGCTATTTTTTACACTAAAAATATGAGAAATACATCTCTCTGTTATTTGTGCTCTGTTCTTTTCCAATTTAGGATAGTTATGCCAAAGGCATTCAAGAATCCAAAGCTTTTTTAAAACAAAATAAATTCTGTCATCCTTGCTATTAATTAAAGTGTGGAGGGTTTGTAGAAGGAGATTAGATTGGCTATATCTCAACAGGAATATACTAGAAGAAACTACTCTTTAGGTTTTCAGTGAGAAGATCTGTACTTTCCATTCCTGACTCTGTCAGGGAACAGCTATATGGCTTTAAGCAAATAATATGCTCATCTTTATGGTTGGACTGTAAGACCACTTTGAGTACCTAGCAATCTATTAAGTATAAGACACTCAATTTTGTTAAAAAAAAAAATTTCTGAGGCTGGGTGCAGGTGTTTCAAAAGGATTTTTCTGGATTCTTTTTTTTTTTTTTTAAGATTTTATTTATTTATTTATTTGTCAGAGAGAGAGAGAGAGAGCACAAGCAGGCAGAGAGGCAGGCAGAGGCAGAAGAAGAAGCAGGCTCCCCGCTGAGCAAGGAGCCCGATGTGGGACTCGATCCCAGGACCCTGGGATCATGACCTGAGCCGAAGGCAGCTGCTTAACCAACTGAGCCACCCAGATGTCCCTGGATTCTTCTTTTTAATATAATTTTTTATTACATTATTTTAGACACCATACAGTACATATTAGGTTTTTTTTTTTTTTTAAGATTTTATTTATTTATTTGACAAGAGCAAGAGATCACAAGTAGGCAGAGAGCCAGGCAGAGAGAGAGGGGGAAGCAGGCTCCCTGCTGAGCAGAGAGCCCAATGCGGGGCTTGATCCCAGGACCCTGAGATCATGACTTGAGCCAAGGCAGAGGCTTTAACCCACTGAGCCACCTAGGCACCCCCTACATCATTAGTTTTTGACATAGTGTTCCAGGATTCTTCTTTTGAAGTTTTGCCTTTGTCTTCAAGATTTGT
Source organism: Procyon lotor (assembly GCA_028646535.1). Classification (NCBI taxonomy): domain Eukaryota; kingdom Metazoa; phylum Chordata; class Mammalia; order Carnivora; family Procyonidae; genus Procyon; species Procyon lotor. The sequence goes on from CM053611.1 coordinate 90,508,057, forward strand.
GGTGATTGTTTAGCTGCTTTACCATGTTTAAATTGCTCTTCCTCCCAAAAGCTCCTATCTAGAGAAGGCCAAAGAAACCACAGTACCAGTCAGACCACAGAGATCCCCACTGTCCACCCAGGGACATGAAGTCCCCTGCCCTAGAACCATGCCTTTAGAGCCCATTTGATTTCTGCTAATGCATAAAGCACTCCAGCTTGGAAATTTCTGGTGGGGGCTACAGAGGTGGTCTTGCCCTCAGAAACTAAGAGTCTTATGCAGAATAAATATAGATAGGTTCATACATACTTCTGCCTCAAGGCATGTTATGGGAAGGTCTATTGGAGGGATATAAGGTACTCTGAGGGTTTGAAAATGACAGTAATTCTAGGAGACTCTACGGCATGCCCATGAAGAAACTGGAATTTGGGTTGGTTTTCAAAACCAGGTTGGAGGTAGACAAGTTGAAAGGGCTGGGAGACCACTCCAAGATTGTATTGTAAAGGAATATTGTAAAGGAATATTTCACAGAAGGGAGGTGTAATGAGTTGAACAGTATCCCCCCAAAAGACATGTCCAAGTTCTAACCTCTGTACCTGTGAATGGGACCTTCAGAAATAGGGTCTTTACAGATATGATTAAGGATCTCAAAGTAAAATCATCCTTGATTTAAGATGGGCCCTAAATCCAATGACAAGTATCCACATAAGAGACAGAGAAGAAAACGTCATACTGAGACAAAGGGGGAAAGGCCATGTAGTGACATAGGCAGGGATTGGAGTTATGCTGCCACAAACCAAGAAACACCAAAAGCCCCAGAAGCTGAAAGCAAGGAACGATTCTTCTATATAGAGGCAGAGTGGCTCTGCCAACAGCTTGATGTTGGACTTGTGGCTTCCAGAAATTTCAGAGAATAAGTTTCTATTGTGTTTTTGCCACCTCATTTCTAATAATTTATTATGGAAGCCCTGGGGGACTAATATAGGAGATGTTTTGGGGAATGGAGTATGAGGGGCCCACAGGACTCTCTCCCGAGTGATGTTTATTGGAGAGGCGGAGACTGAGGGGAGAAAGAGACTAATAAAGGGATAAGAACGTCAAAGAAAGGTACAAATGATGTGGTAAGCTCTTAGAATAGGAATAGAAAAACACAAATACATTTGAGACATAGTAGGAGTATCAAGATCGGATAATTCGGGTTGTGTGTGAGACAGACTTGCAGGGGAAGAGATTAGGGACAGGAAACTTGCCAAAGTTCAAGCAAAGGTAGCACGGGACGAAATGAAAGCAAGGGCAACAGGGTTGAGATTTAGCAGACATTGGGCTGGGGATTTTGTGATAGCTAGATGCCTTAGAGTGCATGAGAGAGAATTCCAAGTGACTTTTGGGGAAGGTCCAGTTTTAAGGGTTTAAACAAGGGAAGAGTAGCCAGTAAATGAAACCTGGATTTCATGGAGAAGAGAGCCAGTAGATTACCAAAGAAGGCTGGAGATCAGAGCAGGAGACACTATCTAACGTTATGGATAAGTCAACAGGATAACAGAGAGAGTTTGTTGATTCGGCAATTGGTGATTTTTGAGAACCTGTCAGCTATGGAATAACAAGCAGGAAATACAAATTATAAGAGAGTAAGAAAGGAAATAGACATATCAAGTACAATGTATTCCTTTGGGAAAAGAGAGTAATGTGTAAAATGTATCTTGAAGTAAAGCAGTGTGAAGAAAAGGTCCTTTAGACTTTGATCAGGCTTCAGCATGTTAACATACTATCTCCAGAGAGGCCCTGTTAACCTGCAAATGATATGGGAAACACTAATTCATACCATAAATACGTTTTGCCAGATGAGCTAATTGTCACTCAGAAAGAGCTATCATTCCAGAAGGATGCCTGAGGGACCAGAATATAGCATGAATCTGTATTTACTAGGAAAGAACTCAAGGCAAGACCAGCTTATGTTTTAATGGAGTGTACAGCTGATGGTCTTAGCGAGCCAGGGTGCTGGAGAGGAAGAGAATGAAACCAGGAGCAAACTGGAGGTTTGGGGGGTGGGGATGGGGTAGGAAAACCAAAGGCACCAAATGACAATTTTGCCTACTTTGCCATTCTGTCTAGGGACAGCCTTTGTCTTGCGGGTCCTCCAGTCACTCAGTGATTTGTTCTGGTAATTATCTAGCAAGTATCCTCCAAAGAGAACTCAAGGAATGGGTAATAATGTGAAACTGCACACTGCCTCTGATTTCTAGGCCTTTTCATATACTCAAGAGTATTTTTTAAGAGTATTCAAAAAAAAGTGCAAACGGTTGCTGTCAGTCTGGGAAGGTTTTGTGCAAAGAGCCTCACAGAGCAACAAAACAAAGAATTTTTAAATGGAAGAGAAAGGTGGTCACCCTTCCCTGATCTCCGCAGCAATGCAGGCTAATATCCAATATGTAAACCATAAATAGAACACTCAGCTCTTCATTTCCTCCTGCTTGTTTACCATGTTAAATATCAGGGTCTATACTGCACAGTTTTTCCAATAGCAGAGAATATCCAGAAATATGACACTTGTAAAGAAACGTAAACAAGTTAGAAAACTGAGATAGCTAAAGGCCATCTGAAATATCCCTCAGCCTCTCCTCTTCCTATCCCAGGCACTCCACCTATCAAAGGGACTCTGAGGGGCTTGGTAAGAGTTTATTATAGTCTTAAAATGCTTTCTTCAAAATTCTCCAGCCATGTTTAGTAGTGGAGGATAATACAAAAAGAGGGACATATGGAAAAGTAGACTTCCATTGTTCAGACAATTAGACTATGAATAATAATGGTTGACTTGGTTATTGTAAGGTTTGAATGGAGAGTATAATCTGAATGACCACCTATGAACTCGGGGTTTCATGGAATGCAGGAGCTGGGAGCGCCTCCTGGGAGCTCTCACCTCCTGGGAGCCTCTGTGGGGAAGATGTTAGGGCTTGAGACTGGGCTGCTTTGAATTGGGTTTTAGCTACTTGCAACTGTACAAACCCTATCTAATATGAAAAAAAACATGCTCCAGGTGCACTCCTAAGCCACACTTGATGAAAAATAATTAAGAAGTGGGGGGAATCAGAGCAGGATACAAACCATGAGAAACTCTTAACTATAGGAAACAAACTAAGGGTTGCTGATGATGGGGGTAGGGGGACAGGGTAATTAGGTGATGGGCATTAAGGAGGGCACGTGATGTGATGAGCACTGGGTGTTCTATGCAACTGATGAATTACTGAACTCTACATCTGAAGTTAATGATGTACTTACTATATGTTGAATAATTGAATTTAAATAAAAAAAAAAGTGGGAGGGAGCTGAAGTCATAATGTCCCTTTTCCAAGGCAGCAATGTGGTAAATCTTTGAAAGAAGTTCTGTTTGTTGTGCCTGGGTGGCTCAATGGGTTAAGCCTCTGCCTTCGGCTCAGGTCATGATCTCAGGGTCCTGGCATCGAGCCCCGCATCAGGCTCTCTGGAGCCTGCTTCCTCCTCTCATCTCTGCCTGCCTCTCTGCCTACTTGTAATCTCTCTTTCTGTCAAATAAATAAAATGTTTAAAAAAAAAAGTTCCATTTGATGCACAGCCTAAACTGCTCCATTACCAGCAGCTCTGCCCAATATCGAGTTCTTCTATTTCTTTTTATGATTTTAATGATACTTATAACATTTCTTCCAATCACAAAAGTTATATATTTGGGGCACCTGGGTGGCTCAGTTGGTTAAGTGATGACTCTTGATTTCAGCTCAGGTCACAATCTCAGGGTTCTGGGATCAAGCCCTGCATTGGGCTCAGTGCTGTGTGTGGAGCCTGCTTGGGATTCTCTTCCTCCCTCTCTCTCTGCCCTTACCCCTGCTCAAGTGTGTGTGCTCGCTCACTCTCAAAAAAAAAGTATATATTTTATCATAAAAAGAGTTGCAAAATAGAATACCATAAATTCCCACCACCCAGAGGGAAAGAGCATTAAACACTTTACCAGGTTTCCAGCCTTTTTAATTCATATATATCTTTGTTAACTATTCTCCCCCCTTTTAACTTATATACAACATGAACACTTTCCCAATCAATATTTTTATACAGCATGACTGTAATGAAGCATAATATTCTACCAAAGAGATGTCCCATAATTTATTTAACCAGAACTGTATTGCCAAAATTTTAGGCAGTTTCCAATATTGTACTGGGATATATAACATTCCAAACATTCATTTCAAGGATTCTGATATATGACAAATTTTTAAAAGTTACCCAAAGAACTTCTCTCTTAGCCCCTTTTTCACCAATGGGAAAGAAGTTTCACTATAAAGCTACATTCCTAACATAGTAGTTTTGGGGGTATGTATTAGTCTCCTATCGCTACGGCAACATATTGCCACAGACTTCACTATTTATAGCACCCATTCATTGTCTCACTGTTCTCTAGATCAGAAGTCCAATGTGCTTGGCTGGGTACTCTGTTTAGAGTTTCACGTGGTGAAAAATAAATGTGTCGGTTGGCCTGGGCTCTTCTCTGGAAGCTCTGGGGGAGAAGTCCAGGCTTCTCCCCAGGCCCATTAGGCTGTTAGCAGAATTCATTTCCTTCTCGGTTTCCATATGACTCACTCCATCTTCAAGCCAACAACTATGGTTCAAGTCCTTCTTGCACTCAATGTCTCTGACTTCTCTTTGTGCTACATCTCTCTGACTCTAGCCAAGAAAGTTCTCAAGAGGCTTTTAAGGGCTCAAGTGATTAGATTGGGTCCACCCAATAACCCATAATAGTCTCCCTAGTGTAAGGTCCATTACCTGAAACACATCTGCAAACTCCCCTTAGGCATGTAACAGAACATGTTCACGGGTTCCAGGGATTACAGCAAGGGTACTTTTGGGGGAAACCATCCAGCCTACTACATGGTGGAACCACAAAACTCCACTAACTCTGCTATCTAGTCATGTGATCAGCCATCTTTCTTCCCATGGCAATCTTTGGGGGAACTAACTCGGTCTTTTCAAGCATGATATGATGAATTGTTCTCCTCACACCCACTGTACCCACCCCAGCAAGTTCCCAATGGGAAAAAAGAATTGTCTTGCAAAACTTTCTCCCATCTCTCATGGCTAGAAAGCGATGGCCCCATTCCCTCAGGACCAGGCTTCCCTTAAGATTACAGGCGGTGCTGTCCCCTTGTGTCACGTGCTTAGGCTGTTGCCAGTCAAAAAAGAATGAAAACTGCAAGTGTTTTTGCATACAAACATAGGCCTATGGATTATAACTCTGCCCCAAACAAAAGTACAGTTGTCTACCTACATATAAACATTATTGTGACCCACTAAGTTGGTTTTTTTCCTCCTTGAATCTAACTCATTTATTCTTTATTAGTTTTCTGCAAAGATTTTCTTCTCTATGGCTAATTTCTAAGGAAATAGTGTGAGTTTTCAGCAAAAGCAGTTTCCATGGTTACACAGAAGTCTTACTAAAAATAGTACATGATGTAATCAGCCAAACTTTAGCTACTAAAGTAACTAGACAAAATGGATCTGCATTTCTGTAGGAAGTTTGTTCTGTCGTTCAAGCTGTGTCTATGACACATGAAGAGAACAGTCTGAATTATTTTTACTGCCCGAGATTCCAGCTTCTCAAACACTTTGTGGGCAGCTCCAAGCTGTTCAGGCTCTGGAATTATTTCTAACACTGGGTAAAGAAGGAGAGAGGCAGAGAGACAGGGGGGAAAGGGTGGGAAGGAGAGAAGGGAGCAGAAGGAGATAAGGAGATAAGATACCTGTTTCATTTCTCACTGAGATAACATCTTCCTTTTCCAATAGTTCCTTTAAACTCACTACCGTGTTGCATAATATAAGGACAAAGTGTTACTCTCATTTGGTTAGTCTACACCCTCTAAATTCGACAGATAGCTACCTACTCGATCTTGCTTTGTCTTGGGGGCTTTCTCTTTAGTGATTGATTCAAGGTTCGGTACCAGAAGGAACTATAAGAGAGGAACCCATTTGTTTTATTATTTCTCTTTCATTACTTCTGCTTTCTCTCTTTTACTCTTTGCTGCAAGAGTGCAGACACCTGAGATTAAAACATCTTCCCTCTTGTGTTTGGTGTTCTTTGTCCTCATTATGTTTGAACTGTCACTCTGCACAGCTGGGTCTCTGTTTCCAATATCTTTTTTCCCCACACTTCATATAATTAGAAAAGAGGATCAAGAATACCAGTCCCACCTGCTTCCAAGGCCATTCCCCAACCCCCAACCCCCAATCTTTGAAGCTGGAAGTCAAAGAGGTGGCTGCATCTTTCCTCCCTTGAAAGCCACACTCAGTATCATCTTCTGCCTGACCACAAGGCCAACTCTGGTTATGAGACTTTGTTATTTCTGCCACAGTGTGTTTCTCAGGTGCCATTTCTCCTCTCCCTACAGCTGTTCTAGGGGACACTCTAGAAACAAAAACACTCTGAAAACAAAATTCAATCTCAAAATCAAGTTCTTTTTACTTGGTCTCCATCTAGAAAAGCCCTAGAAATATTCCTGGTTTCCTTTTATACCTAAAATAACAATGCTTGTTTCTTGTCTGTCTGGGGATTCAGCAGATCCCTTTCAAAAGAGTGCCATCATTTTTTTTTTTTTTTTAGCATCCATAGTACTGGAGAGAGAAGATTGAAAATGGTTTTTAGAAGGCCATGGCCATTGCACATGGTGGCAATTTCTTAAATGCATTTTTATATCAGGGACATTATTAACAACTGTAGGGCCAGAGCAATTTAAAAGCCTATAAATTATGCTAGACTGAACTAACTCAACAGTGTTTCTTTAAAAACACTCTCTTCTTAAGTAACTGACTTCAGAAGGATACTAGCGCTTTTAAATGGCTTTTTATGGCACACATTTAAGATTCATTGGTGTCTCATTACCTTCTATGGAACACTAACTCCTGAATATAGTCTCAGAGATGATACTAGACCTGGCCCAGGAGCTCTCAAAGTAATATGCATAGGCAGTATGAGTCAAAGGAAAGTCCATCTAAGAAGGAACTGTGGTTAGTGTTTTAAGTTCCTACAGAGTTTTATTTATTCATTTAGCTACTTAGATGGAACTATCAGTGAAGAGTTCTCATTTGAAGGCCTAATTAAAGAAATCCATTTTAAAGAGAGATGGAGGTGGGAAGAGAAAAGATAAATGCAGACTGAATCCAATATGAAATGGTGATGACAGTCCAGGTGTTGCAGGTGGGGAAATAGGGAGATGAAAAGGGCTCTTCCGGAAGGAGATTTTTGTATTGAGGGCAGGTGTTGAGTAGACATCGTGCCAGAGACCTTTACTTAGTTCCTGAGTTCCTCAGACTCACTCTAAATCCTCCTCTTCCCTGCTCCTTGCCTTGAGAGTGCTATCCCCTGGTGGTATAGACTGGGCTCCTACACTCCCTGGCTTCCAGCTGGGTGGGTCAGTGGAGAGTCTTGACAGGAGATGCAGGGATTAGAGGTGCAAGAAGGTGAGGTCAAGATATTTATTTCCCTGGTTCCTTGATTGTAGGGTCTTCATGGGCTGAAACGAATCATTGATCTCTCCCTTGATTTCTTCAAACTTGGGGGTCATAGCAGAGTCACTGCTAGTAGCCATGGGTTACTACACTATTTCTTTTAGTTCCCATACCCTACCCAACCCTTTAAAAACATCCTCAAATTGATCTAATTTGCTAATTTGTGTTATCTTCCTGTTGGTACTCAGAGTAATTCCAGAATCTTTAGCAAATGAACACTTGTATTAGTCCATAACAGAATTCAATAGACTGAGTGGCTTAAAAACAGCAAACATTTATTTCTCACAGTTCTGGTGGCTGGGAAGTGCACGATCAAGGCACAGGCAGTCTCATGGGAGTCTGCTTCTTGTTTCATAGACATCTTTTTGCTATGTCCTCACATGGCTAAAGGGATGAGGGATTTCTCTGGGATCTCTCTTTTCTTCCTAGCTTTATTGACAAATAAAATTGTAATATATTTAAAATGTACAACATGATGACTTTGATATATGTATATATTAGGAAAGGAATCTTCCAGTGAGTTAATTAACACATCCATTCCTTACATCTTTATTCTCTTTAAATCTTTTCTCCTCCCCCACCACTTCTTTTTTTGTGAGATCATTTAAGTTCTACACTCTTAGCAAATTTCAATTACACAATACAGTGTTATCAACTATAGTCATGATGTTATACATTAGAACTCAGATCTCATCAATTTTATAACAGAAAGTTAGTATCCTTTCACCAACCTCTCCCTATTTCCCCCACTCCCCAGCCTCTGGCAACTACTTTCCTAGTTCTCCATTTCTATCAGTTCAGCTTTTTCTTTTTTTAAGATTCCACATTTAACTGATGCTAGGCAGTGCAATATTTGTCTTTCTCTGGCTGGCTTATTTCACTTAGCATAAGCCCTCCATGTTCATTCATGTTGTTACCAAAGCTTTTTTAAATCTGAATAATATACCAGAGTGTGTGTGTGTGTGTGTGTGTGTGTGTGCGTGTGTGTGCACACGCAACATTTTCTTGATCCATTTATCCATTGACTAACACTTAGGTTGTTTCCATATTTTGACTTTTGTGAATAATGCTGCAGTGAATATGAGAGCACAGATATCTCTTTGAGATAACAATTTCATTTCCTATGGATATATATCCAGAAGTGACATTGCTGGGTCATATGGCAGTCTATTTTTAATTTCTTGAGAAACCTCCATTCTGTTTTCCTCAGTGGCTATACCAATTTACATTCCTACCAAGGGTGCACAAGGATCTCCTTTTCTCCACATCTTCACCAGTACTTGTTATCTCTTACCTTTTTTAATAATAGCTGTGGGGTAACTTTTACAAAGGCATTAATTTCATTCATGAGGTTTCTACCCTCATGACCTAATAACCTCCCTCCCCCTAATAACCTCCTAAAGGCCCCCTCTTAGTACTATCACATTGGGGGTTAAGTTTTAACACATGAATTTTGGGGGTTACACAAGCATTCAGTCTCTAGCAACACTTGACTCTTGATCACCTCATTTCTTTAGATCGTCTTCTGTGAGAGTTGAATACAAAACAGAAACAAAAACAAAACAAAACTTGCTTCAGAATAAGGAGTTATAGGGGAGATATTAAAGTCATCCAAAGAGAGGGACACTAAGTGTAACCAATGGCACCTAGAAATAATCAGCGATGAGGAGGAGGAGGTAGAAATCAGCAGGATTCATTGGAACTAAATGTGAAAACAAAGAATTGGTTAAGGTGCTGGCAAAGAAGAGTGAGGTTCTCTGGATGTGTAAAAAATATTGCATCATGTGTGATTTATTATCAATATTAAGGCAAATTACTCACTTCACATTATTGTTTGACATTTTTAGAGACATATTCCTAACATGTTATTCCTTAAAAATAAATTCAGTACTTTGGGACACTCATTCTGATGATGTTACTCATTCTGATGATGATAAAAATAAATACCATATCTGTGATCCCAGCTGCCAACCACTGAGCTCTTATGTTGCTCAAGATACTGGACTAAATCCTTCACACTCCTTCATCCTCCTTAGGAACGGTCCTTAGAAATGGGCATTGTTATTGTCCCCATTGTCAGGGAACTGGAACCAAGGAAAGCTGTAGACTATAGCATGGAAGTGAAAAACTGGAATTCTAATCCAGAACTCCTAGGTCCTTGTAACAGTCATCTTCAGCCTCCTCATTCACTACCCTAGTGTATGTGGCTAGAGCAAAACACACAACTGTGTTAACATTATTACGTTAAATGACCACAAAGTTCAGAGGTTTCTCAAAATCACCAAGCAAGCAATTCACTCTCCCACTCTCCAGTACTCACATCCAGCTTCAGTGCACAAACCAGCCATAAGCTATTACTTCTAAATTTATATCTCTAGGACTGACCTCTTCCTAAAATTCCAGTCTCAGGTATCCAACTGCCTCCAAAACATCTCCACTTGGCTCCTGAATAAACAAATCCAACACGTTCAAAACAGCTCTAGAGATCACCATTTCCCAAAATCTGTTCCTTCTTAGCATTTCCTATCTCTATGTCAGAATGTAGGAGCATTTATCCCATTGCTCAAACTGAAACATAAAGCACATTCTTGATCCCTGTCTTTCCTCTGTAGCCCCCTACAACCCATAGCAAGTCCTGTCTTGAAGTTGACATCTTACCAGCTCTGTGACTCACCGCCATAGTCCAAGTCATCATAACCTTTTGTTTAGATTATTGCAGGAGTCATCTGACTGGTCCTCCTGCTTCCATTTTTACCTTCTCAAAGGCACTGAACCAAACACTGTGAAGAATGATCTTTTCAAAATACAAGTCAGATCAGAGTTATTCTTTGATCAGAACTTCTGTACTTCTCAGAATCAATTCTATAGCTGCTGCCACCTCACCATCCTCATCTCTTACCAAGTTCTGCTTCATTTACTCCATTCTAGACCCACTGACTACATTGATGTTTCTCAAAAACACCACTCATTCTTACATCATAGCCTTTGCATATGCCATTCTTTCTGCCTGGGATGCTCATCTCTGAGATTTGTCATTTCATGTAGATTTTTTTCCTCAATAGTCAGCTTTCCCTACGACTCTCAAAAATCACACCATATTCCCTTCCCCTCACTACTCTCTATCCCTTCTCCTTACTTTCTTTGTCTTCAGGATACTATCTACTACCTGAAATTTTTTCATAGGTGTGTTCATTCATTTATTATTCATTCCCTACACTATAAATGTAAGCTCTGTGAGAACAGGAACTCAGTTGGTCCCCAGAACCTAGAACCATGATTCAACCATAGAGGGATGTATAAGTGTTTGTTTAGTTAATGAAAAAGAAAATGGAAGGAAAGAAGGAGAGAAGAAAGGAAGGAAAAGAGGAAGAAAGGAAAGAAGGAAAAAAGATGGACTCTAGAACCTATTGTGGTAAGCAGAATTATTGCCTCTCAAAGATAGCCATATCCTATTCGCTGGATTCTGTGAACATGTTACAGATAAATTACGGTTGCCAATATAACAACCTTAACATAGGTATCTCATCTTGGATTATGCAAATGGGTTCAAAGCAACCACAAAGGTCTTTAAAAGTAGAAGGAGGCAAAAAGAGAGGTCAGAGTAATGTAATGTGAGAAGGACTGATGCAGTATTGCTGGCTTTGAAGATAAAGAAAGGGAGCCACGAGCCCAAGGAAGACAGGCAGCCTCTAGAAACTGCAACAAGCAAGGAAACAGATTCTCCCCTCAAGCCTCCAGAAGGAAAACACAACCCCATCAAAATCTTGATTTTAGCCAGTAATACCCATGTCAGACTTGTAACTAACAAAACTGTAAAGATGATAACTTGTGTTTTTTCAAGTCCCTAAACTTGTAATAATTTGTTATAGTGGCAATGGAAAACCAATACACCTATACACTTATGGTCTATGCTATACCACCTCTCCAGATTCTCCATTATCCTCTTAGTGATTTGGGGCTATTCTTTTGTCAATAGAATTATATAGTTATATTTTCCTCTTTCCAACACACAAAAGGCATTCTTGATCTCCTATCTGGGTGTTGGCTATTAAATGTGATGAGCATATTTTTAAATAAAAAAGAGGACACTGAAATGAAAAAATGAAGGTATATTTCCTAGCTATGTGAATTTGGGGAAATTGTTCAACCACTCTGTGTTTCAGTTTCTCATCTATAAAATATTCATTATAATAATGGTTTGCTTTCTCTCAGACACTTAGAAGTAGGTAACAAGTGCTCAATAAATATTACCTACTATTATTACTAATATGTCAAATAGGAGAGATATCAATCCTGTTCTCAAAAATCCAAGAAGCATAGATTCTATACTGTTAAGCCATATTTCCATCAAATTCTATGCTTTTCAGAATTTTTGAAGTCAATACCTTTCTCATGCTTTCAGGAATGATTTATCACCTGAGCAAAGATTTAAGTTTGATGCTATTCAGTGTGAGCAAAGGTATAGAGAAATGGGCATTCTCACACTCTTTTGGCCTCAGTGTTAGTTGTAAGCCAAATGACCTTCTATCTTACTTTTGCTCTACTATAAAAATTTTGTAATAGAAGTATAAATTATATTTATTATACAAAATTTAAAAGCTTTTTAAATTTTGAACAGAACCAAAACAATTTAGCTTCACTAATGCAAGTTTAGTAATTGTCTATCAGCCTTCTCTGGAGTATACTTAAGGTAGAGAAGATAGAACCATGGCACAGTCAATGTTTTTTACCTCAACCCAGACCAAGTACTAAAAGTTAGAAATTACAAGGAGCACAACAACAACAACAACAAAATAAAAAGAAAAAAACAAAAAACAGAACAAAACAAAAAAAATCCCTGAGAGCTTGAGTCTGTGGATGTGTTTAGATAAGTAATAATCTCTTATATTTTTCCCCACATGAAATAAAATTGTTGTAAAACTTACTAATGTGGTTCTTTCTTAAGTGGTAAAAGAGCCCATGGGTTACACTGCAACAATTAAAAAAAACAAACTAAAGCAATAAAAAGGAGGTAGACATTTGGTCCAGTTGTTTGTATCAACTTGCCTCTTTTGAGTAAACCAAATTCATTAGCATGTGTTCTAAGGACTTTTGAGTTCTACAGCTGCTTCCCACATTTTGAGTTTAACACTGGATAGTGCGTCTGACAGGTTTCTGATGAGTTCTTTTGACTTTTAGAAATTAAAAAATCACCTTCCATGGCTAGTCTATCATTAGGGGGAATGGGACTCGGGTGTTGAATTGGTCAGCAGGAAGATTTTAAATACTTCATTCTCTATTGTAGAATTGAAAGGTAAAAAGCAGCCTTTTCTATTTGTAGATTTATTATTTTATTCACTCACTCATCCTTTCACTTACCCATTCATTCATTCAATAGTTAATTGCAGTCCAAACATTGCTAGATGCTGGTGATGAAACCATAAACGAGATAGACATAGTGACTTCCTTACTTTTCATGTAAAAATGGAAAGGAAGAATCAAAACTAAAATTATCTGGTTGACAAGAACTCATAAAAATTCCCAGTCTACTGGGAATTCTGTAATTCTTCATCTTCTCTCAATTCATTTAAAAAACAAAGAAACAAAAAAGGAAATCTATACATATCTTCCAAAAAGGACATTATGGATATGTGACAAAATGTAGTAAAAAGAGACATAAGAAGGCATTTTGTCCATTCATTAATTCATTCACTCTTTCAACAAAATTTTTTGGGGCATCTACTATGTTCCAGGCACTTTTCTAGTTGGTAGGGATAGAGCAGTGAACATAATAGGTAACATTCCTATCCTACTAGAGTTAACATTCTAAGGAAGAATGTTAACTACCTACTTTTGGGAAGATTAAATATTAATATTTAGGAAAATAGTAAAAATTTTAGGAAGATAGACCTCTGAATATCCATCCCTCTCCATTCTTACTTGTTGAAATGTTGCCTTTTCATAAAGACTCAGCTCAAACACCAAGCTGGCCACTTTCCCTCTTCTATAGCCCCTTCATATCTTTCTGATTCAGAGCTCTTTATGCCTCATGTTGTGCTCATGTTTTATGGATTATAAACCACTTTTCCATCTCCTAATGCAGCACCCTTAAATGGCATAGCCTCAATAAATTCTCCTTCAATTAAGCAGATGTAAAAGAAGGATAAATTAATATCAAAATGGTTAAGCATATGTCTCTCTTTCCTAGAAGGAAGGTAAATTAGATTAATATTCCTTCACTCCTTATATAAGAGTATTTTTATGATAGAAGTTTCAACCTGCTTATTATATAGTAATATTAATGGCAATTATATTTGATAAGTCTACCCAAATTCAACAGAGTCAAAATTAAACTTTTTATTTTGCTTTGAAACCTCCTTTTTTTGTTTTCCTTATGTCGCTTAATGACACTGAAATCCTCCTGGTTTCTCAAGTTAGAAACTCTGTCCCTGTTAATTCACCAAGTTCGTTTTTTGTTTCTGTATTTTACTCTTCAGTGCTCACCAATTCCTTTTTATTCTCGCTCATGAATATTAATCTATCACTTGAGTCTTTCTCTTCTCCATGGTCTCTGTTGCCACTGACTTAGCAAACCTAATTATTTCTTGCTTAAACTGTTGAAGTTGCTTCCAATAATCTCCCTGTCAACATTCTTTACCATCTTCAATTTCACCCTTCACACATTTTAGGTCACTCTCATAAAAATCTTCAGTGACTCCCAGATTACATTGTTAGAAGGTGTTTCATTGAGAAAGTGACCAATGGTTAAATAATTTGGGGCAACATTGGCTTAAATTCTTTTAAACGGGTTTGCTACAGGACTTCTCAGTGACTTTGATGCCCTGCTCTGTATGATGAGTCTCCAAGAGGAAGCAAGCCTTTCCCAACATATTTGATTTGAGATTTTTTTTCATGGGGAAATAAGTTTAATATTGTAGGTTGGCTCATTCATCATCTACGCCAACCCCTTTGTTCTCTGTGTTCCTTTATTACAGAAGTTGGAAAAATTAAAATATTCTCTAGTCTTCTTGGCTGTCAGGTATACCTACATACCTACATGTCATTCTAGTCAATGTGATGTAGACAGAAGTCATAGAGAGTACTTCCTTTTGCCTCTTTCCCTTTCTTCTGTTCCTGAGAAATGGCAGCCATCTTACACCGCTGCTAAGGATGGAAGAGCAGGAAGATGAAAGGAACCTGTTTCCCTAATGATATCATTGCCCATGAACCAATGCTGGACTTCCCATAGTAAAATTAAACTTTATCATTTAAGCTACTGTGTTTTGGATGTTCTGTTACTTGTAGCTGAATTAAACTGTAACCAAAACAAACATCTCAGAGCACTGTTTGGTAAACAATGAAATACAAAATGAAGTTCAGATTTCTAAGCATGGCACACAACCCACTATTTGCCATGCATCTCCTTTACTTGCAACCCTAAAAGACACTAAAATTCTTAATAGTCCCAAATCTCTCTTTGACTTTATGTGATACATATATTACATATGTAATATATGTAATATGTGTGCCATTTACCAGGTCTGTCCACAGTGGCACCAGAATCTTGACTGCAATCATTCATTGTGTTCTTCTGCTTCAGAAGTCTATCTATCTGAAAGCACCTGTAAGTACTATTTATTGAACTAACCATAGCCATATCTGCTGCTGTTAGTAACTCTACAGATCAGTGCACGTATGGGAACTTTAGGAAATACATCTTTCCTTTACTACCTATTCTGAAAACTATGTCAGCTACAAGTGGAAGGAAATGCCTTCTATTTCTTCCTGAGTTACTTGCCATAGATTCTGTGGCAACAAACCCTTCTGGTCTGAGTAGTGCCTCAGAATGTTTTTCTGCCATTACCTCCATGCACACAACCTCTGAGCTGCACTGTCAAACCACTCTCCTGCCTATAGTGGCCTAGCCTTTGTTTTTCAGTTATTTTATACCCATTAGCTTTCTTCCTCAATCTGTCCTGTGCTTTTCTTCATCCACCTGGTATATGATTCTTTATCCTGAAAAAAAAAATGAGATGAAATTTCATCTCCCTTGCAAAGCCCTTCTCACAACATCCACTTTTTCTCAAGCCCTCTTTCCTTAACGTGTTGAACATATTGCTGTTCAAACAATGAGCCCAAGTAATGTGACTTTCCATTCATCCTAATAATCTGTAAACTTTTTAAGAAAAGACATCTTGCCATTTGTGAAGAGAGAGAGTTTGACTTCTTTGCCAATTTGAATGTCTTTTGTTTCTTTTTGTTGTCTGATTGCTGACGCTAGGACTTCTAGTACTATGTTGAACAATAATGGTGAAAGTGGGCATCCCTGTTGTTTTCCTGACCTTAAGGGAAAAGCTCTCAATTATTCCCCATTAAGAATGATGTTTGCTATAGGCTTTTCATAGATGGCTTTTATGATACTGAGGATGTACCCTCTATCCCTATATTTTGAAGAATTTTAATCAGGAAAGGATGCTATATCTTATTAAATGTTTTTTCTGCATCAACAGAGAGGATCATATGGTTCTTGTCTTTTCTTTTAATGTGCTCTCTCACGTTGACTGATTTCCAAATGTTTAACCAAACTAGCATCCCAGGAATAAATCCTACCTGGTTGTGGTGAATAATCCTTTTGGTGTACTGTTGGATCCTATTGGCTAGCAGCTTGTGGAGTATGTTGGCATCCATGTTCATCAGGGATATTGGTCTGTAATTCTCTTTTTTGATGGGGTCTTTGTCTGGTTTTGGGATCAGGGTAATGCTGGCCTCATAGAACGAGTTTGGAAGTTTTCCTTACATTTCTATTTTTTTAAACGGCTTTAGTAGAATAGGTATTATTTCTTTAAATGTTTGTTAGAATTCTGCTAGGAAGCCATCTGACCCTGGACTCTTGTTTTTTGGGAGGTTTTTGATTACTGCTTCAAAATCCTTGCTGGATATTGGTCTGTTCAGATTGTCTATTTCTTCCTTTTTCAGTCTTGGTAGTTTATAAGTTTCCAGGAATGCATCCATTTCTTCTAGATTGCTTAATTTGTTGGCATATCATTGCTGGTAATAATTTCTAATAATTGTTCTTATTTCCTTGGTGCTATTCGTGATCTCTTCCCTTTCATTCATAATTTTATTAATTTAGGTCCTTTCCCTTTTCCTTTGGGTAGGTCTGGCCAGAGGTTTATTGATCTTATTAATTCTTTCAAAGAAAAAGTTTCTAGTTTTGTGTATATGTTCTATTCTTTTTCTGGTTTCTATTTCATTGATTCCTGCTCTGATTTTTATTATTTATCTTCTTCTGCTTGGTTTAGGTCTTATTTGCTGTTCCTTCTCCAAGTCCTTTAGGTGTAAGGTTAGCTTGTGCATTTGGGATATGGAAAACCCAAAACACTCCACCCCCAAGTTAGTAGAACTCATACAGCAATTCAGCAATGTGGCAGGATATAAAATCAATGCAGAGAAATAAGTTACATTTCTATGCACTAACAATGTAATTGAAGAAAGAGAAATTAAGGAACTGATTCCATTTACAATAGCCAAAAATCATAAGATACCTGGGAATAAACCTGACCAAAGAGGTAAAGGATCTGTATTCTAGAAACCACAGAACACTTATGAAAGAAATGGAGGAAGACACAAAGAGATGAAAAAACATTCCATGCTCATGGATTGGAAGAATAAACATTGTTAAAATGTCTATGTTGCACAGAGAAATCTACACTTTCAATGCAGTCCCTGTCAAAATACCACTGACATTTTTCACAGAGCTGGAACAAAAACTAAAATTTATATGGAACCAGAAAAGACCCTGAATTTCCAGGGGAATGTTAAAGAAGAAAACTAAAGCTGGTGGCATCAGAATGCCTGACTTCAAGCTACATTACAAAGCTATGATCATCAAGACATCATGGTATTAGCACAAAAACAGACACATAGTTCAATGGAACAGAATACAGAACCCAAAAATGGACCCTCAATTTTATGGTCAACTACTTTTCAACAAAGCAAGAAAGAACATCCAATGGAAAAAAGACACTCTCTTCAATAAGTGGTGCTGGGAAAAGTGGACAGCCACATGCAAAAGAGTGAAACTGGACCATTCTCTAACACTACACACAAAGCTAAATTCAAAATTGATGAAAGACCTCAATGTGACACAGGAATCCATCAGAATCCTAGAGGAGAACATAGGCAGTAACCTCTTTGATGTCAGCCATAGCAACTTCTTTCAAACCCCTCTAAAGACAAGGGAAACACAAGGAAAAATGAACTTTGGGGACTTTATCAAGATAAAAACTTCTGCACAGCAAAGGAAACAGTCAACAAAACTAAGAAGCAACCCACAGAAAGGGAGAAGATATTTGCAAATGACACTACAGATTAAGGGCTGGTATCCAAGATATATAAAGAACTTCTCAAACTCAATACCCTAAAAACAAATAATCCAGTCAGGAAATGGGCAGAAGACATAAACAGACACTTCTCCAAAGAAGACATACAAATGACTAACAGACACATGAAAAATGTTCAACATCACTAGCCATCAGGGGAATAAATAAAAATCAAAGCCACAATGAGATACCACCTTACACCAATTAGAATGGCAAAAAGTTAACAAGGCAGGAAACACAAATGTTGATGAGGATGTGGAGAAAGGGGAAACCTCTTACTCTGTTGGTGTGAATGCAAGCTGGTACAACCACTTTGGAAAACAGTATGGAGGTTCTTTAAAACATTAAAAATAGAGCTACCCTATGACCTAGCAGTTGCACTACTATGTATTTATCCCAAAGATACAGATGTAGTGAAAGAAGAGTACATGCACCCCGATGTACATAGCAGCAATATCCACAATGTACATAGCAGTGGAAGGAGCCAAGATGCCCTTCATCAGATGAATGGATAAAGAAGATGTGGCCCATATATACAATGGTATATTACTCAGCCATCAGAAAGGATGAATACCCACCATTTGCTTTGACATGGATGGAACTGGAGGGGATTATGCTAAGTGAAATCATTCAAGCAGAGAAAGACAATTATCATATGGTTTCCCTCATATGTGGAACATAAGGAATAGCATGGAGGACCACAAGGGAAGGGAGGGGAAACTGGGAAGAATTCAGAGAGGGAGACATACCATGAGAGACTCTGGACTCTGGGAAACAAACTAAGGGTTACAGAAGGGAGGGGGGTAGAGGGATGGGGTAACCAGGTGATGGGTATTAAGGAGGACATATGTTGTGATGAGCACTGGGTGTTATATGCAACTAATGAATCATTGAACACTAAATCGAAAACTAATAATGTACTATATGTTGGTTAACTGAACAATAAAAATAATTAATTAATTAAATTTAATTTTAAAAAAGAAAAAACATCACATCATCTTTATATTTGAAACTCCAGAATCCTATAGAGTGCTTGATATATGTTAGGTCCTCAATAAATGTTTAGTCAGTGAATGAATAAATTATGTAATCAACTAATGATTAGAGTTGGTAAGAACATGGTGTTCGCAAAGGCCTCATTTGGCTAAGATTGAATTCTTTCTCTTGCCAAAATTATGTTAATCACCAAAAAGCCTGGCAAAAGAACAAAACTTAATTCTAGAGTGACTACATAAGGGTACCTGGATGGCTCTGTCAGTTAAGTATCTGCCTTCAGCTCAGTTCATGTTCCCAGGGTCCTGGGATCAATCCTCGTGTTGGGCTCCCTGTTCAGCCGAGAGCCTCCTTCTCCCTCTCCCCTCTGCTCATACTCTCTCACTATTTCTCTCTATCTCTCAAACAAATAAAAAAATCTTTAAAAAAATAAAGTGACTACATAGTCACAGCTTTATCATTACACATTAAGCAACATAAATTATTTCATGAAATACTTATATATGAATTATAGTATAATTGTTATAAAGATATAAAAATTTCTACCTATTTGAAAGAACATGTAAGTTAGTAGTTGCAATATAATTTCACTGGCAAGAAGTGCTCCAAAAATCAAAAACAATAAAATACCTAAAAATAAATTTAACTAAGGAGGTGAAAGGTCTTTACTTGGAAAGCCACTAGACAATGGTGAAAGAATTTGAAGAAGATAAAAATAAATGGAAAAGTATCCCACATTCATGGATTGAAAGAATACTGTTAAAATGTCAATACTACCAAAAGTCATCTATAGATTCAATGCAATCCCTATCAAGATTCCACTGGCCTTTTTTTTTTTTTACAAAAGTAGAAGAAACACTCCTAAAATTTATATGTAACCATAAAATACCCCAAATTAAAAAAAAAAAAAAGTTGAGAAAGAAGAACAAAGTAGGAAGCATCACATTTCATTTCAAGCTATACTATAAAGCTACAGTCATCAAAACAGTATGGTACAGGTATAAAAACAGAAAAATAGACCAATAGAAGAGAATCAAGAGCCCAGCAATAGATCCAAGCACATATGGTCAACTAATAACTGACAAGGGAACCAATGATACTCAATGGAGAAAAGACAGTCTCTTTAAGTTATAGTGCTGGGATAATTGGATATTCACATGTAAAAGAATGAAACTGAACCCATATCTTATACCATTCACAAAAATTAACTCAAATGGATTAGTGACTTAAATGTAGGATCTGAACCATGAAACTCCTAAAAGAAAACGGGAATAAAGTTCCTTGACATGGTCTTGGTAATGGTTTCCAGAGATCATATCTAAAGCACAAGAAACAAAATTAAAAATAACCAAGTAAGACTACATCAAACTAAAAATCTTCTGCATAGGAAAAAAAATCAACAAAATGAAAAGACAACCTGTGGAATAGGGAAAAATATTGGCAAACCAAATATCTGATAAGAAGTTTGCTTCCAAAATATATAAAAAAACTCATACAACTCAATAGCAAAAAAAAAAAAAATCCAAATAATCCTATTTTAAAGTGAGCAAAAGACCTGAGTAGGTATTTCTCCAAAGAAGATATACAAAAGGTCACAGGTACAGAAAACGAGTAAAAGACTAAAACATAAAAAGACTAAGATCACTAGTCATTAGAGAAATGCATATTAAAACTACAATAAAATACTACCGCATGCTTGTTAGAATGGCCATGATCAAAAAGACAAGAGATAATAAATGCTGGCATGGATGTGGAGAAAAAGGAACACTTGTACAATCTTGGTGGGAATGTAAATTGGTACAGCCACTATGGGAAACAGTATGGAGGATCCTCAGAAAACTAAAAGTAGAACTATCATATGATCCAACAAGTCCATATCTGGGAATATATTCAAATGAAATGAAAACACTAACTTGAAAAGATACCTGCATATCCATTGACAGATGAATGGATAAAGAAAATGTGACTATACACACACACACACACACACACACACACACACACACACACGCACGCACATGCTGGAATATTACTCAGCCATCAAAAAGAATGAAATCTTGCCATTTGCAAGGTGGAACCCTTTGCATAGGTGGAACTACAGTATATTATGCTAAGGGAAGTCAGTCAGTCAGAGAAAGACAAATATTATATGATTTCACTCATACGTAGAATTTAAGAAACAAAATGAATATAGTGAAAGCAAAGAAAAAGTAAAATAAGATGAAAATTGAGAGGGAGGCAAATCATAAGAGATGCTGAACTCTAAGAAACAAACTCAGGGTTGCTGGAGGGGAGGTGGATGGGGGATGGGGTAACAGGGTGAGGAGCATTAAGGAGGGCACTTGATGTAATGAGCATTGGGTGTTATATGCAACTGATGAATCACTAAATTTTACCTCTGAAACTAATAAAAAAAAGATATCTGCACCCCTATATTCACAGAAGAATTATTTATAATCACCAAGCGATGGAAATAACCTAAGTATCCATCAACGGATGAATGGATAAAGAAATACACACACACACACACACACACACACACACACACAGAGGAATATCATCCTGTCATTAAAAATGAGGAAATCTGGGGCGCCTGGGTGGCTCAGTCGTTAAGCATCTGCCTTCGGCTCAGGTCATGAACCCAGGGTCCTGGGATCGAGCCCCGCATCAGGCTCCCTGCTTGGCAGGAAGCCGGCTTCTCCCACTACCATTCCCTCTGCCTGTGTTCCCTCTCTCGCTATGTTTCTCTCTATCAAATAAATAAAATCTTAAAAAAAAAAAGAATGAGGAAATCCTACCATTTGCAACAACATGGATGGATCTTGAAGACATTATACTAAGTGAAATAAGATAGACAGAGTAAGACAAATACTGTATAATCTCACTTATATTTAAAATCTTAAAAAGAGAAAAAAGAGACCAAATTTATAGAAAAAGAGATCAAAGGTAGGGGAAGGGGAATTGAGGAAGGTGCTCAGAAGTACAAATTTCTAGTTATGAAATAAATAAGTATCAGGGATGTAGTGTACAACATGATGATTATGGCTAACACTGCTTTAAGATACATAAAGTTGTTAAGAGAGTAAATTCTAAGAGTTCTCATCTGAAAGAGAAATTTTTTCCTTTTTTATTTCCTGTTATTGTTACTATATGAGGAGATGGATGTTAGCTTAACCTAATGTGATAATCATTTCATAATATATATAAATCAAACTATCCTACTATACGCCTTAAATTGATGCATGTCAATTATTTCTCAATAAAATTGGAAAAAAATGATAGAGGAAATGAGCTGCCCTTTTTTATCTCTCTGTGATAATAAAGAAGACATATTATGACATATTCAATTGAATAGAAAAAAAAGTTAATTGATTTTAGCATAAGAGAATAAAAATTGATGTCATTGATCACACACACAAAAGGAAATGCTCCAAAAAATAACAATACAAGTAAAATCACATCTTTTACTGTTGCAAATAATCACTTAAGTTCCCACCTGCCATACAAGCAGGAAGTCCAATGTTCTCCTGTCAAGGTGTCCCTGACAATTACTCAAGAACTCCTGAGACCTTCCAAAGGTAATTGTCTTCTCTTCCCTCTCCAGGAGCACAGAGAACTCTGAAGGTCACCACTGCCACTGCTCCTCACAACACATGGTGTCAGTGTCAAGGCTCATCCTTACACAGTACCATAATCTAAAGGCTCATGTTCATGCTAAGTGATGTGATGCCCTTTCTAGAACCACGTCTAGGTTCTTTGGTCACATCCCCTCAGTGCTCCAAGACTGTAACTCTAGTGGACATCTTTCTCAGTTCACATAATTCCCACTTCTTAGGGCAAAGTTGGCATAAGAGGACCTAAATTGATCCCTTTCCCCCAAGGAGATAAAGCCTAAATCATCCCACCTCTATCAGAGGATGAAGCTTCCTCCCTGCCACCCAAAATACAGTAAGTCTCTTTACACCTTTCTTTCCTGATCATTCAGATTACTTTACCCATGTAACTCTACCAAGAGAAGTTACTAGTGTTTCTATGGTGCCTGTTATAGACTGAATTTTCCTCCTCCACCCCCCAAATTCATATATTGAAATCCTAGCCCCATTGTGATAGTATTAGGCGGTGGGGACTTTGGGAGGTAATATTAGGTCATGAGGATAGAGCCATGATGGCTGGGATTAGTGACCTTATGAAGAGACCCCAGAGAGCTCTCTTGTCCCTTCTGTTACACAAGGACACAGAGGAAAGACAGGCATCTATGAGGAAGCTGTCCCTAACTACACACCAAATCTGCCAGCATCTTGATCTTGGACTTCCTAGCCTCTGGACTGAGAAATAATTATCTGCTGTTTATAAGCCACCCAGTAAAGTAGTCATATCTATAGCATTGTGTTACAGCAGCCTGAAAGATTTAATGCCTGAAGCTACCTTTCTGAGAAAAGCCAAAATTAGTGACTACCATGTGATGGTAGTCCTTGTATAATCTGGGTGCTAACAGGCAACTTCTATAAGTAAAGAAACGGGGAGCAGGGGGTCTCAGGCATGATAGTCCCCAGGCAGGACATCCAGCTACATAAAAAGGAACATTAGGCATTTGAGGCAACTGTTGTTTTATTTCCATAGAAGACAAAAAGAAAGAGAAAGAAGTATATCAAGAGAAGTTATCCAGACTAAGAAGAGTCTTTTCAACAGTGCAGTATCAGTAGGCCTGCACACATGAGGCAAGAGAGTAACTTGGGGCAATGTTCCTGGCTAATTGTCCTTTAAAGACTAATCATCTTTGAAGACAGGAGGCCAATCTTGTTTAAAATCACTGACTAATGTTCTTATCGGCATCTAGTTTTCCCTGCTCAAATCTGATTTAAATTGTCTAGAAACAGAGATTGTTCAGTGAGATCCTGATATATGTCATTATATGCTATTTGCTTGTCAGACATTTTTGTTTGAAAAATAGAATCTTTTCAGATGGTAAAGTACAGAATGGACTTGCCAATATTTTACCCCCTGATAAACATTGGTAATTTGACTATCCACAAATAGAGTCATCAAGACAGATGCCTTTGGGTGATTGAAATCCCTCTGTATGAAATGTTATTTACTGGCTGAAGAGTCTTGAAACTGATTCTATTTTTTTTTTAACTTTCTCACAGGTGACCCACGACCCACAAGCTACAGGTTATGAATGGGGTGTGAGAGAGTCTTTTTCATTCTTCTGAAAATGCTCTTCAGAGTTGACAAGATGCCCTGTGCCAAGGAGACCCTTTTCCCTACAAATCTTCACAAAATAGTTTCAGAATCAAAAATAAAAATTAAGTTAAGATCTGTGTTTTAACACTGGTACCCGTAGAAATAATTCTAGCAAGACAAAAGCTCTCAGAACCAACTAGGGAAGCTCCAGATGAACTATAACCTTGAGGGCTGTGACTATACTTGTAGTATACTTTTCTTTGCTATCCAGAACCCATTTCTCCACCTCTGGTCCTACTTTCACTTGGCAAGTTTGTTGGGTTGCAAGAAATGTAAGCTGAATCTGCTAACTTAAGCAAAAGGATTTTATTTGATAAGTGTATGGAGGAATTCCCAGATGAAGGACTTGGCTTGAAAAGGCCAGAAAGCAACAGCAAAACAGAAGAAAGAGAAATTAAGGAGTCGATCCCACTTACCGTTCCACCCAAAACCATAAGATACCTAGGAATAAACCTAACCAAAGAGGCAAAGAATCTGTACTCAGAAAACTACAAAGTGCTCATTAAAGAAATTGAAGAAGACACCAAAAAATGGAAAAATGTTCCATGCTCATAGATTGGAAGAACAAATAGTTTGAAAATGTCCATGCTACCTAAAGCAATCTACACATTTAATGCAATCCCTATCAAAATACCATCAATTTACTTCAAAGAAATGGAACAAATAATCCTAAAATTTATATGGAACCAGAAAAGACCACAAATAGCCAGAGGAATGTTGAAAAAGAAAACCAAAGTTGGCGGCATCACCATTCCTGACTTCAAACTCTATTACAAAGCTATAATAATTAAGACAGTGTGGTACTGGCACAAAAACAGACACATAGATCAATGGAACAGAATAGAGAGCTCAGATATGGACCCCCAACTCTACAGTCAACTGATCTTTGACAAGAGAGGAAAAAATATCCAATGGAAAAAAGACAGTCTCTTCAACAAATGGCGTTAGGAAAACTGGACAGCCACATGCAGAAGAATGAAAATGGACCATTTCCTTACACCGCACACAAAAATAGACTCAAACTGGATCAAAGACCTCAGTGTGAGACAGGACTCCATCAAAATCCTGGAGGAGAACACAGGCAGCAACGTCTTCAACCTCAGCCGCAGCAACTTCTTCCTAGAAACATCTCCAAAGGCAAGGGAAGCAAGGGCAAAAATGAACTATTGGGACTTCATCAAGATCAAAAGCTTTTGCACAGCCAAAGAAACGATCAACAAGACCAAAAGACAACTGACAGAATGGGAGAAGATATTCGCCAATGACATATCAGATAAAGGGCTAGTATCCAAAATCTATAAAGAACTTCTCAAACTCAACACCCAAAGAACAAATAATCCAATCAAGAAATGGGCAGAAGATATGAACAGACA
>CM053611.1:90534030-90590400 GCA_028646535.1 Procyon lotor
TAAGTGCTGTGAAATGTGTAAGCCTGACGATTCACAGACATGTACCCTGGGGCAAATAATACATTATATGTTAATAAAAATTAAAAAAAAAAAAAAAAGAAAAGGCCAGAAAGCAAGAAAACTCTGGAAGTGTACGTCCAGCATCCTGAGAACTGGCTCTTCAAGGCCACCATTACTGAGGATGAATCAGCAATTCAGGCTTTTGGCAGTATGGTTCAGGATTGAAATTCTAAAAAGAGAATATCCAACTGGTTGTGCTTTAGCCTGTGTGCAGTCTTTATAAAGGAAATCAGTTCACAATCCCTCCATATTTTACCTAATGGGTTCATAAGCCCTTGCAATTCACAATCCCTCCATATTCTACCTAATGGGTTCATTGTAGCTCCCCAACATAAAAGGGGGTTTTATCACTAGGGAAGAAGGGAACAGATGCTGAGGAGAAAAAGGGAGGAGAAGGTAAATGACACAAGCTCTAAGTGATCTAAATGCCTCTTAAGAGGCTTTACTGTGTCATATTTTTCTGGCATTCCCCAGAGCAGCTAGGCACAAAGTAATTACGGAACAGAGAGTAAGAACTCAGTATCTATTTTACTGATTGGTCCCTATCACCACTCACTAGACTATCACCTCCATGAGGTCAGGGACCATGTCTTATATGTATGACTCTTACATATCCTCAATTCCTAGCAGAGTATTTTGAACACAGGGCCCTTAATAAATATCTGAAAAATGAACGAGTGAATAAATGAATTTTTAAGCTATCCCCAATATCAAGATTCATTCACTTTCCTTCCTCTTCTCAACTTTTTGCCCTTGTTCTTATTCATTTTTCTGATTGACTCATCTTCTGCTCTCCTTAGCTTTAGCTGGAGCCAGTTTTTATATCAGAAACATAAATACTCCAAATTTTAGGAACAAGAAAATCCACCAGGACCAAAGAGCTTTACATGAGCACCATGTCAGTGCCAGTCTGGATTGTTCCAACAGATCTCCTATCATCTGAGCAAAAGAATTTGGAATAATACATTTTTTAAAAAAATCAGCTTGTAAGCAAATTGGAGGTGCTTTACAAAAATTTGCTCTCAGCAGTTCACCATAAGCAGATCACATTCTCCATATGCTCATAACAATCTCAGAAAAGATTCAGAAAAGCTGCTCATTATAGGATATGATAGTAACCTAGAAAACCCCTTTTATTGGAAAAAACTCCAAGCCAAAAATACCATATAGATCTAATATCTGAATTTTGCCTTTAATGTAGCCCAACTTTGCTTTAAAAAGAAATGAGAGAGAGGGAGTAGAAATAATAATTGTGTTCTTGACAGTTCATTTAACAGTTCAAATCTTAATTATATTTTGTCATTTGGAAAGGTACACATTCCCAAGGAGCATCCTCTCCACATAGCTGTTAGCTGACCTTCCGGTCACAATGGGCCTAACTAGCCTTTTGTACAATTACCAGAGTTCAGTGGTTGCTATTGCTGCTACTTGGCATGGCCCCTGTGTTTTGACAATGCAATTTCTATTTATGACTAAATTTGCTAACATACAGGGTGAAATTGTAGGGGAAAGGTCAAGGGAAAGCTTCATTAAATGGCCTCAGCCTTCAGTCTCCAGTCTTTTGAAGGAAAGTATTTGCCAGATAATATGGGGCTTAATGCTCTTTGCAAGTTTATTGTGTAGTGGATTTGGTAAATAAAGAGTGGGGAGGAAAAGGTGAAAAACTTAATAACTCCAGAGTACTAGTAGAAAGTATTAGGCTATATCAGAAAGTCTCAAATTTTAATGTGCATATGTGCCACCTAGAGATTTTCTTAAAAATTCAGATTTTGATTCGATGAGGAGGCCTAGGAGTTTGCGTTTCTTTTTTTTTTTTTAAAGATTTTATTTATTTATTTGACAGAGAGAGAAATCATAAGTAGGTAGAGAGACAGGCAGAGAGAGGGGGGGAAGCAGGCTCCCTGCTGAGCAGAGAGCCTGATGTGGGGCTCAATCCCAGGACCCTGAGGATCATGACCTGAAGGAAGAGGCTTTAACCCACTGAGCCACCCAGGCATTTGTGTTTCCAACAAGCTCCTGCATGGAGTCACTGTGAAGGAGAAAAGGAGCAAGAACCTAATGATGAGTTCTGATCCCCCAGGAGCATTATAATTCAGTCTTCTTAGAACATTCTCCTTTCTAGCTAAAACTTTTGACACATAGTCCTCATGTCCCCCAATTTTCTTTGAGACTTCAGACTGTGAAAATTAGCCAATTCAAAGCATTTCCTCTTCAATCCGTCATCCCTGCATTTTTTGATTTCTGAGTTTCACATCCCACCTTCATTTTGCGTGAGCTATGAACCTAATGTTATGTTAGTACTTTATTCTTTTCACGATTTCTTTCCTAATAAAGTTCTCTTCACCCTCAGCTACATGTAAGGTGTCCTTTAAAGCATTTGCTCTTCTATTTTCAAAAAAAAAAAAAAAGTGAGGGGGAATACAAGAGTAATCCACCTGCTCCATTACAAGAGCCATAATAGTTAGTTTGATTATTTTTAAATTTCAACCCAAACCCACTGAGGGCAAAAGAATCTCTGCTTAACCTCTATGTCTCTCCTTTTTGACAACTCACCATTATGCAGTGGCACTTTTCATCTCTGTTCAGAAATGCAGATGACATTCCATCTACCGTGAACTTCTTCCCACAATGCAAAAAAGTCATTTCAAAGAGGCTCATTAGCTACTGCCAGTCTCCTTGCGAATGCTGGACAGAGACCAAAAATCGGCCAGGGCTACTACCATACCAGCTCACAGCCCATCCTTGGGAGATTTCCCCGAGTCCTCCTGGAACCAAAATAGTTTAATTCATGGTTCCCCCTGCCCTCTCTACTACAGTGGATTGATGGTACGCTGCTTTTTTCTCCTCCAAAGATGATGTCTATCAGCAGCCAGGGGGATCAGAATTGTAATCCTTCTTAGATTCTGTTGAACTGGAGTTTACTGCTTTGACCTTTGTAACAATACATATTTTTTTTGTGAATGACTGCACATTCCATTTCTTCCGGGGATTTGTAGCGATGAGGGCCAAGGAGCTAACGGTGGAGGGGGAGGATGCTGGAGGAAGGATCTAGAGTGATGGTGATGTAGTTTTTGACCTTCTAGACCAGGAACTTGTACTCTTGTGACTGCAGATATCCTGTGGCTATACAGATTAACATTGCAGAGGTTAAAAGACAAGCCTGAATTGCGTGTAGCAGGACATGAGGGAGTTTTTCAAGTCTGCCCAAGTGCCATATTGAGGACAATGATATCATCCATAATGGCCATCTCTGGCACACCATGTCAGCCCAGACTATTTTTCTCCATATAACACCTTCTGCCCACTAAAAATCTCACTGTCCCACATGCCAGGATGGGACATTATTTCATCAGATTAGAAGCCAAGGGATGCCGGCAGAGGTTGAGCAAGGGGTAGACAGGCTGCCCATAGACATTTTTGTTACTCTGACTAGGTAACCATAAGCCAAGCTGGAGAACATAATGCCACAACATAGCACTAATTGCATGTTCTTCTTATACTTCGTGATTTTTCAGTTCCAACTTTGTGGAGAAAAATACCGGCATCCAAATTCAGAGTCAAGGTACATTCGCAGGTGCCTCTCTGTGCCGAGCACTGTTCGAGTCCCTAGAAGACCTGAGAAGCGCCAGAGTTGGTCAGCCCCAGGGAATTCACAAATCTGCCCCAATGCAATGATTTCAGGCAATTACTGAACAGGATTTTCTTATCTGTTAGAGAGAAAATGATTTCAACCTCACAGGGTTGTTATAAGAATCAAATGACTACATAAATAGGTAAGATAGACATTGCTATAGGTAGATATAAATATACCTTAGAATAGTAATGTGAGCTCTTATTATTATGAATGCTGCATTTAATTCTTACAACACTGAAGACAGATTTTGTTGCACTAATGTCTTGGTCTGTTCAGGCCACTAGCAAAATACCCTAGAGACTAGGTGGCTTGTAAACAATAGAAATTTATTTCTCGCTATTCTGGAGGTTGGGAAGTCCAAGATCAAGGCACAAGCAGATTTGATGTGAGGTGAGGACCTGCTTCCTGGAGGGCTATCTTTTTGCTGTAGCAAAAGCCACCTGGCCAAGGTGGCTAGGAGCTCAGCAGGGCCACAAATCTCATTCACGAAGGCTCCGCCCTCATGACCTAAGCACCCCCTCCTCCACGGCTCCACCTCATAATACCATCACAATGGCCATTAGGATTTCAAAATGTTAATTTGGAAGGGACACAAACGTTCAGACCGTAACAGCTCCTTTTACAAATGAGAAAGCTGAGCCTCAGCGAGAGAGATCCAAGAAGAATTGCATGAACTCTTTCAAGCCATTTGATGTCTGGGAGTTAGTAAGTCCAAAGGGGAAAAGGTAGGCTCCCAAAAGGAATAAAAGACTTTGCAACAGTGCCAGTGGTTGTTCAATATTGCAGAATCCCAGCTTAGCAGGTTTCCTTCCAATGGCTATGTGCGGCTTCTGATACTCACTAAAGTTTGATTAATTTGAATAAAACAGCAAATCGAAGGTAATATGTGAATATGTGAATATGTGTGAATACCTAGTGTATCATCTACCTAGTTTTTTGTTTTTCAGTTTTTTTATTTTTACTTATATGAATTCATTTCATAAACACGCAGATTTGCAAAATATTGTGTATAGGATGCTCCCTGCTACTTTCTGATCATAATCAAAACAAGCACATAGATACCAAGAAATAACCTAAATATCCATCAAAAGGTAGAAGTGCATATTCATTATGGTACTTTTTCTCTCCAGCTTTATTGAGATACTACTGTCATATAACATATGTAAGTTTAAGGTGTATGATATAATGATTTTATACACAAATATATTGCAAAATGATTACTGCAATAAGATTAGTTAACACCTCCTCCCCTCACGTAATTACCAGTGTGTGTGTGTGGGTGTGTGTGTGTGGTGATAACATGTAAGATTAATTTTTTAATCTCTTTTTTTTCCGCCCATCTTGATATCAGGCCCTATTTTCTCTGATGATCAAAATCTCGTGAAGAGAAGTTATTCAGGGAAATACATAAAATGTAGCAATTACAGTATGTGGCCAGAACTGGATCTGGTCTAATGGGGCTTTGTTTTGTGTGTGTTTATTTATTTTCCTTACCCTGCTCAGTACCAACTCACAGAATAAGTGCTGGCTTTAGTGAGGCTTTCTATATTTGCAAAGAAAGTCCACAATTTCAAAATAAGTCCTGGCAAAACAGCGATAAAAATAAGCCTTCAGAAACTTGCGGAAGTTAGGAAGGAGAGACACATTTGTGGCTAAAAAAGTTCTTGTTGGAATGTTGGCAGCAAAGTAAGAGGTAAGGTTAGCCATGAGAGAATAAAAGAAATAGTCATTTCTTTTCTTTATTCAACAGATGACGGTTGAGCTCTTACTCTCTTGGACCCTGTGCTAGGATTGTATTGAGAATAAGTAAGAGAAATAAGAAGCTAAAGGAAAATGAGTCTCCTTGAAGGGGGCGGATCTCTTACCCCTATAACTCTACAACATAGGGTCTCATCCTTCCAGTTCAAAACCTAGTACTAGCCCGCCATTTCTCCACTCCTAAGTTTTAACTATCCAAACCAAGCCGTACTCCCCTCTGTAGTGCGGTTCAGCACAGAACGCTGACTTTGGCATGCCCCCGGCTGGAGGTCTGGTTTGGCCAGCATTGAGTAGTTTTGTTACTTCGGGCAACTTGCTTATACTCACTGAACTTCCGTTTGCTCATCTGAAAAGTAGGGTTTATAAGACTCACTTCTTCAGAACATTATAATGAGTGGTAAAAATGGCTGATGTCGGGAACGCAGAACAGAAATCAGGTATATACTACATGGTGTACACAGCACACGTATTCATATATCCACTATAGTTAGGCTGTTGAATTATTAACAGTAACAAATACCATTACCTGGAATATTATTCGGCCACGAAAAAAGGAGGCTAACCTGCCATTTGGGACACCATGAATGGACCCTGAGCATAATTTGCTAAGTGAGAGAAGTCAGGCAGAGAAAGACAAATATGATATGATTTATATGTAGAATCCAAAAACCTCAAAGCTGTAAAAAAAAGAGAGTAAAACAGTAGTTGCCAGGGGATGGAGGTTGATGGTGTTGAAAGGCACAAACATGTAATGAGTAGTAAATAAGCCATCACAGATCTAGTGCACAGTATCATGAATATAGACAATAATATTTTAATTACGTAAATAGTGATAAATGCTATTACAACAGCAATCATTGCTTGGAAGTGAAAAGCTCCAACACAAAAGGATAAATCAAACGCCCTTCAGAGTCAAAGGTGGCAATGAATATGTGTGGCTGGAGAGACCAAGAAAAGCTGTTGTTTCTCTTTTCCTGCGTTAGCCTCGCCATCTGTGAATTAACAGACCAGCTGGAGAAGATGGTCTCCAAAGGCCAAAAGTAGCTCAGGTTTGCTATGATTTTAAGAAACGCCCTGGAGGAGCCTCTACTTTTCCGACTCAAGTGCAGAGAAATCCTGGTTAGGATAGGTGGGGAGGAGGGTAATGGCGAGGGTAAGGGGGGCCCTGAGTGTGGCCTCTTCCCTCGACAGGCCCCTCACAGCATAGCTCACATTAGCTAGCATGGTCACAGCCGTTCAGCTTATTACTTTGTAGAAATAAACTGAAAACATGGGCTAAATAGAAAACCAGCAGATGAGAAGCCAACCTCTGGTCAAGAAACATAAATACTAACAGCTAAGAATGGAGAGTCAAGCCCACTCTCGAAGACCGGGGTCCTCAAGGAGGGCAGCGGAATGCGAGCCTTCCACGGCAGCTTTCCCGGAGTCACAGGGCCAGCTCGCACCCCATCACCTCTACCTCTGCCAGCCTTTCAGGCATTGGGGAGGCTTTCCCTTTTACTGTGATTTGAAATGATTCCGTGACTCACTTCTATTGTTGTTCTGTGTCCAGTGAGTAATGAAACATTTTTAACAGCACCTTTTGGGCGCCTTTTCCTTTGATTTTTTTCCAGCTTAATGACATTATTGGGAGGGCTTCGGGGACTCTTATGCAGATGTACTTCCTGGCGAAGTTGCTGCTTCAAGAGAAGTCATTACTTTT
The DNA here is from genome assembly GCA_028646535.1 of Procyon lotor. Taxonomy (NCBI): domain Eukaryota; kingdom Metazoa; phylum Chordata; class Mammalia; order Carnivora; family Procyonidae; genus Procyon; species Procyon lotor. The sequence goes on from CM053611.1 coordinate 90,541,185, forward strand.
TGTGTGGCCCACAGGCACTGGAGAGGCTGTTCTTACAAACAGCTTCCTGCGACAGTTACCTCATGAAAAATATGTTATATGTCAAATTAACTTCACAGTGCAGACCTCAGCTAAGCAGACCCAGGACATCTCCCTAACGGAACTTGAAAGGTACCCAGAGTTTTAATTAAAATCAAGAATGTAATTGTGCTTAGTTTACTCCTCAGAGATTATCCACAAAATAATATGAAGCGCTCGCCTTCGGTTTCTGACAGAATAAATGAAACTTGATTTGTTCCTCCCTGTAATGTTTATTACCGGGGAAACTACATTTTAATTGTTGTTGACAAATATTCTGATTTATGGGGTGCATAAAATGGAATGCAGTCTCGATAGCATGTGTCTACTTAACTTTTTCTTTGCAAAATTTTGCTTCGGGAGACTGTGCTAGCTGTCTGTCATGGGTATTCTTTAGGCCAAAGCATATTAAAGTAAATCACCAGATTGGATCTTGACTAGTAAAAAGAACCATCTGTTAGGGAAAGATGTAAGCAGTAGGCGACAGAGGCGGTACTTGCCAACACAGGGAGGGCAAAAAGATCAACTGGAAGAATGGCAGTGTCCAGGGGATTCTATCCAGAAGCTGGTTAGCTTTCCAGCCTCCAAATCATGCATTTTTAATTCATCACATGGCAAAACGACAAGTCAGACACTAATTGGCACGATAAAAGAAAATTTGCACCATACCAGGAACTGTTCAATCAGGGGGACTTTGCGTCCCAGTCCACATAGACCATTTTGTATTCTGTTTAAAGTTTAGAACTGAAACTCGAGGATGCAGAGGTGGCTCAGGAATCTATTTAAGTCATAGATTCCATTCAGGATGCTAGTTCATTACAAGAAAAACATTTGGGGATAAATATGCCCATGACCCTTCTCCAAACAAAGTTAGAATATAGTAAATACTGGCATGTGTGGAAAGTCCCAACATATATATGTTGTACACACACACACACACACACACACACACAAACATTTTTTTCAGGTGTTAATGACAGAAAGCATTTGCTGTCATCTCAACAATCAGTTGGTTCTGGGAGTGGTCATTTTTTGTATGTGTGTCCTTAAGGAAACTAGAAGAACTACTGACTAATTTTAATGCTATGTGTTAAATGTACATTAATATATCTGAGAACTATTAAGTTGAAAAAATCTTAAGGCTCCTAGTATTTCTTCCCACTAGGGATAATTAAGCCTCAATAATACACAAAAGTATTGCTCTGTTCTTCCGGGTCCTTGTCCTAGAAAAAGCAAAATGAATGTTAATGGAGGGTCCTCTTTGCCCTCGATACGGCTATGGATGATTATGTACTTTGCTTTCAAGATTTTTCTTACGGCTGCTTTCTCAAACTTTATATCCCAACACACTTTGCTTTTGCTGCATTTTTAGCTCAAAAAGCTCTTTCAAGCATAATTAAATCATTTAATGTTCCTGAGTGTTATTTCCCTCCTTAAGAAATGCAATTTCATGTCATTTCTTTAATTTGAATTCCTATTAGTGTTTCTGCCTTAGAATATACCTATCTTTATGGAGCTCCTGCAGGTACATTTCCAACACCTGGGATTTTAAGAAGTTAACCCAATACTGCCCCACTGCAGACGGGCAGGGCCAACCATTGCTCCCACTAGCGCAGTTTCTTTGGTACATTTCAAGACAAACATCACTGCGGAGACTCAGCATTACATCTCAGCTGTTCTCCATCCCTGTCTCCTGGAGAGAGAACAAGGTGACAATCGGGCCTTTCCTGAGGTGACATTGGCGGAGTTCAAAGAGAAAAATGGATTTTTCTCTTCTTCTTTAGCCTCTAAATTTTTCAAATCTTATGGAAAGTCTGGAACAGAAAGCTAGAGAACTTTGATCATAGAGGCGTGAAAGAATGGTTGGGACTCAGAGGGGCCATATGCAGAACCTGGAGGAGAATTTGGGAATAACTGCTCAATTTGGCAACTTTACCAAAAATGGAGCAGTATCAAAAATAGTTGCTGTCTTAGTCAGCTCAGGCTGCCATAGCAAAATACCACAGACTGGGCAGCTTCAGCAGCAGAAATTTATTTCTTCCCCATTCTGGAGGCTAGACGTCCGAGATCAAGATTTTGGCAGGTTTGGTTTCTCCTGAGATTTCTCTTTTGGCTTGCAGATGGCCACTGTTCATTGTGTCCTCACATGGCTTTTCTCTGAGTGTGTACATCCCTAGTCCTCTTCCTCTTCTGATGAGGACACCCATCAGATTGGATCAGGGCCCACAAATATGACCTCGCTTAACTACCTTAAGTACCTCAACTACCTCTTTAAACACTTTATCTCCAAATAGTGACATTCTAAGGTATGATGGGATAGGACTTCAACATATGAATTTTAAGGGGACACAATTAAGTCCATAACAACTGCAAAAAAAAAAGTGTGGTGACAGCAGGCAGTGCATGGGAAATTGATTAAATATACACAAGATGAAAAGCACCCCACTGGACAACAGGAATAAAGGAGGCCCCATCCTTTGGACTTGAAGTATTTTATTTCTGAGCCCTGGATCTATGGGATTCACAGCCCAAGACGTTATCTTCAAGAAAGAAAAAGATTCAAGAAAAGGATAATCAAAGCTAAGTAACTGTTCACAGGTTGTTCCTGGTTAATCTAGCCTCAAATTCATTCTAAGCCCAGTATTAGAGCACCGGATAAATCTTCTCACAGTGGCTCTAGACCGTGAGCTCCTCTGAGGCAGGGACTCTGAATCATACATCCCTTGTCTCTCATGCCCAACGAAGGATCTGACACGTTGGGGGGCGGGGGGTGGGGGAGGGTGTGTGAGAGTTTCCTGAACGGAGGCAAAGCCCTTGTTAGCAGAGCAAATGAGGAGAGTGTGGAGAGCCTCAAGTCCTGCTGATTTCATTATATTAGATAGAACTATCTGGTATTTCTCTCAAATTAGAGCTTTTTCTGCCAGAGTGCTATTTGAAATAGAATTCGTGACAACTGTGAATGAAATGAAGAATTCACTTTAAAATTCAATGTATTCACTCCTAGTGTTTACTCAGAAAATATTTGCAGAACATATTAAGGTATTAAAAGTTTCAGAGGGAATTAACAGCCCCTTGGGGATGGATATCAGTGGCTTCATGGAAAGAATCTAAATATTTCTCCAAAACTCAAAACCCTCATCAAACTTCAACACACTACTTCTTTTAAATTTATATCTTTTCTTTGAGTACTATACAGTATGCACTTTATTCTCTTGCTTCTATACCTTTTTACAATTGTGCCAAATGGAAATTTCCATGAAGCTTCTAATTTTACCCCTATTGGTTTTATTAAATAGTAGCCATTTAGTCAACTCACCCTCAAACAATTGTTTCTTAGTAATGATCTTTGATTTTTATATATTAGTGTGACAATAAAGGGACTCTTAGATGTTTTAGGTTTACGATATTAACTTTTCAGTTGAAGACTTCACTGGTAAGCATCACGTGGAGCCCATGAGAAAATGAGGCCCATCCTTCCTTCTTTCTTTCTTTCTCTCTCTCCCTTTCTTCCCTCCTTTCTTTATAACATAAACTTTGTCCACGACTTCATTTCTATAATTCCATGAGGTCAAGCTTCTTGAGAGTTTGCAAAGTGAATAGACAACATAGATATCAAAATAAAAGTACAGGATTCTTGGCACTTACATCAAGGTCCTAGTTGATCAGAGGCCCATCCTTTAGACTCCAAGTATCTTCTTAAAAGAATAGCTGACGTAAAACTTGGCTCTACTAGCCAAAGTTTATTTTATTTCTCCTAAAAAGTCAAAGCAATTTCACACACATCTTCTTTTACATTTACAGTATCCCTCTCAGGAAAAACAATTACTGTGCCTCTGTTTTGTGAATGGAAACACTCACTCAGGAGATAGTCACAGCTTTCCTACAAGTCACAGTGTGCACAAAGCTGGGCTCACACTCCAGGCTTCATCAACTTCAGTGGCAGAGCTGAGTTTAACTGCTTAGAATGGAATCTTCTTAAAGGTGCTGGTAACCTATAGAGCTCCTGGCACTTGGTTGCTCAGAGCAACACAACTTGATATGCAATAGATTTCAAACCAACTAAGCTTCAGTTAAAAATGCTCTACAGTGGTTCAAGACCACTTGTAAGAAAGTCCTCCTGTGAATATTGTTTTCATGATAAAAAATTATCAGACAGAGCCACATTTAGCAATAAAAGACAATTGGGAAGAAGCATTCATAATCTATGCTCTATAAGGAACAGAGTATTATATATTATATATATTATTATATTATATAGTATTACTATTTAAAAGATGAAAAGGACTTTTTCTCTCACTGTAGACAAGTAATGTGTGGCCCACCACAGGAGTCTCTATGTTCAGTGCCTTTTGTGGACACTATCTCTAGATGAAGTTTATTTTAGAACCATGTGAGCATAGAACCTTAAGGTTTTAAGAGGTCTTAAAGGGGATCTCATCCAGGATTCCATCCAGTACTTGAATTTCTTCCATAATATCCCCCAACTGATGGTCGCTCACTCTTTGCTTAAACACTTCAAATGCTGTAAGAGGCCACTTCTTTGAACATCTCTGACTGATGAGGGACTTCCATAAGTTCCATCATCATACAGTGAAAAGAAATGTCTAGCTTCAAGCTTTTATTCCAGTTCTACCTGGTGGGCTCCCAGAGAACTGATCTAATCCTTCTTCTACAAAATAGTACTTACTTAGAACTCACTGTCCATTCGAACCCTAAATCTCTTACAAAAAACAAAACCCATGAATTGCACTGTCCTGAATTTGTACAGTTGGTTTATTAGTCTCAATGGCTGATTTATTAAATTTTTTGTCTGATTTGATTCTGATCACTTGTTTTGTTTTGTTTGTTTTCAATCTTTATTCTGTCACATGTTATATTTACTATCACTTCTGTGTTCATGTCATCTTATCATCTGTACATTTCATAATATTGTTGTTACATCCTCATGAAAGGCATTAACTGAAAAGGTAAATTACCTGGCCTAGAGCAAAGGACTAGGGCACACTATTAGAAACCCCCATCCAAGGTAACAGAAATGAGCTTTCTTTGTATTTAGCTATTGTTATTCTTCCAATTATGAAGCCATTTAGATAGATGATAGATGATTGATAGATAGACAGATGATAGTTAGATGATAGATAGATGATAGATAGATGATAGATAGATAGATAGATAGATAGATGATAGATAGATAGATAGATAGATAGATAGATAGATAGATAGATAGACAGCAGATATAGCCATCTTGCTAAAATACATATCGCCTCCTCATTCCCTGCTTGAAATACATCATTCAGTTATTAAATGAACAATTGTTTTTACCTTTTACTGTGGATCAGATACCTTGCTAAGCTCTTGGTCCGTATCTCCTTAGTCCTCACTAGTACCTATAAAGTAGTTATGCTCAACTTACAGACTTAGGGAGATAAAGAAGTCCAGCCAAGCTCAGTAGTTTGGAGTCAGAATTCAAACTTTGACATCTGCCTCCAGACACAGCTTTCGCATATGCTTCCCTACCTTTCATACCACAGGGGGGTCTTCTTCCCTGTTCTCTTCCCTCTCGGGCCAGAGATAGGTTCAGATAGGGAGAGATGGATAACTTCAACGTTACCTATTTCAATTATTCTCGGGGACCACTGTTATCTTATTATCACTCATCGTTTTCCCAAGATCCAGTGTCAGATAAACCAAACCATGGATTTCTCCATATCCAGTAGATCTGTTTGCTGGCCTTTTCTCTTGGCATACTCTGGCTCTGTTGGCCACTCCTGCCCTCTTGAAAGAGAGCTTTCTTTCCTCAGCTTCAGTGATACCTCACTCTCATTTCCTTCCCTACCTCTGGCCATTTCTTCTTTATCTTCTTGTCTACTTAGTATTAAATATACTCCTTCCTATTTCTTAACATAGGAATCTATGCCCCATCATCTCATCCACACCTGTAGATGCATCATGACATACATGCAGATAAATCCAAATGTACATATACCATTTCAGACTTTCCTCTGAGCTCCAGACCCACATATCCTGCCCTCTCTTGGCTCACCACACTCAACAGTCCAAAAGTAGACATGAGCTTCTCTGGCAAGCCTGGCTTTCTTCCAGGGGTCTCTTAACTTGCTGAGCAGTACCCATATGCACTCCAAAATCAGAGAATCACCTCTCTTCCCATCACCATCCTGTTGTTATCTTTACATTCACTCATTCTCTCCATCTCTGCAACTTCTAACCCAATCCAGCCCTTTTGTGCTATCTCTTCTAAAATAGTCCACTGGCTAGTCTGCCTACATTCATTCTGGTCTCCTGACAACCCACGACCAACACTGCAACCAGAGTGATCTTGCCAAAACCTAAATCTATTTCCATCTTCCTCTGTTTTAAACTCCTTGATGGACCATCATTGTTCCCTGACTCCTAGCCACACTGACCTTGTCTCAGCCCCACTTAGATGCTATGCTCCCTCCTGCCACAGGACATTTGTACATGTTGTTCCTTGTCTCTGAAGTACCCTTTCCCATGATCATCCTATCCCCTTACCTGAAATAATCATACTTCTGCCTCACTTCAGAGCAAACACCACTTCCCAGGAAAGACCAGGTCAATTTCTCTGTCATACGCTCTTCCCTTCTTCTTCTCACATACCTTCTTCCCTTCTTTTATAATAGTTACCATGGTTGTCATTTTACATTTATTCTGGTGATTTGTTGATTGTCTTCCTCACTAGACTGTAAGGTTCTTAGGGGCAAAGCTCATGTCTCCTTTTATCGCCCGCACTGCCAGTGCCTAACAGAGTGCCTAGCACACTTCTGTGAAATAAATGAATGTAATTCTAATCATTTGATTCCCAGGAAACTGTCCTGATTTAATGAAAACTAAAATATCCACTTCGTTATTAAATTATATCTTCATAAGAATTCATTGTGGGTAGGCCAGAGTCAAAATCTCACCTAACCATAGAAGCATATTCATTCGTGTGCATGAAATCTACCATATTACTTCACAGCACATGATGAAATATAAACTCTGGAGCTGGAATGTTTTCCAATAGTGAGCTATTAATAATTTAACAAAATTAATTCAAAACACTTCACTCAACAGCGAAACAGAGATGAGGAGGAAATGATGCATGCACCAGTCTTCTAGGGTTGAATTAAGTATGGCAAACAAGTAAAAGGGAAAAGCCGCCGACCCTTGTTTAGAGTGAAAGTCCCCATTTACAATTTAATACAAATTTTATGTTTTTCTAAAGATATTAAGGAACAAACATCAGAGACATAAATAAAAATCTTTGCTTTACACAGGTGAATGATTTAACATGGTAATAGTCATTTGTCAGGCTCAGAAAAGGAAAAAAAACCTGGAGGATTTTTTTCTTTAGCATGAAGCAGTAATCAAGTCAAAGAAAAGCTTTCAGTAATTATTATTATTAGGAATAATCATCAGGACTAAAAAGTGAGGCAGACAATCCACAGAGCACAGAATTAGCTCCTGCCCAGAGGGTCTCACAATATCCACTAGAATGGCTTGAGGAAGCAGGAGACATTTATTAGAAAAACAGGTGAGCCTCTAGTGGAGCAGTTTCCCAGTCGAAATCTTACTTTGAATAGGGAAGCCAGCTGAATCCTCTACCCTACACACCAAGAGTGAAGAGGAGAAAGATGATGATCAAGCTACCATAATCATTATGGAAAAGAGGAAGAGAGGAAGGGGAAAACAGGTGTCCAGCCATCAAAATGTTATCTCTTGCCAAGAAGAAGCCTTGGTATGTAGACCAATGGTCCCCAAACATTAGAGCATCACAATCACAGGAGGGCTTGTTGTAATAACTGGGACCCACAGCCAGAAGCTCTGATTCAGAAGGGCTAGGGTAAGCCCAAGAATTTGCACCTTAACACGTTCCCATGCAATACCGCTGCTACTGCTCTGAGGACTATCCTTTGAAAACCACCCTTAGAAAACTTATGCATCTAAAAATGAGTGCTTACACTGCTCTGAAGATGTTCTATGTGTCATCTCATTTAATCTTTCTAACAACGCTAAAAAAGGGAATAAATATCCCCAACTTACAGTGAGGAATCTGGGGCTAAGGCATTAGGTGACTGGTCAGCCCAGTGAGTGGAAAGGCTCATTCTAAAGCCCAGTGGTCTATACAGTCTTCTTGTCTTTGGGATTTTAAGAATCTCCCTTCAACCTGGGTACTACCAACCCCAAATAAGTCATCAAGAACAACCACCCCCTGAAAAAAAAATTAGGAATCACTAAATTGACTTTCAAACTCCATAGCAATGGTAAACCCACAAACACACTGTAGGGTGGTTTTGGGGAAACGTTATAAGTGTGGCCATAATGCACTGTGAGAGGGGTAATCGATGATGTTGCAGATGACACCTGGATGCATGTACCAGGCCTATCAATAAGAGAAGAGAAATGGAATAAGAGAATGGAAGGCTCCCAAAGAATCATGTTAGAGACTGATCAGAGAAGCATGGTCCTTACCACGAATGAGTAATTTATAGTGAAGGTAACCAGCAAGCCATCATGAACCCTGGGGGAGAGTTTGGATGTGGAGAGTTTGGGGGAAAGGAGAGCAAAATCAGAGATCAGGACAAGAATAACACTGCCTGGAGGAAACACCAACCCAAGTAGGAGCCAGGGGACAGCAGTAGAGAGGTTGCGGAGGTGTGGCTCTCCCATGTAAATGAATTCTTCTCATACGACCCCCACTGTGCTCTGAAGTAGCCTCCATCCTAGAGACAAGGCAGTAATCAGGAGAACAGCCTCTGGAGTATAACAGACTATACCTGGGTGACATTGGTTACGAGCCTCCTCTATACCTCCATCCCTCATCTCTTTAATGGACCTAATAATTCCTGCCTCCAAGGGTTGTAAAAATTAAATGAGATAATATATGTAAAGCACTTTTTACCTGGGACATCATACCAGCTCAGAGTCTGCTGAGTCTTTTATTATTATTGTTCTTCTTGCTTTGTTATCACCAATGTTAATATTATCATCCTCTGGGTGCCTGTGTGGCTCAGTTGGTTAAGCATCTGCCTTCAGCTCAGGTCACGATCCCAGGGTCCTTCGATGGAGCCCCATATCAGGTTCCCTCCTCAGTGGGGCATCTGCTTCTCCCTCTGCCGCTTCCCCTGCTTGTGTGCTCTCTCTCTCTCTCTCTCTCTCTCACACACTCTCTCTCTCAAATAAATTTAATCTTTAAAAAAAATAAAAATAAATATGCTGTCATCCTCAAAGGAAGAGTAATTATGTCAAAAGGAAAATTTAATGGCCCAGATAATCTTCGGTGATCAGTTCACGGTATTCCTCCTGTTAATCAAGAGTTTGGCAGTCTGGGTCATGTGGTTCAAATGACACAGGAGCTCCGGATAGAATTAACAAAAAAGTAAAATAAAATAAATAAAGCAGCATTTGATGCCCTACTTTTCTCCAGTACAGTTTACACGTTCTCCTAATTAAATTTCTGGGTAAACTCCTTTCCACAGTCATGCTGAGTTTACTCAGATGCACTATAGAATGATTCACAGGCTTGATAGAAACTTCTCTGCGCCGAGTGCCAAATTCCTTGCTGTAGGTGCAATATGAGAATTCATTTATTATTTTACCCTAGCTTAATTAATTCCACTGCCAGCTACCTGTTGATGACAGAGGTCTGTTGACAATGCTGAACAACGTTTGAAGCCAAAGAGTTTTAATAACATGTTTACTGCTGGGTGGTCTGCCACTTTTGATTAAACTTCCTGAGGATTTATAACTCTCTCTCCCTCAACATGTCTGTAACCTTTAAGAGATGTCTGATAGAAAGCAAAGGTCATGGGTTCCAAAAGCCCTTGTTCTAATAAATATATTAGAGACAGCTGATCCTGAACATGCAGCTGTTTCTCATCCTTTCTCCATCCTCCCCTCACTTCCTTTTTACAGCAATCCCCAACAAGGAGAAAAATTAACACGAACAGAATTAATGGTTTAATTTTGCAAGAGAAAAGAGAGCGTTTACGATGTCTCACTGGGGAAAGGGGCTTCTGTCTTTGCTGATGACCCAAACGTGTCTGCCAAGGAGAAATATGGTGTCCAGTCTCCCATTGAACTGCCACAGGAATGGATTGGTTGTGGCTACTGGCTTGACAGGTGCAATAAATATTAATTAGTGTGCTTGGCTACAGAGGGAGTAATGATATACACTGCTCCTCTGAAGCGTTAAATTGTAGTGTTAGTCTTGATAATGCCTCATCTTCTCCATCACGGCAGGAAAACATTTTGAGTTACACACGTCCCTATATAGGCAAAGGAATAAAGGTTTATCTGTTGTCTGGAATTTTCCAGGTGCAAAAAATGGGGCCTAAGACAGCTCGTGTAGTCAGGCACCAGGTATTCCATGTGCGTGTGGGTGTGTGTGTGTGTGTGTGTGTGTTTTAATCAGTATTTCATGTGGCACAAGCCAATTTCTGTAATGTTTGTTGTTGTTAAGAGATAAAGCTGAAACATTTCACTATTATCAAGATACTTGATTACATTGGGAATGGATTTGAAAACTCCTTGTCTAAAACAACTGCCACAAATATGCATTAAATATTAGAGGAACCATGCTTATTAGATTACGGAGGAGTTGGTAAGTTTATGGGATGTTCCCCAGTGTTTGTGAATAAATACCTATACAACCTGGGAGCTGGAGAAGGCTGTATTCGGGAATTAAAGATAGAATGCTCTTAAAATTCAGCTCTGATCAGAAACAAATAAGACAAAACAAAACAAAAAACAGGCGAGGAAGCCACAAGATAAGCAAATTAACTTTAGCGCTGATTCTAGGCTTGCAACAGAACATGTTTTTGAAATGGGTATGTTTAGTTGTTTACACCTGAAGTTAAGCAACACAACAGCATTTCACCAAGAAAAGAGGTTCTAATTAAATACTGATATTTTCCAAATCCTTAATTATAATGGCTTACAGTTCTGCCTAAGGGCTTCTCTAGGAGCTAATTTGCTGGAATATTACCATTTACACTTTTTCATTTGTTGAAGATCGCGTTCCCTTTGCGAATTGCATTTTTTAAGTTTGTCGTAACTTCATTTGCCATCCTCTTTCTGGGAATGCTTCCTACCCCCCATATAGGAAAAACTAGCAAGAAATTTGGCAAACAAAGTTTCATTTGAGGTGGAATTCTTCCCCCTCCTGCATGGCTTAAATGTGTTGATATCTGTTTCTGTGCTACAGCTGCAAAGAAATGGTTTTTGGCAACGAGAATGCACGTGTGTTTCTTATTCTTTCCTGGAGTCCTGGATCCTAGCAGCACATCCTCAAGCAAGCATTTCTGGAGCTACAGGGAGCACAAGGAAGCAGCACTCGATGGGCACTGAAATATTAACTAATGATGAATTGCCCTGAGTCAGCAGGCACCTGGGAACTAGGACCAGACCATTTCTGCAAAATAGGCCCGCCGGGAATCTCCCAGGACACAGCTCCAATCAGTGGGACATATCTTCCCCAATTTTCTCCACTCCTGAAACATTTAAACCTGCTTACCTAGAGAAGAACAGTCCATCTTCCCTCCAGGCCCTTGGAAAAGCTTTGATTACTGCCTGAAGGTGAGTTCCAGGACGCTAGTCCTCTATACTTCCTGTCTACCAGGCCCTTAAACGCAAAGGAACACTGTATGTAGGCAGCTGATGGGGAGTAAGAGCTAATACGTGACTAGTCACCTCTTGTCCCCAGCATGGAGTCAGACCTCTAAATTTATTCTTGGCAAGGTGGACCAAGAGATGAATAGGGAAGCCAATGGGATAAGAGCAAGGCATATTCTCCAGCCTCAAGTAAAAACGTGGTCCCCTACAATCCCCAGGACTGCAAGATTCTGTCTCGCTGTTAGGAAACAATTCATGAAAACAGGTTTTTATCATCAAAATACAGATAATTAATGAGCTCCTTGAAGAAGATTAGAATATAGATGCCATGCATGGTCCCATTATTGAACACTGCCTTAATGGTATAATGTGTCCTTCCTACTTTGAAAAATGTTGAGATCCGATGCCCTCAACAAAAATCAAGGTATTTCCAAAGGCAAATAGGAGATAGTATTGGGCCCCTACTGGGCCCACGAAAATGAAAAGTCCACAAACTTAATATTGAGAAAAGTATATCAAAACTTGAACAAACTTTGATTCTTGGAGCTCCAGAAATTCTTTATGACTTTTTCATACATAAGATGCCAAATCTGCTCTATTTCTGGGCTACGACCTAATGACTGGAATCACTAGGGTTCCCCTAGGCATGGTTAAGAGACTCAAACAAAAAAAAAATCTAGTTAGATGCAATTATGCTTTTACCTAGAAGAACAGAAAAGTCCCTACTGAAACCTCTAAAAATATATATCTTAAATGCATGCTAAATAAGGGGGATTTAAAATAAAGATGCTAATGGAACTAAACAGATCTAGGTTTAAGTAGGGATTTTTCGGGAGTTATACCATCTCAAATCACTTGGGCCTCAATTTCCTCATCTGTGAATTGAGTATAGTGGTACTTTTCTCAAAAGGCTATTGGGAGGATCCAATGAGATTATGTTTTGTAATGTTCGGCAAAGTGCTCAGAGCTATAAATAGATGCTACACATCGTAGTTACATGATACTAATTATTATAATTATTGGCATTAAATTAGATTTGAAAATCTTCACCATGATCCATAAGGTCCTGCATCATCAGATTCCTCTCCACAGTCATAGAATGTGGTAGGCAGAATTACAGCCAGTGAGAAGACTCCACACCCCAATCCCCAAGACTGTGAATCATGAGGGATCGTGCCCATTAATATGTTACAGTGAGTATGTTAAGAGGCTAAACAATGGATTCTAAAACAGGGAGAGTAGCATGGATTATCCAGGTGGGTCCAATAGAATCACATGAGCCCTTAAAGCAGAGGTAAGCAAAGCAGGCAGATTCAAAACCTGAGAAGGACTTAACCTGTTGTTGCCAGCTCGAAAATGCAAAGAGCCACATGGCTAATGTGAAAAAGAAGTGCCAACCACCAGTGAGAACCCTGAGCCTCAGACCCTTGACTGCCATCTTGATTTCTGCCTTGACAAATTCTTAGCAGAGAATTCAGGTTCTGACCTACAGAAACTGTGAGATAATAAACAGATGTTGTTTTAGGCTGCTAAATTTGTGGTGATTTGTTATGGCAAAAATAGAAAACTATTATAGCCATCTAATCCTTACCCGAAAAGACATTTTGAACATGCCATGTTCTTTCTAGCTCAGGGCTTTTGCATAGGCTGCTCTCTCTTTCCCCAGCTTTTCATCACACTAACACCTCTTCATCCTTTGGGTGTCAGCTCAAATTTCACCTCTTCACAGATGCAGTTCTTGGATTTCTTATCTAAAGTGCCCCCCCAACCACCACCACCATTTACACTTTCTTTCAAGACCCAGTTGATCTCTTTCCAAGTCTTTGTTGGAATTTGTAATTATCTTATTGGTCATTTTTCTTGTTTATTCTTCCCTACTTAACTGTAAATGCAGCACATGCCATGACTCAATAAGTAGTTAATAAATGAACATGGATTAATGCTTTCCTCAATAAATCCTAATGAATCATATCAAGTGGGGAAGAATACCCCATTTTACAGATGAGGAACCTAAAGTAAAGAGATTAACATTCCCAAGATCACACAGCCCCTAAGTAATTGAGCTCATGGATGACCCCAGATTTCATGTTCTTAATCTCTGAGTGTTCATGCCCCTCTGACGTAAGTTCGACAAGTAGGAAAATGTCAACATCACAGTGAGCCCACAGGTGTTTTTCCCACAATTTCAGAAATGTAGAGAACTCGAACAGACATATTCGAAACTCTGCCTCCTGACAGCAGTTGAGGCCTGGTTTCTGTATTAGTATCCTAGAGCTGCCAAAACAAAGCGGGGTGGCTTAACGCAACAGAAATTTATTATATGGCAGTTCTGGAGGCTTGAGGTCTGAAACCAAGGTGTCCTCGGGGCCATGTTCCCTCTGAAACCTGGAGGAGAGAATCCTTCCTTGTCTCTCTTTAAATTCTGGTGGTTTACTGCAATATTTGCTGTTCCTTGGCTTCAAGACCCATCACTCCCATCTCAGCCTCCATTGTCATGTGATGCTGCCTTTGTGTGCCCGTGTCCAAATCGCCTCTTTCTGTAAGGACACCAGTCATTTGGATCACAGGTCCACCCTACTCCAGCATGACCTCATGCTTACTTAACTAATTATACCTGCAGTGCCCCTATTTCCCAACAGGGTCACATTCTCAGGCAATGGGGGTTAGGATTTCAACATGAATTGGGAGATGAGACACAATTCAACCCCTAACAATCTCATAACTACAGTATGTGATTTTGATGTTCATCGGAAGGAGGTATGTTCTCTAGGTCTGTGTTAGTCCTGCTCCTCTTTCTGCTCATGCATGGCTTCCCATCACCTGGGGAGACCACAGTGGCTGAGGTCAGAGGCTGCCACTGCTGCTGTGGTGGCTGCAACAGGAGGGAGCAATTAGGGGAAAGGCCTGCTTGTAAAAGCCAAGCTCTGTCTCCTCATTACTTTCTCTCAGGCTCCCTGCTTCATCTTTGCTCTCTGCCCAGGCTCTTGGGTGGTCATTTATGGGAAAGCCCAGGATGGGCGTGGAGAGCAATGAAAGTGTGAGCACTGTCTTGGACATTTGATTTGGCAAATGACATTTTTACAAAAGCATTTGCAGAAATCTGGTTGACTCCTTCCTTTCCTGACAGTTCTAACTGGAGACAAAAATAGAAATATGTACAGCAACCACCAAAATTAATGGAGCCAGATGATTAAACCCTAAAATACCCACTCCTGACTCTGCAGCTAGTCACAACTCATGTATGTTTTATTGTACTAGCGAGAGACCATGGCACAGCTTGAAGTGTGACTTTGAGGTCACTGAACATGGGGAATTCTCCAACTGTTTCGCAGCTACCACAGAGTATGTGTGTGGAGCCTGCATATTTGCAAGAGGGAAAAAAATCTGTTTTAAAATTAGCCAGTCAAAATTTTCCAATAATAGAAAAATGTAAGATGGAGCCCATGAAATATGCTTCAGGGCATCTACTACATATTGGGACTGGAACAAAAGACCTCTGGCTATTAGCAAAATATGTGTTATGTTCCTTGAGCTGTTTGTTCCCACTCATCTCAGTCTTCCCACTAGCCCATGGCTACTAGGAAGAACACAGTAAGAATAAAGCATTCTAATATCCAAACTGTGTTGCTTTTTATGGAGTCCTGGCATTCTGGTTCAAGTGTCCAAATAATAATTAGATATTTTAAGCTAGTATGGCTAGGGGACTAGCAGAGAGAACAGACTCTGCAGTCCAGGCACATATATTAACGCCGTAGTGCCTGGATCTTTGGGGGAGCTCTGAGGAGTCCAGGGAGAGGTACAGGGTGGCCACAGAAACAAAGGAGCATTCTGGGGATCCAGCGCCATGGTTGTCTATCAACCGATCAGTTATATCAGTGTGAATAGGTAAAGAACAACACTCTACAAATGTATACTGCCAAGTTCACCTTGAATGTAATAACCTTTAGACACAATTTAGTATGAAAGATATGAGTAGGGATTTTCTTTGGGGTAAGATGTGAATTCTCCTAGCATGCTTAGCCCCCCAAGGTCCTGTTAAGCCACTGATCTGTGGCATTCTTTCACCTGGACTGTAGCCAGCCTCAACTGAGGCAGAGGATATGTCACTAAATAATTAGCCCCCACTTGCGAAAGAGGGGATTTCCTAGCCATTTCCAATGCAATGTGCAGCATTTTTACCAGAAGCACTACTTTAATGGAAACAAATATATTCAAATATACACACATGATCAGTCTCTGCTCGATAGGTGATGCTTGCTAAGAACTTAGCTTCAGGTGTCCCCAGCAACTTCCCATTACACTTTGTGATTGTAGCTGTCACAGGTCAGAACAGAATAATGGTTAATTCCTATCATGAGGAAAGAACAATTGGAAAATCCATAAACTTTCTCTGGTTAGCTTAAAGGAAGCAAAATGATAGCCATGAGATAATCCATATTTCTGAATTAGTTTTCATTAAAACTCAAATATCACATTTAAATAGAATTTGAATTTTTGTATTGGCTTTAAAAATTGGATGGTCTGGCCACTCAGGGCCTGCTTCCCATTATAACAGTCACAACAGTCCCAACTCACCACAATCCCCACCTACTTGACCCATACCTATTACCTGTCTGACCAAGGGTATTTCAACTTCTGACCCTTGATTCTGTCCATTGCAAAGGCCAATTTCTTTCTGTAAGGAAAAGCCTCCATATTGATTAAAAGTTTTCAGGACATCAACCTGAATTTTCTTAGCCTTGGTCACTGCATGTGAAATTCAATATTCAAATATCCCAAAACACCTTCAATTGCTATTCAAGTCAGATGCATTTACTTAAACAAGCAATTAGCCTTGGCATAAAGGGCTGAAAAGAAATGAAGTTCATGAATCTGCTACTTGTTCTTTCCCTAGATGATGCCATTACTCATTGTCCAAGTGTTGATGTGTAGCAAATATTGTGCCAATTCTGGTACCAAGGAGATTAGAGATAGGAATGTCTAATGTTTCAGAAAGCTCAACAGGGAAGAAGGTGGGGTTGGCTAAGAAACAGCAAATTTTCTAAATGTCTACTGCACATTATAATGATCTACCAGGCAGACTGTGGGCTTGAGGGAAGGGGTAGAGATTGAGAGAATGGATCCAAAAATTATGTAGTGCATACAGTTGACCCATGAACAATGTGGGGGTTAGGAGTGTTGACCCCCTGCACAGCTGAAAATCCACATATAAACTTTGCCCTGCCCCCCCATAAACTTAATTACTAATAGCTTACTGTTGATTAGAAGCCTTACAGGTACCTAAACAGTCGGTTAACACATACTTTATATGTTTTACGTGTTATATACTGTATTCTTAAAGTAAGGTAAGCTAGAGAAAAGAAAGCATTACTAAAAAACTTTGAAAAATTCTATGTATTGGGGCGCCTGGGTGGCTCAGTCATTGAGCATCTGCCTTTGGCTCGGGTCATGATCCCAATCGAGCCCCACATCGGGCTCCCTGCTTGGCGGGAAGCCTGCTTCTCTGGCTTCCATTCCCTCTGCTTGTGTTCCCTTTCTCGCTGTGTTTCTCTCTGTCAAATAAATAAAATCTTTAAAAAAAAATTTTATGTATTTATTTGAAAGAGAGAGAGAGAATGAGGGGGGAGGGGCAGAGGGAGAGGGAGAGGGAGAGGGAGAAGTAGACTCCCTGCTGAGCAGGAAGTCTGATGCAGGGCTTGATCCCAGGACCCCAGGATCATGACCTGAGCTGAAGGCAGATGCTTAACTGATTGAGCCACCGAGGTTCCCCACCAAGAAAATCTTGAGGAGTCCATAAGAGAAAATACTTTTACAGTACTGCCAAAAAAATCTATGTATAAGTGGTCCCTCATAGTTAAACCCATGTTGTTCAAGGGTCAACTGTATTTTAGATATATGGATAGGAATAGACATATATGTGGCATATATGTCTATTGGCTGGGAAATCAATGATTAGTATTTCATGTATAATTTAGATATTTTACAGCTTAAATTTTAAATAAGAGACAAATTCACTGTGTTATCTAAAGTCTCTTTATAAAAGATGCATAGATTGTAAAATATATGCACAGACATGCTGAAAAAATTTCAAAAGTATTTAGTCGTTTTCACCTCCCTGCGTGGAAAAAACAAACAGCATTAACTTATTCTCTATGAAATTTGATTTGAGTTTGCCAAAAGGAAAGAGATGATTAAATTAAAAGTCCATACATATTTTACCATTGTCTATGGTGAAAGAGAAAGGAAGACTGTGTAGACATTGCTCACAGGCTCCCACCTCCCTTCTTTTCTCCAAAGCCCTAAAGAATCCAAGACCCAGCCCATTTCCTCCCCTTGGAAGTCACAATCCATGAACTGGAGTTGAAATGACCAACTTTTCTTCTCTTGATCAGAAACCTTATCCAAATGCAAGGTGCAAAAGAAACTTTTTATTATCCTCTGCCTTCAGCTCAGGTCATGATCTCAGGGTCCTGGGATCGAGCCCTGCCTCTCTGCTCAGTGGAGAGCCTGCTTCCCCCTCTCTCTCTGCCTGCCTCTCTGCCTACCTGTAATCTCTTTCTCTCTGTCAAATAAATAAATAAACATATTTAAAAAGAAAGAAACTTTTAAAAACAAACACTAATATCCAAGCACTTATAGAGTAAGCCTTTTCTTTCACAACTTAAACAAGGACTTGACTGAAACAGATACTCTTATTAAATCTGAAAGAATGGCCAGGAAAAAAAAAAGACATTTTGGCTCAGTTGTTTTATAAAACATTAGGGAGGGATAAGTTGCTATACAATTACATTTCTTAATTTATTAAATAAATATTTATTGAGTACCTAACGTGTGCTATGTGCTAGATACTGAGGTTATAAAAATGTGGCCCCTGACACAAAGGATCCAGTCCAACAGAAATCAGACAGAGTAAATGCTAAAATAACAGTATGTACAGTGTGGAAGTATTTTAGAATAAAAAGGTAGAGTGGATGAATTAATTTGCTACTGCTGCATAAAAAAGCACCCCTAAACTTAGACTCAAAACACCAACAGTGATATTGCTCACACGTCTAAGGGTCAGCTGGATGATTCTGCTTATTTCAGTCTGGCTCAATTATGCATCTGTGGTCAGATGTTGGCTGTTCAGCCCAGGATAGACTTGGCTGCAACAACCGAGGCTGACTTAGTTCTGTTTCATGTGTCTCACCTTCTAGTAGGATTCTCTGGACAAGTCCTCAGAGTGAGCCTGGTGGTGGGTATTGAGGAGGGCATGTACTGAATGGAGCACTGGGTGTGGTACATGAACAATGAATCTTGGAACACTGAAAAAATAAAATAATTATAAAAAAATAAAAATGCCAAGAAAAAGGGGGAGAGAACAAAAAAAATGCAGAGGATCAAGGGAGAAAGAAAAGAAGACCCCCCCTTTTTTTTAAGCCTCTGCTTGAGACAAGTTTGTTAGTGTCCCATTGGCCAAAGCAAGTCACATGAACATCAAAACCAGTGTCAACCTGTGAAGAAACCATCAACTAACAGAACAAAGGACATAGATAGATATATGGAGATCTTTAAATTAGGGTCATTGATGCAATCCACCTATCACAGTGGGAAAAGAAGAGAGGATACGCGGGACTGTTTTTCCTAGGATGAATAGAATTTTTCAAAGTACAGACAGAGAAAGGGATTCCAGGCATAAGAGGAACAGAAACACCATCTCTCCACTGTAAAGGAGAGGCAGGAAGAACAAAAGGAACTGGAAGCTAGGAGACCTGTTAGGAGCTATTGCAGTTGTACAAGTAATAAACAATAGTAATAGTAATGAGGACTTATAATAAGGAGGCAGCAGCAGGGAAGACAAGAAGGGAAGGGATTCAGATGCATCCCAAGAGCAGAATCAACAAGAATGAATGGATGGATGGAAGAGTGGGAAGAGAAAAGAATCAAATGGGAACTGAAGTATATTAAGAATCTGAGTTCAGGTCATGAAACAGGAGCAAATTTGGGGCAAAAAGACAGGACACGTTCTCTTTTTGTCGTGTTGGTTTAGAGGTATCTGCTATGGTAGCGAGATTGAGTAATCTGCCATATAAAGAAGAAAATTTTCCAAGATAAATGAACACGGCTTGGGGCAGTTGTGGTCAATTGGAAAGAGCCATGAATATGGAGCTAGAACTGCTGGAGTCCCAGCTCTTCCCCTTATTAACTGTGTCAAAATATGAGGATAAAGCAGAGAAGAAAATAGCAACACAGGGGGTTACCAATTGTTCATTTACTGATATGTTCTGAATCCTTTTCTTTGCTTTTGCTTTAGTATATTCGCTTCCCTCAGCCTGCATCTCCTGTTCATTTTTAAAAACCAGCCATGCCTACAAAATTCTAGGGGAAATAAAAAAGATCTGTGCATCCAGAGGGACATGCATTTCACCTACAGGTTTCAGAAACCATTTGGGGTTTTTTTTAATATCAATGAGCTCTGTACAGATAAGCTACTGCTGTAATTTTTTTCTTTAAGCCTTTAAGTTACTGTAATTTTAAAAATAACCTCAGCTATTTTGCATTTATATTAAGACTTATTTTTGCATTATTATTTCATCAGAAAAAACTTGACTCAAATAACTTTTAGATATGATTTCAAAAAAAGGTTACTGAGTTTGTAAATGTGATTAGATTGGATTTGGATGCTAAAAAGTTTTCCAGAGAAACATATGTACAATTTTATGTTGAAAGTGTACAGAAAACCAGAGGGCCGTTGTATCAAAACTGACACCACAGACCACCTCCATCAGCATATCTATTACAAAAATTGAGGTTAACTCTGGAGTGAAGAGAGCACAGAATTACTGAGGAGCCTTTGGAATAACCACATTTAGTCAGGCCAAACACATTCTTGGACAGGACTGAGTTTGAACTGGGTTAGAGGGAACAGAGCATGAGAAAGAGGAGACAATGCAGAAGAACTGGTAAAAGAGATGGGCTGACCTGTGCTGAATGACCAGCAAGCTTTTGCAAGTGGAATAAAGTGTTGAGTTGAGGGAAGAATCCCAAGGCCATTAAAAACCCCTGAACCTGCATATGAAGACCAAACTCATTAGAGCTTGGCCTTTATAACCTTTCTAGACCTGCCCCTTTCTTCTCCAAGTTTCTCTGTCCCTACTCCAGTGAGATGGCTCCACCTCACTATCCTACCAGTCTAGCATACTTCAGAACTAGGGTTGGCATCTGCCTATGGTTGGGAGTATGGCTCTCAATGGTAGCTATGTGGTAGTGTCACCTGTGAAGCTTTGTCAGCCTGCTAGTTGTTTTTAATATATCTGTCCTCCCTCTCCAAAAGACAGAGGACAGATATATTAAATTCCTAGGCATCAGAGTGCAAGTTTAATGCAAGTTTGTGAGAAAATGGTGAAGAAAATCGACACTTGTTTTGAGGGTGATTTTAATGAATCTGATAATGATTGACACCTCCCTATAAAAACATGATACATAGGTCACAAAGAGAGACATGCATGTCTCCTCCTTGTGGCAGATTAATGACTTTTTGAAAGCTGCCATCTTTCAGAGGCTGTGAGAAGGATCACAGGGAGAGACTATGTAAGATGATAGGTCAGTGATTCTCTCCCAGTCTTTCAGCATCTCTCAGAAAGGCTTGCTTGGTCTGTAACTCACTTACATTCACTGTGAGGCCATGCTCTAAAAGAGGTACATTAGGTTTCTATTATTCTCCCTTTTAAAGGGGGCTAGCATGAGAATAGCCTTGTGAGCAGGGTAAAACTGCCAAGTTTGGTCACCAAATAATTTGTGTAGGTGCCAGCTGTTGATAGTCATTAGGAACATAAGCTGCAGAGGTGAGCACAAGCACAGCCCTTCTCACTGGAAAGAGGGTGTTGTCAAGGATCCCCAGAACCACCCTCAGGTTCAACAATTCACTGGAAGGACTCACAGAACTCAGAAAAACTCTTACACCCCCTGTATGATTAGCTACAGTGAAAAGATACAGATTAAGATCAGCAGAGAGACCAGGCACAAACTCCCAGTTGTCCTCTCCCAATGGAGTTACACAGACAGCACTTCATTCTCCCAGAAACAATATGTGGCAACACATATAGAGCATCGCTGAGCAGGGGAGTTTACTGAGCTTTTGAGTCCAGGGTTTTACGAGGAGTCACATAGGCATAGAGGACCCTTGTGGCTCGCCTTCATTACTCAGCCTCCAGGACCACCAGAGGTCAAACTGTTATCACACGGTCCAAGGCCCTCACCATAAATCACATTGGTGTAGTTCAAGGCCACAGATGAACAAAGACACTCTTGTCAAGTAGAATATTCCAAAGTCTCAGAGGTCATCTCTCAGGAGCTAATCAAGGGTCAGACCTTTTTTTTGGAATGTGTAGGGCTTGAACATCGCAGGCCTGCCGAGTCAAACCTTTTCAGCACTTCAGGGGAACAGCTCAGGATATACTTTCAAGGTCATTCACTGGAAAAATCCTGCTTGTCTTTCCAGGAAGGGAAAGCAGCTCTGCTCTGGAGATCCCCCACATTCTTTATTCTTGCAGTGAAGGCCAAAACTGAATTCTATTCTTACAAATCTTTGAGTTCACAGTTTTATGTCTGTAAAGCACAATACTTTGCAATCCCACATGTAATAGAAGAGCATCATGTACGTGCCAAGAAATAAGAATGAAAACCCAAGTCTTTCAATGTTGTCTATGCTAATTGACCTTCTGCTAAACATTTTGAAAAGTCAAGAGATGATCGTTAGCCTTGAAATGGTCTTTCACTTTCAGTATTTTCTTTCCTTCTTCCATACATGTGACCATCAGATTTCTTTTTAATGCATACGTCATAGAAATATCCAGAGATGAACTTTTGGAAGGCCCCAAAGGCAAATCAAACATTTTAATACAATTCTTCTTGAGAGATGCTAATATAATATACATAAGACAATTCATTCCCTCAGATTACACCCTGGTCTGTGAAATCTGTGGAGTTTTTTTAATATAAAACTCTGCAGATCTTTATTCATTTTTTTTGGCTGCTTACTTTAAAGTGCTTACAAATTAGATCTATGCTCTTTGATCCACGTTGATTTCTTTGGTTTTGTGTTTCATACTTCTACGAAAGGACAATGGCAGCTTCTGGATATGCTAAGAATCCTATCTTTTTATGGACTGAGAGGAACATAGTCTGCAACATTTAGAGAATTGAACAAAGACTGGAAGTTTACTTTGAATCCAGGACTCTCCCGCACTCTACCTAAGCCCATGCCAAATGCGTACAGGTGTACACCCCATGAACAGATGAACAAATGTGATTATAAGAGCTCTTAGGATGCACCTGAGCCCATAATGCATTTCTCCCAAAGTGGACTTGTGCATCTGTTATGAACTTGAAGTATTTGTTTACTTGCCAACAAAAAGCTACTTAAATTGCTAAGCTTGTACCCTATTAGGTCTTATGGTTTTAGAAAAAAAAAAAAGAGGATAAGATGAGATGACATGACAGGAGTGTCACCGTGTGCTCAGTGCCTTCCAAGAATTACAGAGCTCAGCGGAAGAGGAACGAGATTTGAGGTGTCCTAACTTTCGAAATATTACAGTGATCATATCACCATCCTTTTGTTCTGAGAATGCATTGTTACTCAAGAAGAATGTCAAATTATAAAGGTTATTTAATGTAGCTTTTGTTGTTGTAAGGTTTGTTGAAAGCAAAATATATATGTGTGTGTGTATTTGGAAAATAAATATAGGAAACATGTTCCCCACTCCATATCCTGGATCTTACTAAAAATAGTCTCTTTATAGTGTCCTCCTCCTTCTCAGTAACACCTAGGCCCTAAATTCTTGCTCCTCTATCCACTTTGCAGTTTCACAAACCTGTTTTTTTCTATACACTCTTCCATTTTTTCATTCACTGAAAAATGATTTTTAGTGCCCATTTATTCAGTCCCTGTCCCCATGGAGCTTAACTTCAAGTGGATCAAAACAGATCATTAACATAATATATATGCAAATGAAGTATGTTCAAAGGTGCTGAGTTCTACAGAGAAAAATAAAACAAGGTGAAAGGGATGAGAAAGTGCCAAAGCACTGAACCAAAGCTTTCCTATACTCCCTCTGTTTTCCTTTGTGCTTCTCAGCTGTACTAGCTCAGCTTGATTTGTTACTGGGAGAAAGTAAATCCTTTTCCTTTCTTCCTTGCCTTCCCACTACCATGTACAATGTGCCAATAATAACTGATATGGGTTGTATCATTTCTTTTAATCCTCAAAACAACCTGTCTGAAGACAGGTTGAAGCCTCAGAGAAGTGAGTAACCCGGTTAAGGTCAAGTAGCTACTTATAAGAGAATAGGAATCTCAAAACCCATGTTCTCTGAAACCAAGTTGCCTAGACTTTTGTACCCATTGGCACTCCTATTGTTTGACACCAGAAAGAAAAACTAAAGGTATGAATATCAGGCCAGATAAGTGGAAGAAAGAAAGACTCGGGAAAAATGGCCCAAGTATCATTCATAAGGCAACAGGTGAACTGTTTAGTGTCTACTATGGGCACTCAAGCAATCCTTCCGCAAATGCTTACTGAGTGACTAGTATGTGCCGGGTGCTAGGAGTCATCATCTACTTTGCCTGCAAATAAGATATGTTAATTCAAATCAATAGAAGCGGCAGGTTGAGGAACACATATTTTAAATAAGAACAGGATATCATATTAAAAATTGTCTCTTGGATTGGTCAACTTTAATGGGATCTAGGGAAAAACATTAATATATGGAAAGGAAGAAGAAATAAAGGACAGAGGAAGTGTAAATAAACTAAATTTAGAACTAGGGGCACCATTAAGTTTTAAATCAGAGTGCTCACCATTACCTTAATAATGAGTTCAGTAAGGTGAAGGCAGGCCATAGCATTAATCACTGTAAATTTCTACTAAAAAATCTTAAGGAGAGAGCTTGTGGGAAAGAGCTATGGTATAATGGATCAAGCATAGGACTTAAGACTCTCCTATCCTGACTCTGTCATTTAGCAGTTTTGTGACCTTTACCTATAAAATGAAGCTAATAATCCTTACCCAGCAGGGCTCAATTGCATAAGGTCACACATGTGAATGTGGCATCAAGTGAATATTTTTGCCAGAGCTCTTGCAACTGCAGGGGACAGAAGTGTGACTCCAAAGATTACCTATTGGCTTGCATGAATTTAAAAAACACAGTGCTAGTGCTTTAGGTATGCCTAGAGGCAAGAACTCTGATGTCACCAAGAGCCCAGCTCTTTCCATCTCTTGGCCATGCTCTCATTTGTGCTAACTTTATTCTAGGGTTGGCTCTTCCCTTGAGGAACAAAATGGCAGCTGGCAGCTCCAGATTCACATCTTCAGTTGCAGACCTCTTTTGCCATCATTCAACCCCAGCTTTAATAGGGCCATCCTTGGCTAGGACTGGGTCATGGAGCTACCTACCTCTAAACCATCATTACAGACAAAGCAATTCTGCACTTTGATTTACCTGCTTTGGGTCATATGGCTTGTTTGGGAGCCAGAGATAAAGTCAGCCTCAATTGATCTAGAAAACAGTAGGGGAGAGAAGGGTAACATCCCAGGGGGAAACCCAAAATGCTATTGTGCAAAGAAACAATGTAAGATCCCAAAAGCAAACTAAATCCACCAGTGCGAAAGATCAGTTAGTATTGTTGCATCTGGATCTGCTGGACTTGGGTATCATGTCTCTGAGTAGACAGAAATAGGATATAAAACCCAGCTCTTCTGTTAATCATGTTTTCTAAATAATGTTTCTTTTGCAAGAAAATATAATAATAATACGGCTTTCTCTGAGCCCAGAGAGCCCACTCAAATAGCCTTGTGCTTCAGAAAAAAAAAACCATCCACTAAGCAAGAAAAATGCCTTGCTTGCTTGGCTCATGAGCTGGAAAGAGGATATTGGTATATTAATATTTAGTGCATGCTCCTAGAAATGACCATGTATGCATAAATATGCCTTAGCATCTCCATTTCTACCTACATCAAGGAAAAAAAATTAAATTATGATGTACTGCTGTGAAGAAATGAAATGAAACACCAGACATATATTAAACTTAAAGAATAGAAATGAACCCACAACACAAGAAATTTTGGAATATCACATACTCTTTCCTTAATATGGATCTCTGTGCGTCCCTGTCTGTTTCTACTGACTAGTTATGAACTTGGTGATATATAAAATTAATAGCTTTTTACCTTTCCCTTTGCCTGGAGAACTTGATAATGCAAGTCTCTCCCATCTTAGATACAACATCTTTCTCTTCCTATCACTCAATTTCTCCCTTGTTTCACAGACAAGATTCTAGAAAAGGCAAACTACACTAGCCCTTTCTACTTTTTTGCCCTTGCCCCTATTCAAGCTCATGAAAACCTAGTTTCTGTCTTTCTCAGTAATAAGCATTTTTCAGGGTTCAACAGGTCCTTCCCAGTCTTTACCTTATGTCATGTGTCTGCAGCATTCTCTGCTTCTGGAAACTCTCCCTCCTTGATTTCCATCTCATCAGTTTCCCCTGGTTTCCCCTCTACTTCTCTGGGTGCCTCCTTCCCTCCAGCTGCCTTTTACATAAGGCTTCCCTGGGCTGGTTCTTACTCTACACATTCTTCCCTTATCCCATGTTTTCACTTGCCCTATATATGCTGACAACCCCCAATTCTTTATCTCAAGTATAGACCTCTATATCCAAGTGCCACTGGACATCACCAAATTGTCCCACCCTCGTGTGGACTATTAAAAAAAAAAGACTGAGAAAAGAGCCCTGAGAAACAGCCATATATAAAAGATGCCATGGAAGAGAAGAACACCTTAGACAACTCAGAAAAGTATAATGAAAACCAGGAGTGAGCCCAACAGCCAAAGCAAGAGAGGTTTTCTTGAAAGGGAAAGAGGGCACAAAACTATTACATGCAGGATGGAGTAACAAAAGGACTGAAGACTGTCCCTTCAAATTAACAGCGAGAAGTCCCTCAGTGACTCTGACCAGAGACATTTCAGTGGTTAGAGCAGCATCTATACTGTGGTGGGTTAAGGAGTAAATAAGAAGAAAGTAGATATGGAGAACATCAGCCATTCTTTGAAGAACTGGCCTGAGGGAGCAGAAATAGCTAAATGGAGATGAGGGGTAAGGGAGCATTTGTTTATTTGGTTGGTTGAATGGGTGGTAGTTTTTAAGCTGGCGGGAAGCTGAGACTGTTTACTAAAGGGAGTAAAAGCAGTATGGAATTAGAAGTTGGCGATCCAGGAATCAGAGCAAGAAGGCAGGACGGTGGCTAAGCTTTTCAACACCACCTGTGTTATCAAAAACACAGCTCTGTGTGGGCTTTGCCCCCTTCGCTTCTAGTGCCTTCAGTAATTCTTTATTGTGCACAGGTTAAAATTTAATCTTCAGCTTTGCATTTAAATGATCTCCTCAAGGTCTGATTTCATCTCTCACACATTACATCCCTCAAGTCCTATTCAGGATAATGTTGGGAGTCTTTCCTTAAGTCTTTTTCTTCTCTCTGAAGACCTAGCTCAAGTTCAGTTTCCTCTTAGGTTTCCCCCAACTACCTCAGCTCTCAGCAGTTACCCCTATGATGGCACGTCTGTAGGGTTTATATGGTTCTTCACTTTTCCTGACTTGTGTCATTATTCACCCACTCATGTACACGTTCCTGCTCCCTAATCAGTTGTCAGCCCATGAAAGGCTTTGCCCCTCCAACATCTAGCCTAGTACCTCGCTTAGATTGCGAGGCCCTTGTCTTAGGGAAAATTGTGATAGGGTGGTCTTGTAAGCATTTGAAAAGGCTGAGATTGACTCTTCAAAGGTCACCAGTGACCTTGTGAGAATAATTGACAAGTGGAGTAGGAAGCAGCAGGAGCCAAATAAGACATAAGACAGTGAAGGTATGCACTTCACTGCATAGTCCTAAAAGGGTCTGAGTCTTGTGATAAATAATTATTAAGCAATTACTGTGAACGGAGCACTGTCCTGGATATGAAGATATAGCAGTGAGCAAGGCAGAACATTTCTCTGCCCTCAGGGAGCTCACAGTCCAGAAGAGCAGATAGATATTAAACATGTAATTTCAAATGTGACAAGTGGAAGAAAAGGAAAGAGTACTAGGAGGCAGCATTGTGTCCTGCATATTCCCGGTGGCTTGAACACAGCCTGATGTGCCATGGATACTCCTTGTCTGAAAGGAGGGAGGGAGGAGAAAAAGGAAGGAAGGAGGGAGAGAAGAGAAAGGATAAAAGATAGAAGGACAGAAAGAAAGGACAGAGGACATTAATTACGAATCTATATACTCCATACGTTATTGATGGTTGGGATAAAAATGGCAAAGTTAAAAAAAGATTCTACCCATTTGTTCACAAGTCATTAGGTGCCTATTGTGTATGAGTTACTACAATGGGGTTATTTTCCATTTATTACAGGTAAGACATCTAACAAGATTTAGATCGTGGTGAAAACAAAATAAGGCCTTTGAACAAAATAACTTGCAGAATCTCTTGCTTGCTTCTCTAAAATCCTGGACATTGGTCATCAACTCTATTTAGCAGGGTCCTACACACATTAGTGTGTTGCATTGAACCGCTGGCTGCTGATGTGAAGGTGAGTTTTTTCAAATCCTAAGTGGAGGAGATAAATTGTAGCCACTCACTCACTTCAGATTTTCTGTGTGTGTGAGACACAGGGGTATACTTCTCTCATTTCCCAAAAAGAACAGAATTTGGAATCCTTCCTAAATATCCACACCCTGAGAGAAGAAAGGATGATATGTGAGAGACACCTCCAATTGGCCCGCTGCTGGTAAACAGGCAGCTACCGTATCAACTTGTGACACTGCATCAACGTCACATTATTTGTTATTTCAATGCAGTCATATAACCACAAGATTACAAAGTTAAATTTATGTAAATCATGTTTTGGAAATTACTGGAGCAGACCGTGGGGGTTGTTTGTACTCAATCTGCTAATGAAAGGACCCATCTCACCAACAGAAAATCAAATGAAGGAAATATTTTGCTGCACTTCTTTTGGTCTATTTTGAAGATGTTAAAGATTCTGTTAAGAATGTTTCCCCCAAAGGCTTTAATTTGGAAGAAATGGGGAAGCGAGAGAAGTCTGTGTTCATCTATTGTTAAAGAGGCCACCTTGGGAGCTGGAGAATGTTCCCTTTGGTTTATGGTCTATTTGGCAAGTCTGGTGGTATTTCTGCTCCCAACTGATTAATCCATCAGACCCCCAATGTTTTCAAGGAACCAGAAACTACTCAGGCAATCGTTATGAGAATGATGTCCCTGCATTATGAATCTAACATTCATTTTCATAGGTGGCAGCATGACTAATGATGATGCCCCGCATTTCTATAACAATTTACAGTTTCCAGACCACTTCCACATTGATCATCTCATTTGATTCTCATGACAATCCTGTGAGGTCTGGAGGGCAGGAATTATTGTTCTTATATTTCAAATGAGGACAAGAACTCAAGGCTCAGAGGGGATGTCACCTCCCAGTCTAGTAAACAGTGAAGTCATAACTGTAACGTAGACCTTCAGATATTGATTTCAATGTTCTTTCTATAGACAATTTCCCAAAATTGTTTATGAAGAACCATGGTCTTGAGAGCTATGTTGTGAAAACAAAACTATTTCTGAGCATACACACACACACACACACACACACACAAACACACTCACACATATATATACATACATATGTAGTAATATACATAGTAATGTATGTAATAGACACAGCCCAGGCTCACTGTGGGAGACAGAAACCACTCTAAGTGTCTCAAGCAGAAAAGGAATTGAATACGAGAAATTAGGTGATAACAGAATTTTTGGAAGGGCCGGAGGAGTCTGCCCCAGGCCGCTCAGCTCAAGAACCCACACACAACGTTGCCACAGTAGAGACCTCTGGAAGCTGCGACTGTCACATGACCAAGCCAAAACTGCCTATAAATAATTATATCCTTGTGACCTTGCTTACCAGCATCAACAGCAGGAAAACAACTACTTCTCACTTTCACTTTTCAAATTTCATAGGAATGCATATAACTGGCAGAACTGAATTCTCATTCAGAACTTTAGTTGCAAGGGAGGCTGGAAAATGTTTTTGAAATGGGGTTGAGAGCACCAATCATAGTCTCTATCTTACCCCTTTTAAAAATGTATGGTGCTCATTAACATTTTAAGGCTATAAAAAAAAAAATCCTGCAGTAAAGGAAACTATTAAACTTTAACCTTGCTAAACTCAGCTTTTCCCCCAAATTATTTGACCATGGAGCTCTTTACCCAGCAGCCCTTCATTAAGCAGAACACATTCAGGGGAGACTGCACGGCAGCTAGACGGGGGCGAGCATAACGCCGCAAGCAAGTGCACACCAACATGTCAGCTGAGCAATCAATAAGCAGGAACCCAGGCAGCCTGTGTCCACAGCAGCCACTATTTGGGGCCCTGCGGCAGCCCAGGGGGCCGATTGCAATCTGCACAGCAAACAAATGTGTCAGGCAGCATCCCTTTCCTTGCAGTGATTACAATGTAGTTGAAGAAAACACCTATAGGCCTAAGCCCCAGAAATTTAAGATGCCAGAATTGATGCTGAGTAGGAAATTAGTTAACACTACAAAGGGCCACAGATAGAAATCACTGTCCATCGTCGAGGGTGAAATACAGCCAACCATGCATTTTTCTTTTTTTTTTTTTTTTTAAGATTTACTCATGTATTTAAGAGACAGAGAGAGAGAACGAGAGAGAGAACACGTGAATACATGTGGGTGGGGGAGACTGCCTGCAGAGCACAGACGCCTAGGGCAGGACTCCAGGATCCGAGACCACAGCCTAAGCCGAAACCAAGAGTGGGGGTCACCCGAGTGGCTCAGCGGATTGAGTCTGCCTTGGGCTGTGATCATAATCCCAGGGTCCCGGGATGGATCCCCACAGAGGACTCCCTGCTCAGCTGGGAGTCTGCTTCTCACTCTCCCTCAGCCCTTTTTTGGCTTTAATTTGGCTTTCTCTCTCTCTCTCTCTCTCTTTCAAATGAATAAATAAAATATTTTTTTAAAAAAGCAGCAACCAAGAGTGGATGCTCAACCGACTGAGCCCCAGGCAATGCGTATTTTTGAAAGCACCCCAGGATTGTTGGGTGAGCCAAGCACTGTCTGTTGACAGGCCCCACCACCCTCTATTGTCTCCCATCTGCCCAAATCACAAAGTTTTGTTTCTCTCTGACACCTGTGGGCACACAGGTAGAATGTGCAGGTGAGGGGACTGTGGACTAGGTGGGGTCTGGACTGAGCTCTGAAGGCTGAGGGGGATAGCATCCTCCACAGTACTTCTCCTGGACTTCTGCAAGAATATTCGTTACCTATGTGAGTGAACATGGTATGGTTAACGAGTAAGCCTGAATCAACCACCTAGTCCTCCTGGGAGCTCTGAAACATACCTCCTCATAGTGGAGAAATTTCAAATGAGAAAAGAGTATATGAGGCAGGTCTCAACTGTGATTAAGGGGAGAGAATGCATGCTCCCTTAAAACGAAGAAGGCTTAGAAGGGGAACCCAGGATACTCCTTGTTGTTCATGATGGAGAGAGAGAACGCAGGACATATAATGGCTATTGTATTTCACTATTCTAGTGGGGCTGCCACTATGAATAAAGCAATCTTTCCTGTATCCAGATTCAATTTTGAAGCAACTCTTAAAACATAATTCATCATACACCCAGATTTGGAAATCTTATCCTATAACAATTGGAGGGTCTTTTTCTCCCCTCACACCTCCCCTCCCTGTTTTCTTCTTTTGGCGAAACCTAATACTTGCAATCCATTTCTTTATGCTTTGAAAAGAAATCCATGTTTAGGAAGCTTTTAAAAGCCCTAAGGAACATTAATTAGGGAACATAAAAATGAAGGTTTTTTTTTAAAGATAGTAGTATTACTCAGGGCCATAAGTACCATGTTCAGGAAACTGAAGAGAAATTGTGAATGAAAAACCCTCCAATTACAATCTTTTTGTACCATATTGTTAACATTATTTTCAAGATCATTGAGGAATAAGAAACTATACAGTGTAAATGTTGTAATCTAGATGGTTTTATACCATAATCACTAGTGAAGTGACAACTATTTGAAAACCAACCATGCCATCCATTGTCTTTGAAATGGAGAGTTGGTGTGTATTCTGAAAACAAACAAAAAACCCCAACATATTCATTCATAAACACCTTCCTGGAAGTTAATTAATATTGCTTTCCCTCTAATAGCAAACACACACATGTCAATAGTAAAGGATATCTCCGAGGGACTCAGAAAGTGAAGGGAAGATCTGGTCCCAGGATGTGGAACTCTGGCTTCCAGAGCCCATGTGGAACACATCAAAAATAACACCATTCAGATGTCAGCTCTTTGTTCAGTCAATAAATATTTACTGAGTACCTACTATGTCCCAGGCACTGAGGTAGGCACTGGGATACAACAGTGTGTAAAAGAGATGTGTTCCTGCCATCTTGGAGTCTACAATCTAGTGGGCAAGTTGGACAATCAAATGAAGAGAACAATCAAAAGAGAATAATGAGGGAACAGAATTTTACCAAGAAAAGGTCATAGGGAGAGTCTCCTTAAGGAACTAACATGTATACTAACTAAGATCTAAAGGACTGACTTCCTGAGGAGAAGCCAAAGTGAAGACCAAGGCACTACAGTGGGGAAGAGTGGCATGTTTTAAGTCCCAAAATAAGGCGATTGTGAGCAAAGCAGATAAGAAATGGAGATGATGAAGCCAGGGAGAGGACTCATGATAAAGAGCCCTGGTTCCATTTTTGGGAAGAATGGGAAGCCACTAAAAGGCTTTGTATTAGTCAGCTCAGGCTGCCTTAATAAAATACCATACACTGGGCAGCTTATGCAATAGACATTTATTTCTCACAGTTCTGGGATTAGAAAGTCTGAGATCAAGGTGCAGGCCAATTTGATTCCTGGTAAGAGAGGGCTACCTTCTCAGTGTACTCATATGTCCTTTCCTCATTGTGTGTGCATGGAGAGAGAGCAAACTCTGGTGTCTCTTCTTATAAGGACACTAATCCTATAAGATCAGAGACCCACCCTTATGACCCCATTGAATCTTAATTATTTCCATAAAGGCCCTGTCACCAAATACAGTCACACTGGGGATTAGTTAGGGCTTCAAAATACATATTTGGAGGAGACAAATTCTGCTTAAAAGTTTAAAGCAGAGAAATAAAATCATCTGATCATTTAACTTCATTTTTTTTTTGTGCGACCTATGGCTTTTACTTTTTATTACCAATACACAAAGTACATGAAAAATATCAATTATTTGTAACTTCATTTTTTTTTAAAGGTCACTTTGACTACTATGTGGAGAGTGGTTCTTTAGGAAAGATAAGAAATAGGGACCAGGACTCCTGAACAGAGACAACAATGGTTGGTAAGTAGGAACAAAGAAGTAAAATAATTGATTAAACAGACCAAAAAAAAAAAATATCTTGCTTAATATTTCTGAAACAATATAAGATGTGGGGTATTAAGAAGGAAAATTAAAGCAGAAGGCAACTTAGATTATCCGCTTTTAAGTGGCTTTTTAAAACAACACCAGTAAGTGATTTAGGGAAAGAGACAATCTGTGTGGGTCCCCAAATGGTAATGTTGCAAAATTGTTTTGATCATTAGCCTGCTTTCTTGCATTATCATTATGATATACGATCATGGGGAAATCTAGGAAGGTTGTAAGGTTCAGTTAAGATTGGCAATTAAACATACAAATGTTTATTAAAATATGTACTAGATTCCTATTGCTGCGTAACAAATTTCCACAAAATTAGCAGCTTAAAACAACACAGCTCTATTAGCTCACCATTTCTGGTAAACCAGAAGTCCAGGCAGAGCTCAGCTGGCTCCTTTGCTTAGAATCTCATAATATTGAAACCAAGCTGTTACCTGGACTAGGTACTTCTCTCATTCAAACTCATATGGTTGTTGGCAGAATTCAGTTCTCTGTGGTTGCATGGAGGCCCCTGTTGTTTTGTTGGTTGTCAGCCAGGGGCCACTTGCATC
Organism: Procyon lotor; assembly: GCA_028646535.1. Lineage (NCBI taxonomy): Eukaryota > Metazoa > Chordata > Mammalia > Carnivora > Procyonidae > Procyon > Procyon lotor. The sequence goes on from CM053611.1 coordinate 90,574,948, forward strand.
TCCTAGAAGCCACCTGTAGCTCTCCCTTTAAAGGCTCACCAAATTACATCAGGCCCACTTGACAATCTCCCTTTTGCTTAACTCAACTAATTAGGGACCTTGAATGCATCTGCAAAACCTTTTTTGCCAAATAACATAACATAATCACAGGAGTGATATCTCATCATAGTCACAGGGTTATTATGGGATAGACATCCTTTCTATCTCATATGACTTCATCCCAGTGCACAGTCTTTGATGGCAGCATTCCTTATATCTCTTGGTAACCTGGCAACATCAACTCCACAGGCCCTGCCACACAGTCCTACCTCCTTTGTCAGAAAGAGCAGATGTCCTCTACCCTCCAGCCCCAGCCACGCTGCAAGTCCTACATCTCTGACATGGCTTCCAAACTCATACATCTGTGTATCACTCCTAAGAGCTGACCATGAAATTTCCACAGCCTGCTGTACATTTCCATATTGTACAAATGTTTGTTGAGCACCTACTATGTACCATCTGGAAACACAGAAATGAACAATACATAAAAGATCCTGCTCTGATGGAGCTTACAATCTAGTGGGGAGAGGCAGGAAATAACCAAAAAAGCAAGATCAGTTTAGATAATAATAAGTGCTAGAAGAAAAATAAAACAAAGTGAAAAGGTTGATGGTAATAGGAGAGGGAAGGTCTCTTGTGGAGAGATGACATTTGAACTAAAACCTGAACGCTGAGAGGCAGCCAACTTGGGGACCACTGATGGAGACAAGAAGGACAGGGCACAGGAAAGCATTCCTGGCAGAAGTAAAAGAAACTGCACTGAACTTAGCAGTGGTGTAAAGGAAAAAAGTCATGACTGTAGCGCAGTAAATGAGGCAGAGAGTGGAGTGAAGAAGTCTCAGAACTGGGCAGAGGACAGATCAGGACGGATCTTATAGGCCATAGGAAGATTATGAAGTTTAGTTCCTAAATTATATCAGAATTATCTCAAGCATCATCTGTCCTCAAATTTTTCCTATTAAATTTCCAACTCTGCCAAAACAGATTTGCTTCCATTCTGCCTGTTACTTGGCTCAAAATTTAGGATTTAACTTGACTTCTTATGCCTCTTCGCTCTTTATAATCAATCAACTGTGTTGATTCACCTGTTATTATCCTTTCACTTCCTCATCCTTTTCAGTCCTAACGTGATCACTCTGCTATAGACTTTTGCCACCTCACACTTGGACTATTGCAGTAGCACCCTAACTAGTCTTATAGTTTCTATTTCTCCTTCTACCAGTCCATCAAACATGATTATCATGATTATTGCCTTAAATCATCCTATTCACAATGTTATTCTCCTGTTTATAAACATCTAGTGGGAGTCTATGATATGAAGGTTTAAGACCACAGTCCTTGATAGGAGAGGGGAATTCAAGGCTCTAAGCCCCTCTATGACATGAACTTAATGTAAATTCACACTTCTCTCTCCATATTCCCTTTTTGTCTTTCTTTCAAACACAGCTTGATCACTTTGTTTCTTGCCTTTGCTCACACTGTCCTCTTTGCCCCATCTTTACAAATCCAAAGTCAATTCTGTAGAATCCAGGTCAGCACTCCGCTGTTTATTCCCTTTTTAAGGACTAAAGAGTCTCTAGAACAGTTTTCAGAGTGTGCCCCTGGGGTCCTGACATCCTATCAGGGGAATCTGTGAGGTCCTCCTTTTCCAAATGAAGAGCCCATGAGGCCAGATTTCCTCCACATACTTCAACCAAAGCCACATATCACAGCAGATGGACTGCAGAAGCAGAGAGTAAACCAGACATCAAGGAGGTTTGCAAAAATGTAAAACAATGTCATTCTTCTCATTAAAGATTTTCATTTGAAAATGCCAACTAAAAACAGAAGTGGATTTAGATAAGGAGAGACTTTATTCAGAAAGACTATTGCAAAGGGGGGAATGGTTTGACCTCAGGACCTGCAAGTGTCTCAACATCACATGGAAAGTGGCTGCTTTTATGTAGGGAGGGGAAAGCAGGGACTTCATTGGGGAGGAGGGCAAGTTGATGAGTGAGAAGATGGCAAAATTGGAACGCTTCAACAAGAAACATTTCTTTTTGTAGTTAGCCAGTTCCAGAATGAGCTCTTAAGGACGGGGGGAGGGCATGGTGGTCCTCACCTTAGTGCATTAGTGCACACTCAAATGTGGGGCAAGCCAAAATTTAGGGTCCTGCCGGGAAAAGTAAAACCTGACTAAAATTTGGTCAAGGTGAATTCAGTGGATAAATAATGGGTGATTGTGGGTGTTTGGTCAAAAAATAAAGTTATTTCTCTCAGGAAACTAATTTTATGTTTACATGTAATTGGGTTTATTTTTTAATGAATTAATACATATTTTAATGTCTCATTTTTTTATTAAATGTCAATTGTATATGGTAAATATCAACAGATATAATAAACAAAAGCTCTGGGATCCTCAACAATTTTTAAGATTATTAAGGAGAACCTGAAACCATAATGTTCAAGGACCTCTTCCCTAGATCACTCATAACCATGCCCATTAATCATAGAACAATGATATACGACTTAAAGATCTTTTAATTCAATCCTTCCATGTTATATGTGGACTGACTTAGGGAGGCTATGTGACTTGCTCAAGACCACAGAGACTCAAAGGCTCCAATAAGATTAAATACTGGCCTCCTGATTCCTAATCCTATGTTGACCCTGTACTGCTATTTACTTGTGGCAAATTCATTTTTCAGATGTGTGTCTATGTTGCACCCAACATTTGAGAGCAAATCTCCCTTGCAGTTCTTTCATATGCTTCAAAGCACCCTTGCACACACCCCTAATAACCACATGATAAGTGCTCAAAATTCTTGTTGGATGAATGAATACAGGAAGGAAAGGTAGGAAGAAAGGAGGAAGAAAAGAGAGGGGGAGGGAGGGAACGTTTCACAGATTGACAAGCCTTGAAAGCACTGAAGTCCTCCAACACCCACACCTATACCAGTCCTATACACATTAATCTCCTAGTCATTATTTCCAGCCCCTTGGGGTCACAGAAAAATGATCTAAAAAAAACATCCCAAATCTTCCTGAATGGTTTACTCTACAGTCTTGAGCTATCCAAAGGAAGCCCAGAGAGTAGCTGGCTTCTCACCATCTTGATGTGCACAGCCCACCATAGACCATGGCAGGAATGTCGCTGATGCTTTGTTCTGTCCCACTTTGTTGCCCACATACCCTGTAACTTCAAAGTCCTGAGTCCTGCAGAGGTTCAGTTAGAAAAGGGAGACAGAGGAGTGTGTCAATGCAGACAAGAGCACCTTCAGTCAGGGGTTGCTGGAGCAGAGCTACAGGGGCAGCCAGGGTCAGGAGAACAGATGGTAACTGCTAGAACAGCTTGCTTTGAAAAAGCAAAAGAAACAAGAAAGCCTATCGATCTCCTAAGAAAAAGGAAAGAAAAGCTGAAAAATAATTGGGGGAAAATCATTTCTTAACAAAGATAACCATCCTTTCTTTATTTTAAGGACACGATCTTGCATAGGCTACAGTCAGACGTTGTTCTGTGGTCTGAGGAAAGTTATCCAGAGCTGAGGTCTGGACCCGATAGCTTGGACCTGATTGTTGAGCCCTTCATGACCACTAATGAGCACTTAGGGCAAATCCATAGTGTGTAGGAGGTGAGCCGATGGTCATTTGTTTTCCTCTGTCCAGTCTATGCCAGCTAAATTTAGCCAGATATTAATTAATCCTGCTCAATGTGCTGGAAAACCCTACCCAGAGCTTATAGATCTAGCTCATTCCTTCGCCATCTTCACTTAGTTCACATAGGATTCCAAAAGCTATCTCCCATCCATATAAGTGATCATCATCCAAGTTACCACTGCTGCTCACTGCATCGGTCAGGACCAGTCAGGACCACGCTCTGATTCAAGGGAATTTAAATCTTTAAGTCTATAAAGGGGCTGTAAGAGCCGAAGAGCCAAGGAGAGAAGGATGGCATGACCCAGACATGAGCAAGAGCAGGGAGCCACTGTTACCTCCCAGACTGAAGGAGCCCAGCAAGAGAGGGCACTGCTACAGTGTGAGGACTTGGGAAGCCAGGGAGAAAGAGAGACCATGGGAAAGAGTACCCTGAAGGATCCAGGCCCAGAGACAGTGGGACTATGCAGTGGGTCTGTGCAGGGGGCTGTCCTGGAGGAGCTGACACCAAAAAGGACCAGCATTGCTGGGGATGCCCCCACAAAGCAGGGAGAGACAAGAAAGACCGTCCTGGCCTCTCCCTTCCTCCAGTTCTGCAGTCTCCCTCCACTGCCTCATATTGGTTTACCCTACCCAAAAGCAAGTTGGCCAGAGAGTTTGGGAAATATACTTTGTTTTGCATGGGAAGGATGAAGAACAGATTTCAGAACAAATAGGCAAATGAGCAACACATTCACCATCCCCATGGAAATTCCCTTCCAACTGGTCTCCTGGCACTTATCCTCGCCTTTCTCCCATCCTTTCCCTGCACTGAGATTTCTATAAATTGATTTTCATCCCTTCTACCCCCCAGCAGCTTTCTATGGCTTGCAGAAACCCCCCACCATGGTCTACAAGGCCCTGTGTGGGGCTCCCTCTGCCAATCTGCCCAGCCGCATTTCAAGCCATTTTTCCCCTCAATCACCAAGCTCCAACCCCAAGTGCTGTCTCTTAGTCCCTGCAGGGCCTCCACACCTGTCCTTCCATCTGTCTGGAAATATCTATTCCCTCTGCTTTGGCTAAATCCTCCTCATCCTATAGGTCTCAGTCTAAATGTCATTTCTTCAGAGAGGCTTCGCCAGGCTTTCCCCATTTCAATGAGATGCAACATTTGTGGTCTTAATCAATCCCTGGGCTTTTTCCTTCACGGCACTTCACATAATTTGTAAGTATATATTTACTTATGTCTCCAGTTTTTTAATATCTGCTCCCCACCTGTCTAGAAATGCAACAACAGGAGGTATCCTCCTGAGCACTGTCCCCGGGACAGCTGCTGCATCTAGCACCGTGCCTGGCACGGATGAGGGCGCTAAAGGATGGCAGAGCCTGAATGCAGAGGGGTGCTATGATGGGAACACATTATTTAATTCAGATATTTTTCCAAGATTCATCCAATCTCCCTTCCGACCCTTCACTTAGAAACCCAGGAACGAACCACCTCTGAATAAATCCCCCCCTATGGTAAATAGATTCACAAACCCACTGTTGCTACACTGAGCTTCAAGGATACATTTTTTTGACTTCTGTGTTTAGAAGGACAAAAAGTTCATTGTGTCCTTTGGAGAATAACTCTTGCTGAGAAAACAGGAGAATTCTGAGGCCTCCAGTTACCTTTTCATGACAACATGTGAAAAAGCTTCTCCCTTTTTATTTCCAGTCAACACTAGCTTGTCCTTATTTTTTGGTGTGACGGTGATTCTGTCATGCTTTGTAATGCTCATTTAATAACATAAGGATATCACAGTATGTTTATATTACTCACAAAAGACCGTACCATTCTTTCTGGATGTGTAGCATATTTTTTAAAAGAGCTCTTTTAAATAGATATTGTTTTTCATGCAGGAAAGACTACTGGTAGAATACAAGTCAAGGACACGTCTATGGTTGTAACCATGGCCCCTCCTTGTGGCAAAACACATGCAATGACTCCAAATGCCAGCTCTATTTTTCCTCTCCGTCTAACCTTTACCAGCAAACCCATAGAGGAACATGAGACCCAGGCAATCTTTGTCTGGCATTTCAGCCATGGCTTTGTCCACATTCCTCAAAGTTTCCCGACCACCCTACCCCAAACATCTCCTTCACAGACCAGCTCTCAAGTCTTTACAGTTCTGTCTCATTGTTTTTCATCCTACCAAGCTCAATGTGTTATTAATAACAACAACAAAAAAATTAAGTATGGTGTGTGCACTAATCTAAAATTTTTGAGTTGGCAATTAGTTGGAGTGAAATGCAATTAGATGTTTTCCTTCAAGTCCTAATTTACATGCTGGAAAACATGGGCAGGCTTCGCAAGTAATTGCAAAAATAAGCCCTGCTTTCTGTGTTTGTGTGTAAATATAAAGCTTCTCAGCACACCTGCCTTTGCCTGAATAGAATAGAGTCCCAGGGGTCTTCTTGCTTTATGATCACTGAGATACACGGCAGAAAAGAAACTGATCAACCTATAGGTGAAAATGTGTTTTCTCTCCAATGCGGAAGCTCATCGTTAATTGGCATTGACTTTGCCCATGGAGAGCTGGGGTGTATAAACTAAGTCTGACAGATCTTCATGTAACCCCATGAGGTGAATTAAAGTTCTTCAGAGCTCTAGCACCCCTTTTTGTGCACTTAGAGTAATAGCTCATGCAGTTCAATCCATTAAACATTCCAGGAGCATCTATCGTATGCAAGACTGTTAGGACCCTGGAGGGTACAAATTGAATGAGATACTGTTGACATCTTCAAGAGGTTACTGTCTAGTAGAAGTGATAAGGCACAGACACAAATACCATCATGAGATGGGCTTCACGGGAGGTTGGGTATGGTGTACCAAAGTAGTAATGCCCCCGGCAGGTGCACCACAGAGCTTGAGGAATGATGAGACAAAAGTGAGGGTATCTCAGATACCATCTCAGTGCCCTAAGAGAGAACCTAGTTTCAGCTCTGGTCTCAACCAAAAAGCTACTCTTATGATACAAGGGTGTGGGGTAGAGACTTCCCAACTCTGCAGAAAAGCAAAGTACAGGAAGGGGAAAGCAGGGTAATTTTGCAGAACATAAAAGCAAATGAAAAATCAAGGACTATAGGTTTTCTGCAAATAGCATTAAGAGCTCTGATAGAAGAAAGAAATATTTTAGTGCAGATGAGAAACCAAAACAACAAGGGGACACACAGAAAGAATCCAAGAGCCAGTAGAACTTGGATGATACAAAAAGGGAAAAAAATATCCAGCACAGAAACTTTTCTGTTGGACACACTACTGAGCAGTTTATCAATCCCTTAGTGAGGAGAAAATTGGCCAACATCAGAAAATCTCTATATATAATGTATACTTTCTTATTTACAAATAATTTTGCCTGCTAACTCCATATATCTCTCATTGCACAGCACAGGTTCAGTTATTATTTACTTATTTATGCCCCCATATTGTTTTAAAAATAATTTGATGCACATTTATATTACCTTTATAAAGTCTTAAGATAAAAATCCCCTTTTAGATATTATCATATACACAGAAATTTAAATTGGGTAGACCCCACCCAACTGCAGTGATCAAGATTTTAATGCTCAGGCTTATAAAATGGAACAAGTAGCCCACTGCACTGAATTATGCCAAGTGTCAAGACATTGTTGTACCTCAGTGTGCTATAAATGACAAAAACACAAAGTGTTGCTAAAAGTTGTGCCTAAGATAAAAACAAAGAAAAGAAGCAAGTCCAACTGGAGGAATCAGGGAGAGCCTCACTGAGGGAGAACACTTGAAAGATGGGCAGGAAGGGGAAAAGAGAGGAATTCCTGACGTGTGGAATGGTATGTTCAATAGATGGAGGTAAGAAGTGATCTGGCTGTGTGCACGGTTTCTAGGAAAGAAGAAAACAGAAAAATGCTTCATCATTTATATCCTCCTTTTTTTTTAAGTCTTTGTTCTTTTCACATATAGGGAATCTCAGGAGATGAAGGATAACACAGTGCCTCTACCCCTATGTCAGATAATGAGATGCTAATGGAGCCAGCTTCACACTAGATGGAGAAGGTCCTCCTGCATAGTTATAGGATATGAAAGGACTTCGGGGAGAACATTCTTCTTAAAAATATCCTCAACCCCCTCTACACTCATTTCACCTTAAATTTCTCTAATGGGAGCACAATCCCTCATTTTGCAATGGGTAATAGTGCTTTAAAAGCAAATACTCTTAGAAGAGGCTACAGAATAGCCATCATTCCAATGGAAGTGTAGATGACTGTCCTTGTTGGGCCCTCGCATGTGGCCACTTTAGCTAGAGAGAGAGAAGAAGGAGACGACATAATGCAACCGCAGGCTTGAAAGGTCCAGGTTCAAGGTAGGAAACAAGCAGGGAGGAAAGGGTCCAGAAGAAGATCAATAGTGAAAAGGACGAGTGTGGCCAACTCTATAGTTACATGGGAAACACTTCTAGGTGCAGAGATGTCCCCCAGATACCTGACTGAGGAGGGCAGGGAAATTTTAGTCACTGCATTTTGGTGTAAGCCTCTAATAATCACGAGCTTTCCAATTAAACCTGGCACAAAGGTGTCCATCCATGCACCTCAAAATAATTTCTATAGGTCCTATTTCAATAGGACCTTTTTATTCTACAGGGAAAACCAACACTGTGAACTGCTGAAGAATTTAAATAGACTTATTTAAAGAAGGACACTATTTTTTAAACATGGGCTTATTTTAATTTTCTTTTTTTTAAATATTCAATGTGAATGTGTGGTAAGGCTTGGTGAAGAGAGCGCTGCTGCAGAAATGAAGAAAATGAAGGGCCACTGCACAGGAGGGGCTTGGAAGCAAGAGTCATGCGATCAAAGTGGGGCTTCCTTTTCATTGGAGAGGGAATATAGGTTGATAAAACCAAGAGCTGCTTTTACAAAGGGAGCATCACTAAACGGACAGGGGAGCGTGGGAGCTGTCAACTACAGTGCCACACTCTGCAGGAGACGTAAGGAGGGATCACAGGTGATTAGAAGTGTTTTGAGCTAACTGACTCTCCCAGGTAAGGTTAAGCTTAGCAAGAAGACCCCTGCCAGACTATCACTCCAGCTTTGATCTGCGCTCAGTAAGCAGCTGGCATTGTGACCCTTTATCAAAAGCATGCGTGAGTGGATGAAAAGATAAAGTGGAAGACAGTAGGTAGGAAGTATCCAGGTGTCCACAGTTAATTGCATTAAGCCTCACTTGTCCATCTGTGCATTGCATGGGGTCCTTTTTTATTTTGTATATGGGCATCATCAGCACAGAGCAAAGGCCAGGGGGGTCTCCACTTCCTTCATCAGTGATCTGGAGATTTACTTATTCCCCGACATCAACTGCATTGTTACACTGTCACCATGTTCTCTTATGTTCCCTGCTGGGAATGCCTTTTAATAATGACCAACTATTCTAATAGGAGGCTTCCTGGTTTGTTTTAAGTTCATTCAAATCAACAAGCAGGTAAGAAATCGCAAGAGCCGTGATCAGAATAATGGTTCAAAAAAAAAAAAAAAGATAGATATTTCCAAGAAAAAATAAGGGAGTTAAAATCCACAGGAGTTAGTTATTAATTGGATTTGGCTGAGGACTAGGGGACTGTGAATTGGGTGACTAAAAAGAGGATGGTGCCACCAACTGAGGTGGGAAGCAGACTACCTGCAGAGCTCACAGTGCCTAGGGGACACCATCTTAATAAAGAAAGGTCAAGCTCTGCTATGGCAACAAATAACCCCTAAATTTCAGTGGCTTAACAGACTTTTATTCCTGGCTCATATTACAGCCCGGTGCAGTTTGGGCAGCTCTCCTGGGAAGCTCTCCTTCAAGGAGTGACTCAGGAATCCAGACTCCTCCCATATTATGCACTGCCATCTTGGAGAACTTTGTTTCCAGCCAGGAAAGACAGAAGAGAGAGATGTATGGAATTGGTGCATATCATTTTCATTCACATCAGACCATAGCCTAGTGCTCATTCACTGGATCTCAAACTACATGTGGAAGAAGCTAGCAACTATAATCTAACTGTGTGCCCAGGAAGAGGAACTGGGTTGGATAAGCAACTAGCCTGTCTCTGCCACAGACATCCCAGTGATAATAGAGTTGGTAACAATATACCAATCTAGGGTACAGGATAAGAGGCATGTGACTGAGCTTGGAATGGAGATTTGGACACGATTAAGTACTTAAACCTAGAAAAATCTATGAGATCAAAAAAAAAAAATCTATGAGATCAACCAATGAGAACATATATCATAAGAAAGAAAATCTAAAGAATACCAAGTTTTAAAGAGCCAGAGAAGGAAGAGGCACAGAGAAAGAAAGATGGCCAGTATGGAAAGTCACCAGGGACAAGGTGAGGAACACAGAAAATAGTGTAAGTAATTTTTGTCTAGCAATTAAGAGACGTATTCAGCCTTCGTTGAACAGAAGCTGGGTAATAGCAAAATGACCCTATTTACAGAGCCAAAAACATTAGATCATTCTCATTGAGAATTTTTATTCCTTCTTGATAACAAAGGAGTGGCTAGAATCTCCAATTTACAAATGGGGAAACTGAGGCTCAGAGAAGTAAGTTGTCCCCGTTACACATCTAGATCACATATGAAATTCAGGTACAGACAGATAGAAACATAGGTTCAGAAAGACCAGGATCCCTACTCCAGACGATGCTGCCAAGATTCCTTCATTTATTCAGTAAATGTATAATGAGTGCTTCTCCTAAGAAGTTATACCAAGAAATGGGAAACCAAGCACAGGTCTTCATTCTCCAACACCCAGGCTGGGAACCTAATTAGGAGCTATGATCCTCTCAAGACATACCTTCTCTGCCAGGCTCTAAAGTGGGAAAAGTTTCAAGTCTGAATTTGATGTGCCTTCCATTTTTGAGAAGGTGATTCCCCCATCTTTGTTAGCTGAGTAGTTTAGTAATTAGGTTCTTTATCACTTTGTCAAAATGGAGCAAGAAGAGCTAAACAAAGCTAGACATCAGTGACCTGTATTTCATCAATATGAACAAAATGGATAAGGTGACCCAATTTTCAAGTCCCTTCCAAGGTAAAGAGTTCAATCTTTTCACACAGACAAAAGAAGTGTTCTTCTTTTACATCTATTTATCAACTTACATGGTATAATATTCTTATTATATTAAACCATAGAATTTAATGTATTCTATGAGATCATGATTATGTAATGCAAATTATCAGGGGGAAACTACAATATTACAATGAACTTAACTGGTTTACTACTTTACTTTTTAATTTCAACTTAAGTGCACTCTTTATTTGCCTATAATTGTCAGTAAAATTAAATTCTCCTTTCCAATTAGACTAAAATCAAAATGTTTAGCTGTTGAGTCTCTCTGAGCTCTCTATAAATCTCCTTTAACAGGTAAAATAAAAGCTATATCTGGTACCCTATCAGTCTCCAACAGTGTTATTACACATTGTACACATAAAAAGATGGTGACTTTTTCTTTTAATTTTCAAAGCCCAACTATAAAAAAGATGTCTTGCTAATGACTTTTTCCTATTAATACTAATGAACCTCAGAAGCCAAGTCTTTCTAAGGCTACACCCCCAAGGCCTAATCTAGTGTCTGGGACATACACCTATTCAATATTTAGTTACTGAATGATTTGAATAGATAAAAGCATATTATTTACTAAGGATAGACTAAGACATATAAGGACCCTGCTATCAAGAAGCTTATGTTTGTGTGGTGAGGAATGGAAAAGGTAAACAAAGAAATAAAATAATTTATTCTGGCATAGCTACTAGTACACTCTTGATTTAAAAAAGTCCATATTTATACCATTAAGGTCATTCTCTTTAACCAAATGAACAATGTCTAGAAGGATAAGCATGGTATGATAGAAGTGGGCATCCCACCAGCCAAGTGTGTCTACTCAAGCTTGGCGATCCAACTTGATCTGCCTTGCATTCTGTCCCTTTAAGAAACAGATGATCCAAATGACTCTGCTCCAGCAAAACAACTGTGAAAATAGCCTGGTGACACTGGGTGTTGCCTGTCTTTCACTGGAAGCTGAAGACTCCACTAGGAAAAAGCTTAATTTTAAGTATTATGCAGGATAAAAACCAAAGACTACTGTTATCTAGGTCTATAGATGCAAAATTGTAAAGGTTCACTTAAGAATGTTGTTTTGGGTCAGCTTTCCACGTGCTCGTCTCAAATGTCTGGCACACAGAGTTTTAACTTGTCCGCATCTGGTTGAAGGTAAACACAGTAGCCCTAGGGGACACTGAAAATCAAGACAAATCTGTCTGAGATTTCTGTACCCTGTCTCCTCTTTCTGTACCCTGCTATATTATGCTTACATACTCACTGTATCAGAAAGGGTTTGTGCAAGAAAATGGAAACCACTCTAAGTATTTCAGGTAGATTGTATTTAAATTCAGAGAACTAGGTATTTTTCAAATTACTGGAAGGGCTTCAAGAATGGTCAGCAATGAGATCAACTAGAACACCAAAGGAAATGATTCAGGGGATAACGGGGAGGTTCGGGTTTAGAAATTTAATTTTCTATGCTAAGCGAAATAAGTCAGTCAGAGAAAGACAAGTATCACATGATCTCTCTGATATGAAGAACTTGATAGGCAAGGCAGGAGTTTGTGGGGGTGGGGGAGAGAAATGAAACAGGAAGGGATGGGGAGGGAGACAAACCATAAGAGACTCCTAGACTCAAGAAATGAACTAAGGGTGGCCGGGGGGTGGGGGGGGTAGGGATAGGGTGTCTGGGTTGTGGACAATGGGGAGGGTATGTGCTATTAAGTGCTGTGAAATGTGTAAGCCCGAAGATTCACAGACATGTACCCTGGGGCAAATAATACATTATATGTTAATAAAAATTAATAAAAAAAAAAAAGGCAAAAAAAAAAAAAGAATGTTTAGTATGTATCAACAATGTTAGCAAATTGCACGGTGATTAAAATTGTCCAACCAAAAAAAAAAAGAAATTTAATTTTCAAATATAGCCTGAATAAAGAAGGCCTTATTTTCTCCTAGAACAAAAATTGCCTATCAAAAAGTCTATCCTAAAGCTCTTAACGCTTTGAAGGAATTGTGACCTCAAAAGCAAATTCCTAAAATTTAAGCCTTACTTGGTATATAAGCAAAGTCTGCTCCGTGGAAATAAATATTTACTCTAAAAACAACATTTAGAATTTGAAAATAAAAGACATAACACTAATATCCAGCATTGAGAGGACTGTTTTAAGTAGAAGCAGTCTTCCAAAGATCAAAGATAATATAATAAATAATCCCAGCCTTTGTCTTTTGTTACAATATAGTGTAGGTTTAGGTATGTTGGGGCTGTACTCTCTCCTCTTATCTTTCCTAAGCCCTTGGAGTCTGGATGTGGTTTACAGGCCTCAGGTAGCAATATCACCCATGATAGTAGTCCTAGATCTATAGTCTACTTCCTCACATTCAAGAATTTGACAAAGTCATTCAAGACAATGTATTCAGAATCATTGTATACTTTAAAATTAAACTTGGAAGGGGAAATTTTTTAACTATAATGAAGTACAGTTTAGAGCTTACATGCTTCTAGCACCAAAACCTATTCTAAATCTCTATTTTTGTTTGTCATAAGTACTGACGGTTTCCAGTTCTCTTTGAAGCTCTGCCCATGCTGGCATTCCCCATTATTACAGACACCTATGGCAGTCCTTTGCTTTCCAGAACTGCACAAAGAATCTGCTCCCTCTTCACATGGTGCTTGGCCCTGACTGGCTGAGACCGTGATCATCTCCACAGCTATAGAAGCAAAGCATCCCTGGGGGCTCTGATGCTCTGTGCCTTTTTTCTAAGTTCAAAAAAAAAAAAGACGTCTTACTCCCTTGACTATTTATTGCCCCCAAAAGGATTGGTTACTCATTAAGCAAAACATTGGTTTTATACCTATCATTTGGTTTTTCTGTTTCCCTTGCTTTGTCAATATTTGTATACAAAAATGGTGCAGTCCTTTGCTGCTTAACTATATTCTGTATCAGCGTCTAAAGAACAGGAACATAGTGGACCATCCGTCTGATACAATGGTACTCTGAATTTTTGATCCAGGTCCTACTTTCCCTGAGGAAAGACCCCATGACCTTCCTATCCTTAGCTTCTCAAAAGAACAATGAGAATGAAGAATTAGAGCAGAACCAAGTAATGTTTAACATGATAATAATACAGGGATTTTCTAGAGTGACCAATCAAAGCAAAACTTTTTTAAAAAATCTAATTATGTATTTATGTAACAGCAGCCACCGGATGCTGTGACTCATTTCAGACCAAGCTAGTGAGACACCAATAACAAAGCATCTTGCCAAGTTCAGAAATTCTACCCACATGTAAATATGTAAGACTAGAGTTTTATGACAATGGTAAACAAAGAACATGTACCTAATGGAGTTATTATTATTTAAAGCAACAGAAACAAATACTGGGTAACTTCAACAAAATTATCCAGAGAGAGGAAGAGAGGGAATTCACTGAAAGGGAAATGACAGAGAAATCAATGTGTTTGGAAAGAACAGGGACCAGGGAACATCAGTGACAGGCAGCAAGAAAGAATGGACAGTGTGTCCAATGAGCTATCGAGAGGTATTTTCTGATGCAGCCACTTTGCTATTGGCCCACTACACAAACGAGTGATATTTCAGGAAGACATTGTCTAACCAGCCTCACTCAGGCCACATGCTTACCACTTGGCCAGTGGAGGGCTGGCACTATGATGGACAATACCACCAAGGAGAAGCGGAATTGAGACTATGCTGGCAAAAAAACAGATGCCACGGGTACATACATACATACATACATGCCTGCCAGGCTTCATAGTAGAATGCAAACCCAACTCTGCCAAAACATCAAATAAGACGATCACCTTGAACAACTGAATTCATAGCATGTTTGTAAGTAACTCTTACTAGCCCTTTGTTGTGGATTGAACCGTATCCCCTCAAAGATCCCATGTAGAAATCCTCATCCCCCATGTGCCTGTCTTTCAAGATAGAGCCTTTAGAAAGGGAATTAAGGTTAAAGGAAGTGGGAAGGGTGGTGCTGGAATTCAATAGGAAAGGAAAGGAAGAGGCACCAGGAATGTGCACACACGCACATGAGGAAAGGCCACATGAGGACACAGAGAGAAGACACCCACCAACGGTAGGAGCCTCTGGAAAAACCAAACCTGCTGGCACCTTGATCTTGGACTTCCAGCCTCCAAAACTGTAGGAAATACATGTCTATTGTTTAAGTCTGTGGAATTTTGTTATGGTAGCCCTAGCAGATTAATATAACTTGCTATACTTCTTTTAATAAAGTCTAGAGATTTGTGTATCATTTAAAAAAAAAAAAAACTAATGAAAAGACAAACCTCTTTGATCATGTCATGGCCCGCACAGCCCTCCAAGTGGTTTCAGACCATGCTTTGGAGACCTGCTCCAAGAATGCACATTCAGCCAGGTTAACTCTCTCCTGTCAACTAGGTCCAACCTAACTTATATTTAAACCATAACACATCTTATAAACTAAATAAAACAAACTGTCAACAATTATCACCAGAGTCATTCTCCTCAAAGATTCTCTTGGTCTGAATGAACCTTTTACAGCCCAAGTGTAAATAAAATATGCCCTAATTTAATTCCTAATTTTGCAAACAAATACCACATGCTATTGTTTGAGACACACTAAACTAGCCTCTGTTAATACAGAGAAAAATGAGATCCAGTCCCTAACCTCAAGGAACTCAGAATATAATGGAGGAGACT
>CM053611.1:90590900-90608999 GCA_028646535.1 Procyon lotor
AATGCATTTAGATACCTTACCAGGCCAAGGACAAGTAAAACATTATCTAAAAGGAAATGACTAACAGAATTTGCTATCTGAAGTCGTACTTTTATAATACCTATAAACGTATTAAAATTACATATTAAACAAGACTGAAGTTAAAAGTTTCATCTGAAACAAAAAACTTACTAAAAAGTAAAACAAAGAGAAATTTTTTTTGAGCTGTTTTTCCCTTGTGCAAAATCCCTTGTTGGTCTCATGATAGTCTACATTTCCAAGTCTGAAAGTCCATAAATAGACAGGTATTTATTAAATACTAATTGGATACAGAGGCCGATTCCAAGAACAGTGGGGAAATAAGAAAAGCAATATAAGACCTGGCCCTAGCCCTATAAGAGGTTCAATTGGAAAAGCAAAACCTACCCTCTGCTTCTTACGGTCTCTAATGGCAAAATTCTTTCTAAGTTCAACAGCAGATCACGTCTTTGACTCTGGATAGAAAGCAGGTTAATGGAGTTCCAGAGAATCAATCAAGATAAACCTAGTAAACCAACAAGGTTACAGCTGACATGATCTCAAACCCCAACTTCCTTCTGCACAAAGAGAGTTTCATTAACTAATTTAAGGGAAAAGACATATCATACAGTTTACAGTTTATATTTTTATAAACTGCACATTATATACTAAATTAACCAGCAAATTGTTCCAGGAGTTCTCCTTCGTTTGTGGATGTAAGAGCAATGAGAGTAACTTCTATACTTACATTATTCTTATTTGTGACTCTTGTTTTCTTCTTCGTTACCTTGCTTTACTGGCATCCTCAAACATCGTTTTCTTCCTGCAATTGAGTTCTAGAAATACCAAAGGAAGTGAACAATCTGAAAACACAAAGGAGAAACATAAGCTGAAAATGTGGGTGTCTTCTCAAAAATGAACTCAATAAGCTTGAGTACTATTAAGCTACATGACATAGGCAATGGTAAATTTTTTGCTGTGGTATATACCAGTAACCATAAATTGATCCTTTTTTTTTTTTTTTTCAGAAAAATATTGGCATAAAACTTCTTAAATAGTGATCCAATCATTGTTTTTTTAAAAGATATTATTTATTTGACAGAGAAAGACAAAGCAAGAGAGGGAACACAAGCAAGGGGGGTGGGAGAGGGAGAAACAGGCTTCCAGCCAAGCAGGGCTCAATTCCAGGACCCTGGGATCATGACCCAAGCCAAAGGCAGACGCTTAATGACTGAGCCACCCAGGCGCCCCTAATCCAACCATTATTGATGTATTTAATGGGAAAAAGTAAGTGGTTGTGCAATGTTTTTTTAGTATGTCATGTTGTGCTGTTGGTTTTATATGGTCATAATGTTGTAGATTTTAAGGTTAAACCCTGGGACTAGACAAGATGAAGAAGCACATAAAGAGAAGAGAGATAAGAAATGAGCCATGATTTTCAGGCCAGATGTTTACATTTGAGCTAGCATGTTCTTGGAACATAATACATCATGAAAGACTCTCCCGGGAGGCCAGACATATTTGGAGTGGGAATATTATAACTTCAAGCAAACAATAAACTGTGGCGTGGTAAATTTCCTTCCTCATCTATATTTTAGGTCATTCTTGTACAATGTGAGAATAAATTTAGTGGGTCCTATCTGGGGGTACCCTTACTAGTGGATCCATTGTCACAAGAGTAGAATGAATATCAAAAATCTATTGTACAGACTATAAACTTTGTTTCAGAATTCACTGTCTTTCTCTAAAAACATCTACCTCCTCCCTACGGCTTGGAGCACTTATAACAACAGTATCAACTGTCTGGATTTGATCCTTGACTTATCCAAGATTACTAATAATCTTGGGAAGTTTACTTAATGTTAAAGGTTTTTTGGGGAAGATTAAACATGATGTGGTATTAATGTACTTAACATACAGTAACTGCTCAATAAACGTTACAGAAAGAGACAAGGAGTATGAGATAGGTGATAACAAGACAGATAGATAGATAGATAGATAGATAGATAGATAGATAGATAGATGACAGATAGGAGAGAAAGTGATTTTATTCAATGTTTACTTTCATAATACTGGTTTATATTACATGGAGTCACAAAGATGTTTCTACATGTGTGAAGTCATAGCTTAAATTTAGACATTTTAATTTAAAACCTTAGAGGTGTTGGTTAATTTCATAATTATGCCTGAAAATCCTGCTGAGTAGCAATGCTGTCTGGTTGTCTTCTCTTTGTTCTTAGATTAGGGCACCCTCATTCTACAGTAGTTGAAATTTAACAATTTGAAATCGGGATCTTTCATTGTTCTGAGCATTTCTTTTTCAAATCAAATTCACTTCTTGGTTGGATAGGGTTCTAGCAGTGATATTAGACAAAGTCTCAATGAATTAAAACTGCCAGGAATAGGGGCGCCTGGGTGGCTCAGTCGTTAAGCGTCTGCCTTCGGCTCAGGTCATGATCCCAGGGTCCCGGGATCGAGCCCCGCATCGGGCTCCCTGCTCGGGCGGGAAGCCTGCTTCTCCCGCTACCACTCCCTCTGCTTGTCTTGTGTTCCCTCTCTCGCTGTGTTTCTCGCTGTCAAAATAAATAAATAATAACTAACTAACTAACTAACTAACTGCCAGGAATAAAAAGTCTGTGTAAGATTTAGAGTAAAATAATCTAGGTAAATACTTTTGCTTATTACAGAATAACTAATACCAGATTTGCTTCCTGCTAAAGACAATTCTACACCTGGTCAAAGTATTTAAAGCGACTGCTTTAAGACATTGAAAGGCCAACAGCACGGGGTTATTTTCCTTGAGGGGAGGTAAACACACAAAGAGGCCCAGTGGAGACTGGCAATCTCACTGAGCTGAGGATACAAGGAGTCGAGTTCCAGGTGGCTAAAGTGACTGAAATTGGTAGGGCTAGGCATGGAAAGAGGAAGTCACAGCGAAAAAGTAAAGCTCACAAGAATGGTGAGGGTTCATCGTAGGCTCTTGGCCTAGAAGTTATGTTTTACCAGCCATGTGGATGGGCGTCCTTTAGTGCAGACAAGTTGTAACCATCACAGTCTTCCTCTGGGATTCCTCTACTCAGAGATAAACTTACTCCAGGTCAGGAAATCATCCAGAGACTATGGAGGCCGACACTTTAGAAAGCACTTTTACCAACACTTCACCGTACACACTGAGCAACCTTGTAACCTCCGTATTAGGGATGAAGGAACTGAGGCTGAGAGAGATTGCTAGGGCTTTTGGCACGGTCCTAACTCTGCTGGTTCCGATTCTGGTCTCTCTTCATGACACCACAGCTTTGGGTTGAGGAAAACAATGAGATTAGTGACCTGAGCTGGTAAAGGGGGAGGAGTCAGGGCAAATCATGACAACACAGCCATGAGCAGTTACTGGAATTCTCCATATAAATTGTGTTGGGGAAGACAGTAGACGTGGTATTTCAGACATATGATGGGAATCCACATCTAGAACCATCAGGTCAATTTTCTTTTAAAGTTTGGTGACTGACATAACACAATAAAAAAAATTAATTTAATTTAATTTAATTTTAAAAAGAAAAAATTGAAAACATAAATAAATTAAAAAATAAAGTTCACTTAAACGTTTCTACTCACCGACAACAGAAGTGATATGGGTTCATTTTATTAACTTGCATAAATTGAGGAAAACCTTACAAAATTCTTTCTATGAAACTCCAGGATCATCCTACACCAGAGCAAGGTATGCAAAAGTTCATCGTATCTGGCTGAGTTGTAAAGATTTCAATAGCATGTTCCCTGGGATTTGCTTGGCTATGCACTACCATGCTTCTGTAATATACTTGTGTAATTATTATACGAATTACTGATTTTGCAGGATTCATATTCTCTACAATTTCTCATTGATTAGTCCAGGGTTGATTTTACTGAAGCCTAAACAAGGACCTCCAGGAATCAAAGAAGCACAAAAATAAATGCAATTCTGGATTTCATTGTATCTACTGAGCTTGTTATGGTAACTTTGCTAGCATTTGTGAGAGAAAATTCCTAAGTACCAGCACAAAGCTGGAAGCTTCTGGCAATTTTAAGAAAGATTTTTAAGTTCAATAATAAAAGTTTATTGGAAGCACCTCTGATTTTCTTGTCCTGCCCTTTTTTATGGGGTTGGTTGTTTTGCTAAATTAGGTTTGAGGTTCACTCGCTTGGTTATAGCACCACATTAATGAGGCCAAAATGTCAGGCTCCATCTCTGTAGTGACAAACTGTGCCCCTAACCTCCAGGATTTCCCTGGTAGATGAAACCAGGGGGGATATTTCCACAAAACTGGAAAAACAACATTAGGGCCTGAGCACCGAGATGGGCATCACTTTCATTTATACAAAATAGCAAATTGTTCCTCTCCATTAAAAAAGAAAAACCCAAAGGAAATTATTAGTGTCAGAAGAAATGAAGTTGCAAGAAAAAAAAAAAAAAGAAAGAATAGAAAATTAGAAGGCCCAAAACTGATTAACAGAGAACCATACCCATAATTTAAAAGATGGAAATTTTCAGCCATTTGGCTTGAGATGCCCCAGTGATTACTCGGCATAAATGTGCTAAACAGTCCAGGTTGCACATAGAGTAATTAAAATCTGATTAATTCTTATCAGGTTAGCAAAGGGTGCTGCTTTTTACCCCCCAAACAAATTGGCAATGCACCTGAACATTAAATTTAATTTGTCATTTTGCACATTTCACTGGCTCTATTATAATATACTTAAAAGCACATTTGCTGCTCTGTCCTTCTTTGACATCAGTTTTTTCCACACTATGTACATTAGGTAAATACCAAACTGTAGATAGGACAAAGTACTTTTAAAATTCTCTCATTTAAGAACATCACAATGAGCTTATTATAATTCAAGATATCAACGTTGCTTCTTGGCAGTCACTACCAGCAAAAAATAATAAAATGTGAATGAACAAATTACTGTTTAAACAGCAGTACTTTTGATAATTAGCAGATATATTGAGGGATAAATATGGGGGGAATCTAGAAAGGGAAATAGGGGATTTAAATTTAAATAGGATTTTTTAATGTTTCCCCCATTGTGCAAAAGTCCATCTTTAATTCATATTACAGTGAGTAATTTGTAATGCTGTGTCAAAATAGATATGCAAAAAGGATATGCATTTGAATTTTAAATCTGATCCCTAAGTTTGAATTTAATATAGCGCCCTAACTGAGTCCTGTATGTGGAAGAGGAATTTTGAACCTATTTTGAATGTCACAAGGATCAGCAATCATGCATAGTGTTATCATTGTTCATTATCTACCATGACTTGTGAAAAGAACATGAAATGGCATTAATCATTATTTTCTACTACTAATAATATACTTTCAATGCAAATTTCACCATTTTCTAAATATCTGGCAGGAGGAACTTCTCCTTCATTGCACCTACAAACCACCCTTTTTCCTTATTCTCGATTTGCTGCTGGAGGCTTTGGTGACTGAAGTTGTGATAAAATACATGCCCTCCAAAGGAAAGATTTCAACCTGCTGACATTAAGGAAAAATTGAACTCCTGATCCCAAGCCCAAATACCTAGAATCATAAAACCATTGAACCTCAAGGGATCTCAGGAGTTAGCTATTCCAGCCCTCATTTGTCAGGTGGAGCAACAAAGGCCCATTTGGTAGACTGACTTGTCCAAGGTCACCCTATTCATTAAGGGCAGATAGGGAAATGGAAGCCAGAGCTCCTAACTTCAGGCTGAGTTTTCTTCCCAATGCACAAAATGAGCAGAATAACATCACCTTTAGAAGCAAAGGCTTTGGGATCAAACAGATGTAGGTTTGAGTCCTGATTCTGCCAATTATTGCTTTAATTTCTACATCTGAAAAATGTGTAAACTAATAGTACGGACTATGTCACATCATTGTGAGGATTAAAATGATATAATGCACATAAAGCACTTAACCCTAGGCCTGGCAAAAAAGTAAATATTCAATAAATATTAACAATGGGTATTGTCCAGATATATGACTTAATGTCTTCCACACTCCCTCCCCATATAAATAATATATATGTGCCGTGTGTGTGTGTGTATGCCAGAGGGTGAAATAGGACCTTGCTGACTTATCTCTTGAACCCTGGTGATAACAAAGCAAGACCCCACAGGAGATGTGAAGAAAGCTGCCATAGCATGACGACAGTTTTCACTTTCCCCGCTTTGATAAGGCAGCGTATAAAACATAATGGAATGCATCATCATGTTTCAACACTAAACAACCCTGTGGAACAGGCAGAGAAGACACTCTTAAATCCATTTAATAGTGAAGCAAATAGAGGCTCAGAAAGATAATAAGTGACTTGCCTAAAGGTTATACAGTCAGGAAGGATGAAGCTTAGCTCAGGGCCAGTGCTCTGCCTCTGATATCTCTTTGGATGCTT
Source organism: Procyon lotor (assembly GCA_028646535.1). Lineage (NCBI taxonomy): Eukaryota > Metazoa > Chordata > Mammalia > Carnivora > Procyonidae > Procyon > Procyon lotor. The sequence continues at coordinate 90,597,311 of CM053611.1, forward strand.
CACCAAAAGGGAAAAAGAAGAGATTCAAAGAAGCCAATATCACTTGATGTAAGTTAGATCTCCACCCATGTGTCTTCTACTTTTAAAATGATCCCAGTGATCTTATTTGCCTGCCCGTCCAACTCCCAAAACAAACCTGTCCCCATCAGCACAACTGGAAAATGAACAAACATGGTGATGGGATACAAGGAGGGAGCTGGTGATCTTTACCCAATCCAACGCTGTGTGTGTGTGCATGTGCACACTTGTGTGAGGAGTCAAGGGGAGAAGAGAGGAGACAGGGAGGGAGACAGATTGACTAGGAAGGCTAATGGTTTAAGTGGGAAAATTCAGTTTGTCAGTACCAGGATGAGTCCTAAATACCATTAAGTAGCTTTAGTCTAAAAGTCAGAAATGGAATAAGGAGGTCACTGGGGTAGCTGCCATCTAGAAGGGGCCCTAAACCTCATTAGGGATACAGATGAATGTATCCACCAGAACTCTCCCCAGTGAGAACTCAGTGTGTGCTGTGTAATTTTAGAAGGTTTTGGAAGGTGGGACTGCGTTGCTCCAGTGTTGCTGCATTAATCTGGACTTTTTGGGTTTAAATAGGATGGCCATATAATTTATCCTCTCAATCAGGACACTCCTGAGACTGAAATAGGGCACTATTCATAATTATGCTGAGATAATAGGTACAAACTAGAGCTGTCTCAAACAAATGAGGACATATGCTCACCCATGTTTCAGACATTGGAAATTAAATCAAACTAGCTTAATCAAAAGGGTATTTATTGGTTCCAATGTTTGATAAGTCCAGTGGTAAGTCTGGCTTCAAGGATGTCAAGACCCTGTGATTTCTTCAAGATTCAGCCTCTCTCTCACTCCATCTCCTATCTCACAGTGGCCCTTAGCACCTCCAGGCTTATATCGTGCATTCTACCAACATCAGCTTTTCCTTCCCAACACTCTACCCAAGTCCCAGGACCGAGTTTCATTGGTCCCTTTGGATTACAAGCCCACCCTGATCCAGTCCCTGTGGTCACAAGGAAATGGAATGGGCTGATCAGTCAAATCCAGACTACAAAGCCACCTTTGGAATTGGGGGTAGGGGAAAAGAGTTATCCACCCAAATCACATGAGCCAAGCTTAGGCAGGAGATGATTCACCCCCTAAAAAAGCAAGGCATAAATTTGCAAGAAGGGGGATTCTACTGGGCAGAACTTTGGTTAATAATAATATACAACATTGTTTGTAGGATCCTATGCACTAGGACTCCTGTTAATGAGGCTATATGGATTATTTAATTCTATAAATGAAATACTATTATTAGAGATGAGGTACCTGTGATACATAGAAATTAAGTAACTTGCCCAAAATCACAAACCAGGACATAAAGAAACCAAGATTGAAAACTAGGCAGTTAGATTCTAAAGTCCATGCTCTTAGCTCTTACCCATGGTGCCATCCCCTGCAGACTGTGGCAAGTACACCAGATCACTTCTTGGAACAAAAATGTTCAGAGCTACCACCAGTGGCCCTCTACTTCCAACATTTTCACAACTTTAAATAAATGTTGAACAATTATTTATTACTAGTGTGAAGCCATGCTAAAAATGCTCCTGCCCAGAGCCTTCCTATGACACTTGTATGTTTTGATTCAACTGAGTAGATTAGAAGAAAGAACCTAATACTGACACAAAAAAAGACACATAGATCAATGGAACAGAATAGGGAATCTACAAATGGACCCTCAACCCTATGGTCAACTAATCTTTGACAAAGCAGGAAAGAATATCCAATGGAAAAGAGTCTCTTTAACAAATGGTGTTAGGAAAATTGGACAGCCACATACAGAAGAGTGAAACTGGACTACTTTCTTACACCATACACAAAAATAGACTCAAAATGGGGCGCCTGGGTGGCTCAGTGGGTTAAAGCCTCTGCCTTCTGCTTGGGTCGTGATCCCAGGGTCCTGGGATCGAGCCCCACATTGGGCTCTCTGCTCAGCGGGGAGCCTGCTTCCCCCTCTCCCTCTGCCTGCCTCTCTGCCTGCTTGTGATCTCTCTCTGTATAAATAAATAAAATCTTTAAAAAAAACATAGACTCAAAATGGATGAAAGACCTCAGTGTGAGACAGGAATCCATCAAAATCCTTCAGGAGAACATAGGCAGCAACTTTTTGCAAGACACGTCTCCAAAGGCCAGGGAAACAAAAGCTAAAATGAACTATTAGGACTATTAGGACTTCATCAAGATAAAAAACTTTTTTACAGCAGAGAAAGTAGTCAACAAAACTAAAAGGTAGCCTATAGAATGGGAGAAGATATTTGCAAATGTGCTATCAGGTAAAGGGCTAGTATCCATACTGTATAAAGAACTTATCAAACTTACCATTGAAAAAAACAAAGAATTCAGTTAAGAAATGGGCAGAAGACATGAACAGACATTTCTCCAAAGAAGATATACAAATGGCCAAAAGACACATGAAAAAATGTTCCACATCACTTGAAATAAGGGAATTACAAATCAAAACCACCATGAAATACCACCTCACACCTGTCGGAATGGCTAAAATAAACAATGCAGGAAACAACAAGTGTTAGCGGGGATGTGGAGAAAGGGGGACCCTCTTACACTGTTGGTAGGAATGAAACAGTATGGAGCTTCTTCAAAAGTTAAAAATAAAGCTACCCTACGACCCAGCAATTGCACTACTAGGTATTTATCTAAAGGATACAAACACAGTGACTCAAAGGGATACATGCATCCCAATGTTTATGGCAGCAATATCCACAATAGCCAAAATATGGGAATAGCCCAGATGTTAATCAACAGATGAATGGATAAAGAAGATGTAATACACACGCACACACTGAGGGATATTAATCAGTCATCAAAAAGAATGAAATCTTGATGTGGTTGGAACTAGAGGGTATTACGCTAAGTGAATTAAGTCAGTCAGAGAAAGATAAATATTATACGATTTCACTCATATGTAGAATTTAAGAAACAAAACAGATGAACATAGGGGAAGGGAAGGAAAAATAAAGTAAGATGAAGTCAGAAACAGAGACAAACCATAATAGACTCTTAACTATAGGAAAAAATCTGAGGGTTGCTGAAGGGGAGGTAGGTGAGTGGATGGGGTAACTAGGTGATAGACATTAAGGAGGGCACTTGATGCAATGAGCACTCAGTGTTACATGAAGCCGATGAATCACTAAATTCTACCTCTGAAGCTAATAATATACTACATGTTAATTAAATTGAATTGAAATAAAAAATTGTTTAAAAAGAAGAAGGAAGAAGTTAAGAGTGTCTGGGTAGCTCAGTCAGTTAAGATCCGACTTTTGATTTCAGATCAGGTCATGATCTCATGTCCTGATATCCAGCTCTGCACTCAGTGGAGAGTCTGCTTGAAATTCTGTTTCCTCTCCCACCCTCCATTCCCTCCCCGCACTTGTGTGTGATCACTCTCTCTCTCTTTCTCTCTCAAAAAATAATCTTTTTAAAAAAAGAAGAATGAGAAGGAGAACAAGAACAAGAGCAAGAACAAGAACAGGAAGAAAGGACATAGAACCAGTTAAGAGAAGCATCCTTTCTATTGATTATGGCCCCAAAGTCCCGATACAAATTACCTCAACACCTGACAGAGTCCCAAGTCCCTGTAGTCAGCCAGCTTCTTGGAATAAGGGAAACTGGAAGCAGCTTTATCTGTCTGATTTCATCAGTATCTCTAGCCTCCCAGCAGTGAAGTCTCTCAACACAACTGAGAAGGTATGCTCCAATAGTGGGTCCAAAGAATTCAAAAAGCCTTCTATTGACAAACAACAACAAAAATTTACCTCAAAGAAAGGGGGGAAATGAGGGAGGGGGATCCTCACAGACTACTTCTTTAATAGCAAAGAGTTTCTAATTACAGTTATGCAAAAGGCATTTTAAAGATTCCAGAAATAATTTGGTTCTGTTGATATGGATCATTATTTGGCAACTTTTCATGCAAGTGTATTTAAATATATTTGGCCGTGTTTACTTACACATTCCTAAATTAGATGGGAATAACTAGCTGATAGATACATAGTACAAAACAGCTTGTTTGTAACAGGAAAATTGTTCAATCTATCTTCCTTTAAAACTGAGCCTCCACAGCCTTGATTTATTTGTCCCACATAGAGTTATAGGGAATCGCTTTCATTTGTATGCTAACTGCTTTTGATTTTTTTTTTTTTTTTTAGCATCATCAGTGGCCTTGATGATTGATTTTCAGTGCAGCTAAACCAGTTCTTATTATACGTATTCCCCAGTAGGAAAGAGATTAGCTTAGCAGACAGTACACTTCATGGCACAAAGACAGTTCTGGATCATTCCACTGACATTTGAAACTTTCCAAGGAATATGCCACATGAGCAAAGCTTCTGGACTTCTGAAGGAAATATTATAACACAACAACCAAAAAGAAAAGGATCATAATTCTTTATTGAAATGATAGGTATACTCACAGTAAAGGTACACACAATAGCTACACAATTACTCAAGAATTTAGGTTCTAGGGTCAAAACTCTGGGATTTGAATCCTGGTACCACTACTCACCAGTTATGTGACCCAAGGCAAGTACATAACCTCCCTAAATCTCTGTTTCCACACCTAAAATTTGGAGCCAATGACAATATGAACAACATTGAGTTGTTTGAGGAGTAAATAAAAACAATGCTTGTGTAACATATTTAGCATGGTTTTTGGCTCATAGGAAGCCCTCAATAAATACTAGTTGCTGTTAATTGTTAGAGCTTCAAAGGAAATAAACACAACAATATCTCTCTGGCTACTAAATACCTAAGAATATAAAGGGGATGGAATGCAGAATCACCCAAACAAAATCGACAATTTCCATTTAGCCCTCTGTAATTTCTCCGCACACAGACTAGAATTTATTCTGTTGCCTATGTTCAACCCACATTTGCCACAGTGTCCCAGTCAAGAAAGGAGGTGGATCATTATTCCAAGCTTCTTTCAATTGATACAGTAGTCAATTTCTGTTCATTTCAGAGATTACTTCCTGACCCCTATCATATCACACTCTAACTTTGTAAACAAGGCCTCTGTCCTATGCATTGCCTTTCTGTATCTTTTGTCATCAACAAAACCACCAACCTCCCCCAAAAGACTAGCAACTAGTTGTAACTTGGCAAAATCTGATGGTGGGCTACACATTTTACTTGAGACAAGAGCTAGACAGCATATTTCCTCTCCTTGTCTCCCAGGGAAAATAGAAATTCAGGTTTATGGTACATAATAGACATTCCTGTGGTTTCTTCCCACTTATCCATGCTCTTTTCCTTGAGGACAACCACTGGATTTCTTTTTGAGGAGTCCCTTTAGCCCTTTGCAAACAGTTACGAGGAGGCTGTCAATCCAGATGCCTGCTCTCTGGACATATGAACTGTACTAGACTCCTAAAGGTATTGAAACATATTACCACAAACTTGGTGCCTTAAAACAAGAAAAATTTATTTTTTATAGTTAAGGCAGACCTAGTTCAAAATCAAGCTGTCAGTAGGTTTGGTTCTTTCTGGGGACTCTAAGAGAGACACTGTCCCATGCCTCTCTCCTGACTTAATGGTGGCAATCCTTAGCATTCCTAGGCTTGTAGACACATCACTCCAATATCTGCCTCCATGACACATCACCACCTTCTTTATGTGTCATGTCTCCTCCTTTTCTGCCGATGTGAGAACAGTCTTATTAGATGCAGAGCTAACCTCAATCCAGTATGGCCTCATTTCTACCTTACCTTAATTACATCTGCAAAGATTCTTATTCCAAATAAGGTCACACATTCTGAGGTTCTGGATGTGAAGGGATACTACTGAACCCATTCCATGACCTAGGCCAACCCAACTCTCTTTCCCTGAAAAATCAAAAGATTTGAAACAATTTCCAAGACATTCATTCCATTAGCAGAATCCTGAAGACACTGCCCACTACTAGTTCCTATTACCTACCTCCCAGAAACTTACCTAATCCCCTATGTTGCATGGCTGAGCTATTTCAAATTTCCCTTATTCTGCACATTACCCAACATCCTACCAATCAACTACCGTGTAGCTTAGCCAGGCAGAATCAGGTTCCTTTACTAAAAACAAAAGGAGACTAAATCTAAGACTACAACATCTAAACCACCTAAATCCTGCAACGTAGAAATAAGAAAAATGGGATGTCAAGGCCTATTTTTTACACTTTCCACTAACTAAAAATTCCTTTGGTCACACCTCCTCCACCCATATAATTTAGATTTTATTTCTGGGAACTTTACCTGCTCTTCATAGTAATTTTTCTAGAAGTCTTAAAAGTTTATGCAAGTGTGTAGGTGATAGTTCCCAGCATCCTTCCAAATCCTGAAAATGCTGACAGACTGACTAAGCTAAGAAGTTATCTTGTAATCCTAGGGCAGACTAATTAAATCCTACACATTGACATTTTTGGCTTAAAAAAATGGTAACTGCACTAATTAGCCCATTAGAAAATATTCATGTTTCATTGTGCCAAATAAGAGGGGATTCCTTATGATTGTTCCTACAGGATTGCAAGAGACTGCTATGGACATTGATTTAATTGCAGGAAATGTCATTACCTTCTAAGTCCCATCACCCACTTAAGTACCACAGAAGTTCCCACCCAAAACTGAGGAGGAATCAGAGCCAGATGGGCTTTCCAGAATCATGGCTCATTACCAGTGTGCTCCAAAGTTTTTACAAATATGAGTAGTAAATATGATAGTCAAATGAATGTGGCCTCTGAACTCCTCCTGGATTCCACCCTGTCTCAGGACACAAGAAAGCCAAAATGCAAACAAACTAGTACAAAGAGTGAACAATTAAAACATTGCAAACTTTGGAAGACACCAATGAAGTTGTACCGTGTGTTTATAAAGAACATTTGGAGCTTTTGGAAAAGCATTTATTTAAATAAAATCCCTAAGGATTTACTAAATGTCAGGGAGTGAAATTAAAATATCAGTATAAGGCACAGAGGTCAAAATAGAAACATGAAGGCAAAATATTCAATTCAACAGCAATTTAACCCATCTTTGGGGGTGCCTGCTATGTATTAGGCACTGTCATAGGCCCAGCAGGGGCTACAAACACAAACCGAAAGAGGCTCTGGTCCCCAAAGAGTTTATAATCCAGTAAGAAGGGTAAGAGAAGAATACAAATTCCAGAAATACAAGGGGAAAAAGTAAATTCTGTAAGAAAACAACAAATAAAAATGCTAAATAAAAAAGGATCTCATTAGTTGCAAACATTAGGGAAGGTTTTCAGAGGAGTAAGTAAAAATACGTCTGGTCTCTGACTGACACATATGGAGGAAAGATTAAACAGATGGAGAGTTAACCCAAGCAAAATCACAGACAGGAAATCCCACATTGTATTCAGAGGACAGGAATCAGTTTATTTTCCTTAATATATAGGGCTCCATCAGGAGGGAGACATGGCTGGAAGAGAGTGGCACTACCCCAAGGAGGGCCTTAGAGGATAAGGTCTTTTTGATTCGTGTAGTGTGAGGTCTTTTTGATTCGTACAAGGTCTTTTTGATTCGTGGAGGGCGAGGGGGAGCCTCCAACAGTTTCTGCAAGAGAGCAATCTGTTCAGAACTGGTTTAGAAAGATTAATCTGCAGGCAACATAAATGATAAATGAAAGAGAGATTAATCAGTTGAGAATGTGACTCAGTTTTCAGCAGAAGGGTTGGAAAGAAAACAGGAAGGAGGGCAGGAGGATTCCCGTGCAAGAGATGAGACAACGTCCACACCCAGAGTAGAAGCTCTCAACCCTGGCTGCATGGTAGAAGCTCAGGAGCACTTTATTAAAATACCGAAAGCCAGGCTTACCCCAAAGCAATTAAACCAGAACCTCTGGGGTGGGTCCCAGGCACTGGGGTGCTTGAAGAGCTCACCCAGTGATTCCAATAGACAGTCCTGACACTCACTTCAAAGTGTAGTCCAGAAACTAACAGGCCCAGCATCACCTGGGATTGTGTTGGCACTGCAGACCCGCTGCCCATTCCACTCAGAACACACAACAAGATGCCCAGGTGATGGGCCCATGCACATAGAAGTTAGAGAGGCAGAGGCAAGTGTTTCTGGGGCAGGCCCTGAGATGCCTCCGCTCTAACCGGCACCCACGTAAAGCCAAACCAGCCCATGCTTGAGAACATAAGAGCCATGCAAACTCTGCATGGCCAAGCCACTCACTGGGGCTTCTGCTGTGTTCCTGTGGTCCATTTTCCTCCGCTTCACTCCACTTTCTAGTGTCAGACCTCATCCCCACCTCTGTACACCTATCACCACCAGCTTTACAGATCTCAAGAACACTACCAGGAAAACAGTGTGGCTGTTCTTCAAAAAGCTAAATGGAATTACCATATGACCCAGCCTTTCCACTCCTAGGTATATGCCCCAAGGAATTAAAAGCTGAGACTCAGACACTCGTATGCTGATGTTCTTGCAGCATAATTCACAATAGGCAAAAAAAAAAAAAAAAAGAGTAGAAACAACCTAAATGTCCACTGACAGATATATATGTGAGTGGGACTCCTGCCCTTCTGCTGGACCACAGGCAGCCGAGTGAGGACCTCATTAACCTGGAGTCCTGTCCACCCTGCCTGCCAGTGGCTTTGTTCTCCCCACTCACACTGCTCACACTGTTTACAGAACTGTGATTATGACACTAGGAATCATCCTTTTTTCCTGTATCAATATTTGTTCAGAAAAGGAAAACACCATCTAAGCAGTTCAAGTTCTCCACTGTCCAACCACAGAAAAAACAGTTTCCCCAACCTCAATTGTACCGGCTCTGTGTTTCCATCCTCCTGCTGCAGTGAGGCAGGCTAATAGAGAACACCCCTAAAGTTTCCTTTTTGTTTTCCTTGATAATTTACTAAAACAAAGCACCTGTTAGTATCTGGTCTAATAATGTAAAATGAGGGGTTCCTGGGTGGCTCAGTTGGTGAAGCATCCAAGTCTTAATTTCAGCTCAGGTCATGATCCCAGGGTGGTAAGATCGAGCCCTGCATCTGGCTCTATGCTGAGTGTGGAGCCTGCTTGCGATTCTTTCTCACTCTCCCTCTGCCCCTCCCCACCGGACCACCCTTCTAAAAAAATAAAAGTAAGTAAAAATAAAAATGTAAAGTTATTCTGTATCAATATAAATAAGATTATATACTGCACATAGATATTTAAAGCCTAACAAAAAATACAGTGGAATATTATTTAGCCTTAAAAAGCAAAGAAATTCTCACACATGCTGCCACGTGGATGAACCTTGAAAACATTATGCTGTATGAAATAACCCAGACACAAATAGGCAAATATTGTATGATTCTACCCACACAAAATATCTAAAATAGGCAAACTCACAGAGACAGAAATTAGATTAGAGGTTATCAAAGGCTAAAGGTGGAGAGAATGGAGATTTATTCCATAATGGTTACACTTTCTGTCTGGATGATGAAAAGGTTTTGGAAATAGTGGTGATGGTGACATAATGCTGTAAATGTGATTAATGACATGGAATTATACACTTAAAATGGTTTAAAATGGCAAATTTTAAGTTATATACTTTTTCCACAACTAAAAAGAAGACAAACTCCATCCCTAACATTTACCTGGGGATTCTGAGCCTCCTGCTCCTGGTTCCTGGCCGTACCCCTTACTCCTGACCAATCCCATCCCCCCAAATGGGAAACTCTCTGGTCTCCAACCTAAACTCACACTGACGCCAAAGAGACAGAGTCGGTATTGTACCTTGATACCTCAAATCAAACATGTGGCATTTAGCCACAGTCTCCAGGTACACGGTTGTCACATTCCCTTTGTTTTATGGTAGGACCACCACTTTCTCTGCCAGGCCTGCTGTACTGTCCCTTCTACCCCCAAACAATCCAAAATTGGTCCAAGCTCTTCACTCCACCTTTCCAAAGGGTACTCAGAACATTCAGCATCCCAGTTTTCATGATATTGCTAAAGAGACCCACATTCAATAAACTCACTCCTAAGGGCAGGAAACAAAAATTCTATTTCAAACAACATTAGAGCACTCTTAATACCCAGAACCCATGAGACTTAAAATGACCAGTATGAATGGAGTGAAAATATAAGTCCTCCCAAGCATATTTTCCCTTGAAACTGAGAGGATCCTGCTTGATGTTTGGTACAACGACAAATCGTCTAGGCAGATTTTCCAGAATAATCCAAGATCCCTGAGTCGCTCTACACAAATTGTCTACTGTGGTGACTTAATTTCATATTTTTTGTTCTGGGCAGATTTTCCAGAGGGATCCAAGATCCCTGAGTCACTCTACATAAATCGTCTAATATGGTGACTTAATTTCATGTTTTTAGTTTTAAGGAGAAGGGATTTGGATAAATGTTCTAATGCAGTAATTAGCAGTTACATTAATAGCATTGATTTCCCATTATGTTGTCCCATTATTCTAATTATATTTCTCTTTAAACAATTTTTTAGACTGTAATATTCTACTTAGATAAGCCTGATACCCCAGATAACCTCTCCTCTCCATTGTACACCCAAAATGATAATGAGTCCTGTGCTACTTAACCTCACATCACACTTTAAAAAAAAAAAAAAAATCATTTCAAAGAGCCCCGGGTAAATATTCTCTCTTGAGCAATTTCCTCCAGAACCCAGAACCAATATTGCAATAATCAGAGAAGGTAGTCATTTGACAGAGCTTTCTACACAAACCTCCTTGACATGACACTAATATGCCTGAAATCCTACCCTTGAAGAGCCCTTTTGGGGGTATCTTTGGGGGTTTTTTCATCTTCATTAGTTGCCTAAAAGAATAAGCCATATCAAGCAATAATTTGACCACAGAGAATATCATTCTCAATGGGGAAAGGCTGAGAGCTTTTCCTCTGAGATCAGGGACACGGCAGGGATGCCCACTGTCTCCACTGCTATTCAACATAGTACTAGAAGTCCTAGCCTCAGCAATCAGACAACAAAAAGAAATAAAATGCATCCAAATTGGCAAAGAAGTCAAACTCTCACTCTTTGCAGATGATATGATACTTTATGTGGAAAACCCAAAAGACTCCACTCCAAGACTGCTAGAACTCATCCAGGAATTCAGTCGAGTATCAGGATATAAAATTAATGCACAGAAATCAGTTGTATTTCTATACACCAACGGCAAGACAGAAGAAAGAGAAATTAAGGAGTTGATCCCAATTACAATTGCACCCAAAACCATAAGATACTCAGGAATAAACCTAACCAAAGAAGCAAAGAATCTGTACTCAGAAAACTACAAAGTGCTCATTAAAGAAATTGAGGAAGACACAAAGAAATGAAAAAACATTCCATGCTCATGGATTGGAAGAACAAATATTGTGAAAATGTCTATTCTACCTAAAGCAATCTACATATTTAATGCAATCCCTATCAAAATACCATCAATTTATTTCCAAGAAATGGAACAAATAATCCTAAAATTTATATGGAACCAGAAAAGACCACGAAGAGCCAGAGGAATGTTGAAAAAGAAAACTAAAGTTGGCGGCATCACAATTCCTGACTTCAAGCTCTATTATAAAGCTATAATAATTAAGACAGTGTGGTACTGGCACAAAAACAGACACACAGATCAATGGAACAGAATAGAGAGCCCAGAAATGGACCCCCAA
>CM053611.1:90609499-90630462 GCA_028646535.1 Procyon lotor
GGAAAGAATATCCAATGGAAAAAAGACAGTCTCTTCAACAAATGGTGTTAGGAAAACTGGACAGCCACATGCAGAAGAATGAAACTGAACCATTTCCTTACACCACACACAAAAATAGACTCAAACTGGATCAAATACCTCAATGTGAGACAGGACTCCATCAAAATCCTGGAGGAGAACACAGGCAGCAACCTCTTTGACCTCAGCCGCAGCAACTTCTTCCTAGAAACATCTCCAAAGGCAAGGGAAGCAAGGGCAAAAATAAACTATTGGGACTTCATCAAGATCAAAAGCTTTTGCACAGCAAAGGAAACAGTCAACAAAACCAAAAGACAACTGACAGAATGGGAGAAGATATTCGGCAATGACATATCAGATAAAGGGCTAGTATCCAAAATCTATAAAGAACTTCTCAAACTCAACACCCAAAGAACAAATAATCCGATCAAGAAATGGGCAGAAGATATGAACAGACATTTCTGCAAAGAGGACATCCAAATGGCCAACAGACACATGAAAAAGTGCTCCACATCATTCAGCATCAGAGAAATACAAATCAAAACCACAGTGAGATACCACCTCACGCCAGTGAGAATGGCTAAAATTAGCAAGTCGGGAAATGACAGGTGTTGGCAAGGATGCGGAGAAAGGGGAACCCTCCTACACTGTTGGTGGGAATGCAAGCTGGTACAGCCACTCTGGAAAACAGTATGGAGGTTCCTCAAAAAGTTGAAAATAGAGCTACCCTACGACCCAGCAATTGCACTACTGGGTATTTATCCTAAAGATACAACTATAGTGATCCAAAGGGGCATGTGCACCCGAATGTTTATAGCAGCAAGGTCCACAATAGTCAAATTATGGAAAGAACCTAGATGTCCATCAACAGATGAATAGATAAAGGAGAGGTGGTATATATATGTACAGAGGAATACTATGCAGCCATCAAGAGAAACGAAATCTTGCCATTTGCAACAACACGGATGGAACTGGAGGATATTATGCTAAGTGAAATAAGTCAGTCATAGAAAGACAATTATCACATGATCTCTCTGATATGAAGAATTTGAGAGGCAGGGCTGGGGGTCATGGGAGGAGTGGGAGAGAGAAATGAAACAGGAAGGGATGGGGAAGGAGACAAACCATAAGAGACTCCTAAACTCACGAAATGAACTGGGGGTGGCTGGGACATAGGGGGGTTAGGGATAGGGTGGCTGGGCTATGGATATTGGGGAGGGTATGTGCTATGGTGAGTGCTGTGAAATGTGTAAGCCTGATGATTCACAGACATATACCCTGGGGTAAATAATACATTATATGTTAATTTAAAAATTAATTAATTTTTTAAAAAAAGCAATAACTTAGAGAGAATATCATTTGTCAAGAGCATATGAGATGCACCAGATTTTCCCATTAGAGCTAACAGTCACACACTACTTATTCTATGTTTATGGCCACTAGTCTAAGGGCCTTATGTATATTAACTCATTTACTAACCCAAACTTCTAGGTGGTAGATAATGTTATGATTCATATCTTGCAGATGAGGAAACAGAAGCTCATCCAAGATCATCCAGCAAATAAGGAATATAGCCAGGATTCAAACACAAATAGGCTGGCTTCAAGATGTGTGCTCCTAACATTTGCTCTTCTGCTCTTTGATATATTCATTATTCAGTCATTTCATGAGGCAGGTATTTTATACCTATTTGGACAGATGAAGGAGCTAATGATCAGAGATGCTAAATAATTTACCCTAAGGCTTACCGTTTATAAGTGCCCCAGTTATGATGTAAACTGGGGAGTGTCTGACTCCAGAAACTTGTTCTTTACCTTCTGCTGCCAAGAATAGATCATAACATCCAACTATGATGGCTATTTAAGAGCCAGACCTAAACAACTGAGAAATGAGAAACAAGGAAATAGGCCACATGGTCTACTAACCAAGGGTAAAAGTGGCAGAAAGATACGGCAGAGCCTCCAAGCTAATTGACAAACCTATATGCTACCCTTCCTAGGCACACACTGCATTACTCAGCATCCTTTGTTGTCAAGGTGGACACATGAATGACTGAATTTTGGCCAGTGGTATATGGGCAGAAAATCTTGTAGTGCCATCCTACCCCTTTTCTCACACTCAAACTAAATAGAGACTCCAAGAACCTAGAGGGGGTAGGAGCCCTAACAATGAAGAAGCCTGAGTTCCTGACTAGCCACGTGGAAGGCTACTCAACTAGGAACAGACCCAAAGGATGGTGGCAGCAAGAAGTAAACTTGTATTTTTTAAGCCATGGAGATTTCAGATTGATCTCTTCTAGCAACTAGTGTCAAATTAACTAATAAAACACAGAATTTTAATGCTGTCATCAGAATCTTAAAATGTATGTTCTTGATTTATAGTTGGGTTTTGGATAGAAAAGAAAAAAAAAAATAACAACTTCGGTTGCAAAGCTAGTGGTCATGTGATATATATCCACAAAACATTTGGTAAAATTGTCCCTGCAGTAACTTGGTAACTTGCCTACTGGCTTTCACTCCAAATAAAATAAGCTGCCATTGGAGGTTCTGAGAGCAGAGTAACAGAATCTGACCGTAGTAGGTGGGTCACTCTGTCTGCAGTGTTGGATACAGACAAGGGGTTAAGAATAGGAGCAGGACAACCAATCAGGAGCTACTTCCAGTGATCACAGAGTGAATTCTTGGGAGGAAGGCTCTCTTCCTATAGTCCAGGGATGCTAGGTTCTCCTGAAGAATGTTTCTGAGCCACCAGGCCAAAGTTATTACCATTGGTTCTGAGAACACTATTGTTTCCAACCGATGACTAATTTCAAAAGATGAATTGAATATGAATGAAGAACATGTATCACGGTACTCAAATTCTGTCTTTGTTAAAATTTTTTCTCATATTGCCTTAACATTATGTTTACATTAAGAAGAAATTCTGCTGATGCCCCATCTACTTTAGGGGTCTTAAAATACCCAATTTTTTGGCCTGTAGAATTGTGACTTCTCTAAATCTTGGATGCATAAAAATATAAATATCCCTTAGAGGTCTGCCAAATACAACAGGGACTGAGAGATTTACAGCTGACCTTCTTGAGTTCCCTTCTACCACTAAAACTCCGAGGGCATTAGCATGATGCCCATCAAGCCAGGTAGTAGGAAAAACTACCTTTAAAACATAGTTTAACATCTCTCTGTCCCAGCCCTCATGTGTGCCCAGAAAACATGTTCCTGCATGGGCACGCTACATTTATTTTCCAGTCACTGATGGCTGAATCAAGTTTATTGTCTCTCCACCTATGGTTGTTATCACATACTAGTAAAATCCTAAAAGATTCACAGGCCAAATTCTGATTTAACCAGTGGTTAGAACCAAAGCCCCACACACACTAGATCCTGCCTAATTGCTTAAGCCAGGGGTTAGGCTAATTTGTCCACAACTTGTTTCTGATCCATGTCATTACTGATATTTACATCTTAAAAGTTCAGGCTCTTGTGATAGGAGTTGTTTGAAAACTTTTTAAAAACTAAAGTGGATGGCCCAGGAGCCACAGTTTCCCTCAAATGGAGGGAGGAAGGATTCTCTTCCAAGTAAGTATTCAGATGCCACTCACACTCGGCCACTGCTGACATGATCCCTTGAAGGTACTGAGAAGAAAAAGGCAAAATGAGACACCTGCTGGTCTCCTGTTTGTTGAGCATCACTCAAAGGTAGAGTCAGTCGTTATTGAAATAACTTAAACTGTGGAGAAAATACCAAAATAAGCCTATTACGCTGGGACCCAACCATTACGGCCAAGGAAATAATACAATAAATCCTTTGAAATGAAGAAATATAGAAAGAGGTACTTGAAAACTGAGAGGTGTTTTGTCACCAAATTGTAGCATTCATAGTGCTTTGATGCTCCTTGCTAAACTGTATATTTCTACACTCAAAATGAATATTAGGAAAATCATACTTATTTTATACAACTCGTTAGCAAAAAGGAAGAAAATAAGATGATGTTTTAAAACCACAAATCTCCTTTATAACTAACTGTGAATCTGAGGATATTGCAAGAGGGAAGCAAACTGAAAAGGAAAGAGTAATAGTAATTCTAGACTGGGTTACAAACTTGGGTGCAAATGAACTATTATCTCATCAGTAGAGGATAAGTCCTATTTGGAATATGATGCTGAAGGCTGGCAATATTCCCTTCCTGATAATGAAAGGAAACTAGGAATCACAGAAGAAGTTATTTCTTTTTTTATTATCAGCAAGACCCTGGTGTCATTTCTATATACCTATGGCATTTCCTTTTTTTTTTTAACCAATTTTTCTTCCCGACAGATATACCCATTTATCCCAACTAATGAAATACCACTTGAATTTACTCTATTTAATAAATACAACACATTCAAAGAATCAGAACAAAATTGGATACTCACAGGCACACTGCTCCCTAGGTAAGGCCTAGCTGATCACCTGCACCATTTTCAGACTCTCCTAAATTCTTGCCTCATGTTCTAGATGTCTGTTTACCCAATCTCATTTTAATTTGTTAAAGGAAGTTGGAAGTCATGACTCAGCTATAACATGACAGCATTTGAGTATTAAACAAAAATGCAAATCTAGTAGCACACCTCTAATGAGATGTAGCAAGCTCATTTTTCTTCATATCATTTGTAATTCAGTCTTGTTGGTTTAGGGGAGCATTTATGTGGTACATGGTCATGTTTAAACTTTATTTTATTACTCCTAAGCTACTCCCACATTATTAGTGAACTTAAGGACTAATTCTGAAATCTGTTGGCTTAGAGACTTATGTAAACACTTGGGGAAGTATATTTTTTCCACACAACCACTGCACTGAAAAGGGGGAAATTTCTATGCCTGTGTTGTTCTAAAATTCCCTGTTCTGTCTGTGCACACAAGCGACAGCTAGGTTTCAGAGTTCTGTGTCTTCAGACATATGCAATGCATCTTTCTCATCTGCCTTAAGTTTACATTCTAAATAATGCATAATTCTGTCATTAACCAGCGGGTGGAAGACCTCCCAAGGGGTACATAGTTGTCTTAATTTGGACCTTGGGTAGAGGTAGTATTTGGGAAGTGATCTCAGGAAACACCACATGCACATAAGGAGAGCAAGAGAGGAAAGGAAGGAAGGAAGGAAGGTGTGTAAAAGGCGGGTTAATGAGGGATTATCTGCGGGCAACTGGGACTCTGTCACATAAGGGAGTCTCTAAGAGATTGTGTAGAAAATACATCAGAATTGCTGAAGGGCAAGGAAACAGGTTATTAATCTTTCTAAACCTCAGTGGTTGAGAATTGAGGGTTGCTCTTCATTAACTCCTTAGTGCTTCTGGCCTGCCCTGAACACCCTAGGGCAGAGAGATGCAGGAAGCCACCAGTAAGTAAAAGTACGTCTAAGCTGGTGACATCCAAGAAAGGTAAGGGAATATGGACCGAGACTGCCAGCAACGGTTACCATACTCTGAAGCAGGATGATGGCAGACTTGCTTTGAATCCCTGCTTCCCTTTATTCATGGGGTGACTTAGATCCATGACTCCAGAAAAGCTCACTTTTCTACAAAATGAGGTCTCTGATACTGATGTCTCAGGGTTATACTAAGGATTCAGTATAATGATTCCCAGCACAGGACTCATAATGACGCTGATTATAAGCTTTATTAATTATGTGAACAATAAATACCTTCCCAACTGCTGTACCTTCTTGCAGAATGGAAAAAATTCTAGCTGCAGAGCAAAGTGTACAACAGAGCAATGAGTTCTCAGTGGAAACTCCTCATCTAAATTCACTTGTTACACTTGAAAGGAAAAAAATCATGCCGTGAAGTCACTGGGCATCAGATACCCATGTTACCTGAGGGATATGCTGACTCTGATTTCTATTAACCTTAACCCTGAAACCTACTCTTGCCTCTATCCCTCCAGCAAAGTTACAATCCTCTTAGGCTAATGGTCCCGCCAGACCGAATCACACTAGTCACCTTTGTCCCAACCCCTTGCCTGTCCACTGTCAGTTCCTCCGAGATGAAAGAGAAATAACAATAGCTATGATCAGGTAGTCTTGATAGTTCATTAAGCAAAAGAAACAGAGCCCTTAAGTTCTAGCAAATGTCTGTTGATTTTGTATAATGCCTAGCTTTTCATACTGTAGTCCTACTTATTTTGTTTCCCATCCCTATTAAGAGAAAACAGTAGGAAAAAATCAAGCTCATGGTCCCAAGGTTATTCTAGCAAAACAATGCCTCCCCAAATCTGGGTTTCTGTTAACCATTTACAATGTCAGTAAAGCACTCATCTCCCTAGACAGTGGGAGATGTGGCCCTTTCTCCTCTTAGAATACATGGCCAAATATCCCTAAACTCTTCCTCCAAATTCTGTACTCACGAATAAATGTCCCAGGGAAGAATCAGAAATGAGAGCAATATGTCAACTTTTATCCCTATGAGCCCTACTCCTGACATTTCAGAGAAACCACAGATTGCAGGAAGGAGAGAAAGAGGGCAAGGAAAGGAGAATCATATCATCTATGAGTTTATTGTATTATACATTTATTTGCATCGGAGTCAATCATCTTTCTATTACATCTGATACCTGAATAGTACACTTGCTTATGCATATTATTTTATGTAGGAAGACGGAGTGAAAGAATTATTTGTATGGCCCTCGATTTTCCAAAAGGAAATGGAATGGTTAATGAAAGTCTACCCACTTGGTGAACTTTCATATCTCATTCTGATGTGGCCGCATGTCTGAAGGGTGGGCTGCATCATAAATAGTTGGTGCTCTGCTCTGATGCTGCAGCATCTAATGAGTTGTTGCGTCCATAAACTTTTTATGTGTTGAGCTGTAGAAGGGAACCAATTAAAAAGTTTTGCCAATTTGAATCCTCCGCATAAAGTATCTTCTGCAAGGAGATAAATGTCTTTGATGCCTTTGACTGCTTGGGGAGCTTAAACTTTATTCAAATTGGCTTTGTGATATCTTTAAACATGGATTCCTGTGATGTTTTACTCTTACATTGGTACTAAATGAGTATTTGGACATCATTAAACAAGAACACTTGCTGAACTTTTTTGCTCCCCCTTTTGTAAAATAAAACTTCAGGACATACTTTTTAATTTGTTTGGGGCCTCCTCTTTATTAAATTTGTTTGTATCTCTAACTATTCCATTCTGACCTCTCTGGCATCATTGTGGAGATATGCTTTGAGAAAAAGCTGATAGTTATGTTTCGTGGAAGCCAAAGTTCTCCTTGCAAATTAAAATTACATTCCACTTTGCTGAACACTAAGAAAATCAGCTTTGGAAAATTACCTCGGCCCTAAAGATTGGGCTGCCACTTACCAGTCAGACCCTGTTCCTTTAATGCGCATCTGTGAGCAAACATGCTTGGCTCTGACTCACACTGGACTAAACAAAATCTCATTAATAGACTTGGCCTAAGAAGCACTTGAAAAGACAGCTAATCATGTTCTACATGATGGGAAATGTCATACAAAATCAGAACAGAGGTGAATTTTTGGACCAGTACTTCCATGAGAGGATTGTACCTTCTTCCAAAAAAAAAAAAAGAGTTTAGAATGTGTCAGAGCCAGTTTCCAACCGTTCTCGGCACTTGATTGAAATTATGAACAAGCCATTTTTAAGATGAGGACCAAAAGAAAAATGAAAGAGGGGAAGGTGGTAACTTACATGCAACAGATAGAAAAGAGGCAGTAGCAAGGGTCCAGGCATTGTGGCAGGCACCAAGTTATGGATGAGAAGGGGAAACCAACACCACCTTCCAGAGGCTTGCAGTAGAGAGGGGAGAAAGATCAACAAAATGAAACAAAACAAAAAAGCAATTACAAAACAGCAAAAATGTTGCCTGAGTTGGGACTGGAGCAAGCAAAGAAGCTCTAAAGTCAGCAAGGGGGAGGCAACATCTTCAGAGGATTAATATTTGAGATGAGGCTTCAAGAATGACTAATTCAGTAGACAGCTGTGGCAAGGGCACAGCAGTCTGAAGAACACTGCAGTTTCAGTCTTATCAGAGTGGAGATTCAAGAGGCGGGGAAGGGGAGAAGAGGTGAGGTGGGTAAGTACTATGAGGCCACTTTAAGAAGGAAAGCTTTGAAAAGAAACTTGGATTTCATTCTGCAGGTAGTCTAGAGCCAGTTGAGATTATTGCGTAGGCAAATAGCATGACTATACCTAATTACTAGAGAAATCTCAAAAAAAAAAAAAAAGAAAGAAAGAAAAACCTTTCTGTTCATAGTATAGAGGAAAGATTTAAGAATTTTAAGAATATAATGAAGAGAGCCTCTGGGAAGGACAGGATCCCTACCACAAATACAGTGATGCACTTCCTGGGCTGTGTCTTTTAACATTCCACAATAAAGGTCTATGGCAAGAGGCTCTAACTAGATCACTGAAAGCAAACGTTAGGAGGGGACCAACTGGTTCAAGTTAAGGCTCTCTGATTGTCCAACTTAAACCTGAGAATAAGTTGTAGATTTAGACTTTCAACCAATTCGCATAAACATTATTTCTTAAGTTGTTGATAAATTTTGGACAGCTATGAATCAAAGGTTATATTCCCTCACACCTTCCTAGCACACACAGTTTACTTACAGCTGATTAAGGACCTACATATGCTCTGATTCCAGGGCCATGCTATCTATGACAGATGTAACCTTCCCAGTCATTTCAGATTGTAATTCAGTGTGCCTCAATACATTTAAAATGGTGAACTCTGGATCTCCTTTCCTACCAAATTCTGGTTATCCAGGATTGTCTTGCTTTTGTCTAATCTCAACTTCTCAACAACCCAATCAGTCCCAGTTTGCTTTCCTTGAGCACTTCTGGCAGGAAAGATTGAGGAAAAAAATACCAGGAGACAAAGCTCAGACTAGTACATGTCCCTATTTATCCATGCTGAAAGGAAGTCTGGTGAGGAAGAATTTAGAACCTCCATGGCACTTAGACATGTTACATTGGCTAGGTCTTCATCACTCAGGTTATATTGTTGGTCTATCTAGTAACATAATGCCTAAGACATTGGGTAGTTTACAAGCAATAGCTAGGTAGTAGAAACAGAAGCTCAGAGAGGTTAATTAGCACCTTGTAAGCAGCAAAGTCAGAATTATTGCTCATGTCTTCCCAAAGCTAAAGCCTAAGACATACTACTATGCCATTACACCTTACATTACACATTACATCTTGGAAGTAATGCTCCTTCCTAATTCAGTTTTGGCTTTCATTCAGGAATAAATTTCATCAAAAGCAAAAAAAAAAAAAAAAAATGGATTCAAACTTCTCAGGTGTATCCCCAAGTTCCCAAAGCTTGAGAACATGCTAAGTTTTCAGTATTCACATTTTTCATGTTTTTCCCCCAAAATCTTTTTCCATTTTTCTAGATAAGAAGTCAATTTCTATACCACTTTCTTATTCAAAGAGTTGGACTTTATGTGCGTTATGACAGTTAAATATTCTATCCTTTTATAACTAAGTATAAAAACCAATAAATGGAGGTATGAATTTTCACAGTTTCACATTAGAATGCATCTGCCTCTGGTTTCATCAATTTATATGTGGTTATTCCCTATCACAAATAGGTTCTGAGCTGTCAGGATGATCCTTTTCTTCACACATTCCCCAAACAAAAATTTTGCACAGAGGTATCCATAACCCCCAAGAAGCATGAAAAATACAGGTTTCCTGACAAGGAAGAAAACATGATAATTGATGACTGAGATAGGCTGCCCTTCTCTGGAGGTTTTTAATTGCCACCTTTCATTTACATAACACTTGAAACTTTTCCAAGAGCTTTCAGGTATATTATCACATTGTTTTCTCAGCACAACCCTGCAAGGAGAGAGCAAATATTATAATCATCACTTTCAAGAATAAGCCAACAAGAATGAGAGAGATGAAGTGATTTGACAAGTCACAAAGCTTGCTGTGGATGGAGCTGGTGCTAGAACTCAGGACATCTAACTCCTAATGTTATTTTTTTCTACCATGCTTCCATTATTCTACTGGCTAAAAAGATCTGTTGTGGCTTCTCCTAAAGGCCTAAGAAGTATGCAGCTGATATCAAAATTAGTATTATAAGCATTTCTTTTTTTTATTATAAGCATTTCTATCATAAGAATATTTTGTTTTTCCATTAGACATGCCAAAAAACTAGTTTTGCTAGAAAAGATACAAGGGGTAGGATTGTGGGTATCCATTCTAGCAAAGCCTGCTGGCTTTGGAGTCAACTAAATCACTTGGTAGTTAAGCATCCATCAACCTCATTTTCCTTATCTATAAAATACACATGATAATAGAACTTTTCTCATGGAATTATTGTGAGGATTGGGAGAAGTGGTGCATGTAAAGCATTTAGCATCATGCCTGGCACATAGTAAGTGCTCAACAAATGGTTGCTGCTATTTTTAGAGTTGTTGGTATTGTCACCATCATCATCATCATTATTATAGATCGTGGTGAGTGTAATTCTGAACTCTGTGGGTAAGAATCTCCAAATACTGCCAAGATGTCATTTGGGGGTTATACTGGCCTGTACTTTTCTGGCCCTGACTCAAATAATGAGGTTTTGCGATTTCATTGACTGGGTGTGCTAATTAGAAGCTTTTTAAAGATTTCTCTTGTCCATTGAGGCCACTAAATAATCTCCACATGGGTCAAGCTCTGTAATCACCCCATTGCCTCATTGATTATACAAGTCAGCAGTTGGAGCCATGATGGAAGATCTATGGTGAACAGAAGGAAGAGTCTAAAGACTCAAAATCGAGCTTGTCTGTGGGCTGGTTCATTCTTTCATCACACTCAAAACTCAACTTTCATCTACAGGATAATTAAATAATGGGACATTTTCTTAACCAGCATCCTGCCCATTTTTAAATACATCTTTTATTAGATGGTAGAGCTTATAAAATATTCATCAACACAAGTACTGCAGGTTTTTTTTTCTGCTGACCTAACCTCAGAGCTGCTCAAGTGGAAATTAGATTTTTTTTTTTTTTGTTAAGTCGCTGAAACTGTCTGCATTTGCTAGATTTCCTAAGGAGCAGGAAAAAAAGTAATTCCGTAGGTTTAATAAGGGCAACATACATTCTTATTCCGAAAAGACACACAAAAAGGGGGCAGAAATGCTATTCAGTGAGGATAATTGATATTGTAGCACAGCGTTCTGCCTAAGCTCATTTTATTTTGAATGGGTGCACAGGTTCTTTGAATCCCTACTGAGAATAGCTTGTGTGTCTTTCACATCTTACCTTGAATTAAGGAAGACTTTTAGGAACCTTTTGAAATGTAAGATGCTTGTGATGTTAATCAGCAAAAACAGACATCTGATTGCACTTTCAAAAAGAACAAGAGAGAGATTTTGTGGTTTTATAGATTTGACTCCTAACTTAGAAGTAGGAAAACCTAATAACTGTGCATTATCTGTACTGTTTTCAATTCATGCACATATTCCCTCTTCTTTTCTTTCTTCTTCCCTCACAACCTTTTGCTCCTTTATTTCTCTCTTAATTAAAAAATTCAAGGTTCCAGAAGGTTATTGGTTTGTTATTGAAAGCTTTGCTTGTTCTTTTATGATGATTGTACTGCCAGGACCTCAAAGTACCCTCTCCGTAAGCCCATATCTTCCCTCAGTATTCCAGTTTTGAAATAAGCTTTACTGCAGATCCTTGGAGACCCTTTTGATGAGAATATTCATCACAACACTAAAAATAGACTAACACACTCAACTTCACCAAGGAAGTCTCTGACTCCTCTACAGTCAAAGAGCAGGCCGCTCACCTCCGTGACACTCCTCAAACCCACCTAGCATCTCAACCACGATACCAGCCCGAGTTTGGTTTCCTTATTTTAATAGGGGTTTTAATTTCTCTCAAGAAAGAAGAAGGAAATCAGGATAGCATTTATGTCACTGAAGGGAAGGCAAGTTTTAGCTACACAGAAGAGCTTGACACTCCCCTTTATGTTGACAATTACTGCACCAAGTTTTCTTGCAAAGAGATGTGTTTCCTGCCCACCTAGACACTAATTTTATAACTGATATTTACAGTATTGATTTGAAGAAAACCGAACCATGTGAAATTAAAAAGTAATACACTCGTATCCTAATGCTTAACTTTTCTGTTTGTAGTTGACATCCTCAGGGCCACATACCAATAATCTGCTTGAAACTTCTCTATCTCTGAAGCAACCTTAGCAACAGGATAGTGTCAAAGTGGTCTTTCCACTGATATACTTCCCATTGATTGGAAGGTTTATCCCTGGTTTGAGATAAAATGGAAGTGGTAGTAACTGTCATGCCCTATTATTGGTAAAGCTTCCCTTGACTTGTTCAGTCTCCTGTTCTCATGTCACTTTCTTTCCCTTTCCCCTCCAGAACGTTCAGAAATGGAGAATCCATGCCAGTGATTTCCACTCAGTGAGCTACAAGCATTTTGAACAGCTTCAGACTTACTACACTGAGTCAAAAACCCAGATGCCTTCCAAGCACTAGCTCAGTTTTATCACCTAAAACAATGGGTCTGCAGTGATTACACTCTCTGGTTGTCTGAATGGAACTGAGGAGATAACCCCACTTCTGTTCTATAAGACCTCTGAACTTGACACACCAAGACTAAATTTGTTTCAGACTTTGTTCAGTTGATCTGGGACCATTAATCTTCATGCCCAAGAGGAAATCTTCCACCGTGTACATTGATAGTAATATTTCTTCCTTTTCTAAAATGCTGCTATTAAATCAATGGGGGTCTTATAATCTGTGCCATCTTAAAATCACTTAAAATCACCTTTCTCATGTTTACTTCAGAGCTACCTGGATCAACACCCAAAGGTCTGCTTGTCTCGCAGGATTTTTAAGCCCTCCATGCTCCTATGATACAAACACTCAACCACTCTTTAAATTCAGTCTCACTTTTGGACTCTGTGGGCAATCCAGTTTCCCATATTCCCCAAAAGCTCCCAGCAAACAGAAGCCATCTTTATTACATCCAATTATGGTAACTGAACTCTTGTTTGTCTTATTTCATTTGGCAACATGGTCCCACCATCGCCTGCTCATTCTGTGGTTCCTGTAAATCAATAAATATACCTCATTTCTACCAAGTATCCACCAGGTGTTAGGTGTTTCCAGGCTCAGGAAGAAAAAAAGAGAATTTCATTGAACTTTTTGACTTTTATTTTTAAATGTTTCTTAGCTTTATTTTGAATTGGTATGGCACAGGGTATTATAATCTCTTCAGCACTTATGTCCTCTTAATAACATAAGTCTTACCCGTGTCTTTTGCCTATTATCAGATCTTCATAGCATCCCAAGCTACTAGTCTCTTGGGGCACTTGATATTACCAACATCTTGGCCATAGCAGCCCTCACTGAACTTGGTTTGGACTTTCTCCTATTTCCTGCTGATGACCATTTTCCCATCCTTTGCTTCCACCTCTTGGAGGTCTGTTGGATTTTCAGGACCCACACTGGCACTTTCCCTTGGGCAGCCTTGGTTATGAGAGTTATTCATTGTTTCCTGATGAGGCTGAGGGAGGGAGCTCGGTGTAAAAGTTAAAAGTACAGATATAATGTCACAGGGACCTTGAGTAGGCTATTTCATTCCTCTGAACTTCAGTTTTATCATAAAATGAGGATACTAGTAGTAACTACCATTACTATTCTATGAAGATTAAATAAGAAAATGCAAATAAATATCTGAACACAGTTTCTATCATATGAAATATTCTATAACCAGTAGGAGTTATTAGCTAGTATTATTAGGTGACTTGCCCAAAGACAGAGAGCAAGTTGGTGACAAAATTTTAAGCCACTAACCTGTCTTGCTTTATTTCCAGGGATGACCTAATGGTGTGGATCTGTTGTCTAAAGTAGGAAGTTCTCTGTTCTGACTCCCTAATCACTAAAAGGGCACAAAAGGGAATTTGGAAGGGTCAGCTCTGGGTCTCCCTTCCCTTTCTCAGTAAAAAAGTTGTCATGGGAGAGAGTAATTAAACTTACTTTGTGTTGGTCACATTCAGGAAAATTTGGATGTGTTGGAGAAAAACATAAAGTGACTCAAGGTAATAAAATTGTTCTAATCATCTATGCTATGTGACAGTGAACCAGACCACTACATAAAATGACGCGCCCCTATCACTGAAAGTGTGCAAGCTAGAATGGATATTGTAGAGCCTTATCTTTAAGCTTATTTCTAACCCCGAGATTCTAACAATTAGGAAACAAGGCAAACTCTCAGAGTTCATTCATTTATTCAACATTAACTATCAAAGAATATAGCATGGCTCCAAGTTTTTGTTTCGGTTTAAACATAGAAGAGAAACCATGGGGAAAGGTTCTATCTCAAGCACCAGAAATTAAACTATAATTTGTATAGTTTTAGAGAACAAAGGTGCTTTCTCTGGATGGCCAAAGAATTAAAATCTAGTAAGTTCAGGGCACCTGGGTGGCTCAGTCAGTTAAGCATCTGCCTTCAGCTCAGGTCATGATCCCCGGGTCCTAGGATCCAGCCCCACACTGGGTTCCCTGCTCACCGGGGGTCTACTTCTCCCTCTCCTCCCTGCTCATGCTCTCTCACACTATCTCTCTTTCTCTTTCTCTCTCTCTCAAGTTAATAAATAAAATCTTAAAAAAATAAAATCTATTAAGTTCACCATTGGTTTATTTATTTCTGAGGTGATTGACAATATGTTTGATTTATGAGCTACAACTATTTGCTACATTAACCTTGTTTTATGAATTTCTATCATTATTAAAGTCAGACATGCTTTACAAAACTTAGTGTCTGCACAAGTCTTTAGCTGGATAAAGACAGATTTTTTTAAGATTTTATTTATTTATTTGACAGAGAGAGAGATCACAAGTAGGCAGACAGGTGGTGGGGGGCGGGGGGGAGCAGGCTCCCTGCTGAGCAGAGAGCTGGATGCAGGGCTTGATCCCAGGACCCTGAGATCATGACCTGAGTCGAAGGTAGAGGCTTTAACCCACTGAGCCACCCAGGCGCCACAAGACAGATTCTTTAGTAAAACAGCTTAACAGTGGAATTTATATATTTTTACATTGTGTAACAGGAAATATAAAAAAGAAAATTGTTACTATGATAAAGGAGAAAAATAGCTTAACTTACTCCTACCTGGGTATTTCTCCTTAGTTAACTAGTAGCCCAACAAGGCTTTTGTTTAGTGCACTGGGTCATATATAGAGCTTTCACAACAAAACAAGAAAGGGTTCTCAGCACATTTCCCAAAAACAAAGTACTTTCATGACTAAAATATTTGCACTACATTTTCCTTTAATGGAAAGCTGATTTCATTATTAAAGGGATAATCAGATTTTTAATTTCATAGTTTCTTTCTCCAAGGAAAGAGTTTGTGGCAAAGGTGATTTCTATCTTCAAGGATCCCTCATCCCTTCTTTCATAAGCACTAGCATCCCTGACCTTTACCTGGATCTTGGTCACCGAGGAAGAGACTCATTTCCCAGCCTTCCTTCCAGCTAGGTGTGATCAAGTGACTAATTCTGTCCAATGGAATGTGAAGGGAAACGATGTGTTCAACTTCCAGCTTGTGCTTTAAAGGAAAGGGTCATGCCCACCTGTTCTTCTCCTCTTGCCACTGGCTAGAATCCCAGAAGTTCATGCAACCATCTACACAAGTCATGAGTGAGCAGAATAGAGCAACAAGCCAAAGCCCCTACAATGACCTACAATGACCTATGTGATCCAGTCTTGCATAACCTCTCTGGCCTCAGCTCCCACTGCTCTCCCATTGATCACTCCTCTATAGCCATTCTGCCTTCTTTGCTGGTTCCAACAAGCCCGATACTCTCTTACCACAGGGCCTTTGTATTTGCTGAACACTCTCCCCAAGTATCTTCATGGCTTCCTCCTTCACTCTCTCCAGGTCTTTACTCAAATACCACCTTTCCAGTGAGATATTCTTGGACTACCTTGTCTAGAATTCCAACAGCATTCACAACCCCAACTCTTCTACTCCCCCTGCCCCGCTGCCTGCCCTTGCTTTATTTTCCCTATAGCCTTATATAGCATGCTATACATGTTACTTTTCATCATGTTCAGGTACTTGTTGATCCCACTAGAAAATCAACTCTCTGAGGACAGGGATTTCTTCTGTTGTGTTCATTACTGGTTCCTCAGTATCTGGAACAGTGCCTGGAATATAGCAAGTGCCTAATGAATCTGAATTGAATAAACAAAAGGGATAGAAGGGATCCAGATCCCTGACACTGTGGAGCAGCCATATGACCTTAAGCTCAGACAGAAGTAAACCGGTGTTTTAAGTTCACTGTTACCTTCTCCTTTGTTCTAACAGCCAAAGTATTGCTTTGGCTGTTAATACAGAGACAGTAATCCCCTCCTTCAGCAGAGATGAGATGATGCCCCACTATGGCATCATGCTCAACTTCCTAGTGGGACTCTTCCCAAAGGTGAGCTAAGACAGACGAGGTCCCTGCCCTCAAGGACTTCACATTTTCATAAAGAGGAAGACATTCATCACATAATCACACCAACAAATATCAAGTTGCAAGTGAGACAAAGGAGTGGTGGCAATGAGAACCAATAAGGGGCAAATCTGACCTCATGGAGGAGCCATGACAAAAAGATACAGGGGAGGGCTGATAGCCAGAGGGGGAGAAAGCCTCTCCTTGCGAAGGTGGAGTGGGAACGATCTTGCAGACAGGGGAAGAGCAGATGCCAAACTCCTGTGGTGGGAGGAAGTGTAGCAAATATTGCAGACTGAGGGTGCCTGCTGGCTGGAGCAGTGGGGGTGCATTGTCTGAAGGACCCTCAGAGGTAAGACCTGAGGAGTTTTTGGTTTTTCTTACAAAAAACACAAACCCGGGGCGTGTTTCAGGCAGGAGGGCAATAGGAGTGATACCTGGCTACTGGCTTTCACAAACAGCCCTGGGACCTCAGTGCCCTTCTCCAGCAGAGTCCGTCCGTGTTCCCCCCACGTACGCTCCCCCACCTTCTCCTCCGAGATGAGGAAAGACTAGAAAGCTCCAGAATGGGAGCCTTGCTCCAGTCACAGCTCTCTTATTCAGCGCCTCACAAATGAGTTGCAAGAACTTGCCCTGGAGACAACAGGATGCAAATGCAGACGACAAGGAATTATAATAATATAAACACTATGAACAATGCAAACCAGTTGGGCCCCCCGTGGAGAAATAATCCCCACACTCCTTTCCGAATTGTCTTTATGGAAATTTCATAAAATTTGCCATTATTAAAACTGAGTAGCAATTATTTCTTTCTTTGGTTCATCGGTTGTGGGAGGAAAATTAATTGTGTTCTCCTTCTTTTCTGGAGTTCATCACATAGAAAGGAGGCAACAAGGATTGACAGGCCTGGGGCCTCTGTTGATGGAAAGAAGGCAACAGAACTTGGGAGACATTATCACAGATGTGGCATCAGAGGTGGGAGCGGTTAAGAAAGTGGTAGCGACAGATGCAGCCACGCTAACAAGTGCGCTCAGGAAGCCGAAGTCATTACGGTATGTTGACATAACATTTGCCAGCTTCACAGGGGCCATCATCGTAAATTAGATTTAATATTGATCAGGCCGTTCACAATCAGGGCCAGGAGAAAATTGGACTCGGAGTTCTTAGTCAAAATTGGCTCTTAAGACTTTGCTTTCTAATTAACATAGAAGAACAGAAATCCAGGGCCTGTCTGGCTGACCCAGTATGACAATAACCATCCTCCTGTTCCCTGAGGGCACTGTGGAAGTGACAGCATTCCCACTCTTTCTGTTTTCCCTCCCAGGCCAATGCGGCTCCTCAGGGTGGTGGGGTGGGGGGGTTGGTGAGGGGTGGGCTGTGGGAAGGAGACCGGGTTTCAGAGTGCAGATGGCTGCGTTTCTCTTCTCAGTCTTCCTAGGAAAGCTGAGAAACTTTTTAAAGAAATTCGGTTTCCCCTTGGTCTAGTTTTTTAAATAAGCAATATTTTACAGTTCGTTCAGGGTTAGGAATTTGTAGAAGTTGTTCGTAGTACCTCCCACCACCACTGGCCTAGAGTCACCCTCTGAGGCAGCATGGTGGGCAAGCTTGGGTTCAAATTCTGACCTTGGCAGCTGGCACAATCTGACCTTGGATAAATGATTTGACACCTCTGAACTTTAATTGCTTCTTCTATAAAATAAAAATAATAATAATACTTCCCTCAAAGGGTTGCTGTGAGGACTAAATGGAATAATACATTTATTATGCATTCAACAAGTAGCAGCTCTATTTTGCAGTATTGTTATATGCTAATTATTACTATTATTATTATATTATTTGTCCTGTTAGATAATATTAATACTACTATTACTAACAATAGGAGTATGACATCTAATTTTTTATCTTAAAAACAACTGGCCAGGGGCACTTGGGTGACTCAGTCAGTTAAGCGTCTGTCTTCTGCACAGGTCACGATCCCAGGGTCCTGGTATCAAGCCCCGTATCAGTCTCCCTGCTCAGTGGGGAGTCTGCTTCTCCCTCTCCCTCTTCCTCTGTGTGTTCACTCATGCTTTCTCTCTCTCTCTTTCAAATAAGTAAGTAAGTAAATAAATAAATAAATAAATAAATAAATATTCTTTTAAAAATAAAAACAAAAACAATTGGCCAGGACAATTCCAAGGTAAGTATCAGAAAGCAGCCTCCAGGCCTGTGTTTCCCTCTCAGGACTCTAGCTCTAATCCAGAGGATTGAAGAGTCCTTGAGTTTCAAGATTCTCTTTTTTCACACCCCTCCCTAACACTCTCAAGGCTTAACATCACCCTTCATGGACTTCCCAGGCAGGAACTTAGTGGACTCAGAGATTCATCTCATTTATCTCTGGATCTCTGACATCTTACGCAGAACTGAGCCAGAACACAGATGAGGTAAGGGAGGGTCCTGGGACATAAAACCTAAGCTGGCTATCGCTCTTGGGCATCAACTCCACGCTGTCACCAGCCCAGAGGGAACAACACCCCCTTACCTTTTGTGCCCCTATGAGCCTCACTTGTATCCCCTGACTCCTGGCTTTCCTAGTTCTTCATCAAGATGACATGAATGAACAAAAGAAGAAAAGGATCCCCCAACTATTCTCTTGTCCAAACTCCCCAACTCTGGGCCCCTAGATGATGCTGCTCCTTGCCCACTGGATAAACATGAGAAGGGAAGATTTTGAGACAAGAAAGATTTTAGGAATCTACCTTGCCAACAATAAGCACAAAAATGCCCATTTCTTAAAACCGAAACAGCAGTTGCTGGTTTATCTCCCTTGCCCAGAGTTCCTACTCTAAGGATATTGGTCCTCAGAATTAACTATAAAACTTAAGTCCAGCCAGAAACAGCTGCTCATCTGCTGCCATTAAGTATAAGGCTAACCAGGGAACTGAAAGAAAAAACAAGTCCCAAGGCTCAGCTCCCCATTTATTAATTCGCAAAGCCTGCTTCCACCTGTTCCCTCAAATGATTTTCAGGAAGAGGTAGGCAGGTCTATATTCCTGTGGGATTTTAATTTCTGTCCCCCAGGACCATTACTTACACAACAGACACCTTTCTGGAGGGAAAAAAAAAAATTTCCTCTTGACTGTAACACCTTATTCAATTCTAGCCTCAGCCTTTAACTTGAAGAGCTTTTTCTCCTTGCATTTTTCTCCATCCCTTGCATTTTCCATTTTAGTGAGTTTATCTACTCTTGGGCACCAAACCACAACTATGAAATCTGTTTATGGAGTAAGACCATGCATTAAAAATTTTTGGAATTTTATCATAAATATAATGCACATGATAAAATATGCATATATGAAAAGGTAGCTAGGGGATGATAAACCATCAAAATCTCAACTGTTCATTGTGCATTTACTATGTGCCAAACCTTATTTCATTTTATCCTGCTCCTAATTAACTCTGTTCTCCCTCCTATAAAATGTGTTACATGAACTGCTTTTACGGCTATCTTCTTTAAATTTGAAGGTATCCATTGCAGCGCTACTTGGGTTACGGGTGCTCTGAGAATCCAAGGACCTGACTTAACTACACACTGGGATGGATAGCTGTCATTTTTTCTTACTAAACATCCATTCCCGTTTCTGGAAACACCACCT
This sequence comes from Procyon lotor, assembly GCA_028646535.1. Lineage (NCBI taxonomy): Eukaryota > Metazoa > Chordata > Mammalia > Carnivora > Procyonidae > Procyon > Procyon lotor. Next base: position 90,629,620 of record CM053611.1, read on the forward strand.
CAAATTTCTGTTGGAAACCACCTCTTCCCCTCTTGCAGACCATGTGCGCCTCGTGGGGCTAATCCTTCAGTGGTTTCAGAGGATGATTATGGATTTCTGGTCTGGCCCATCAACTTGGCGCCATGTTTTCTTAGCCCCTGTGGGCATGTGGTTGAAGCCTGAATGATGAAATGCTTCTGGGTCTGGTCGACCCAGACCACCGGCTGGAATTACAGAAGAGATTCCTTTTCTGCTCAGGATGACTACCAGGTGGGAATTACTGAACAGCCACTTGTGTGCCCTTCTGAAGTCATTTATGCAAGAAGTTGGCCTTTAGGGTTACATAAACCAATTTGTTTTCACTTAAGCCAATATGTGATATATGAGACCCTCACCCATAATAGTCACTAAAGCGATGGTCTAAATCAATGGGAGAGTAGTGACTTCCATAACAATGCAACAACTTGGCCCAGACCAGTTAGTGCCATTGCCCTCATGATCAGATCTGTCAGGCACACACTCAAGTGATCAGTCCAAATTGACCCCCACACAGGCTGCTGAACATCTCCTCATTCATTATCCCTAAGTAGGTTAGGGTAGGGTGGAGTAGATCCTGTCCCCTTTTCAGAGAGAGGAATGTCAGCTCAGAGAATATCAAGTTTTTGATGATTCCCTGCTGGTAGGGCTGACCTCCATGAGAAAGGATGAATATCCCACTTTTGTATCAACATGGATGGGACTGGAGGAGATTATGCGGAGTGAAATAAGTCAAGCAGAGAGAACCAATTACCTTATGGTCCCACTTACGTGCTGAGTGTAAAGAAAAACATGGAGGGCATTGTGAGAAGGAAGGGAAGGGTGAAC
>CM053611.1:90630962-90648690 GCA_028646535.1 Procyon lotor
AGAGACTCCTAGACTCAAGAAATGAACTAAGGGTGGCCGGGGGGGTGGTGGGGTAGGGATAGGGTGGCTGGGTTGTGGGCAATGGGGAGGGTATGTGCTATTAAGTGCTGTGAAATGTGTAAGCCCGAAGATTCACAGACATGTACCCTGGGGCAAATAATACATTATATGTTAATAAAAATTAATTTAAAAAAAAAAAAATATTTGCTGAACAAATGCATGAATGAGATAATTTACTGAGCACTATTTCCCTATAAGCACTAAACTAAGTGCTTTATGTCTATTATCTCATTTAATTCTTCTTCCACTGCCAAGTAAAGCAAGAAGAGCAGGAAGGGGAGGTGAGGTATGGTTATTCCCATTCTGTAGCTGAATAAAACTGAAATCCAGAAGGTTAATGACTCACCAAGGTCAGATTCTAATAAGCAGTGGAATGAATGGGGGAGAGGGAGAAGACTGAATGCAAATCTGTCCACCTACCAGATCTTAACCACTTTGCCATAAAGCAGCCCAACCAATTAAAAAGCTAACTATCCACTCAACCTCTTGCCCCACTCTCTTCTGGATTTCTACAACACCAACTATTTAGATGAATGTCACCAAATTGAGCAGAGTTTTAACTTATATACATAAAAATTAAGTGTAGCCCTGGGTAAAATGATGGATGAGGTCATAAGTCTTTACATTTCCTTTAAGCTCCGTGACTTTATTATTAAGTTCCAAATCACATTTTGCTTCTGGGAATGGTGTTTTGGTTTGTTTATTTTCACTGTGAGGAACTGTATGTCTCCCTCTTGCCCAACTTATTAGCTTTAGTCATAAACAGCAATCAGTGAAACATGAGGTTTTTTATGAGATAGTTAAATCCAGTGTGGGACTCTTTGGTATTTTGGAAATTTTTTAATGTCAGCATATTTGCTTTCAGATCTGTGAATACGATTTTGTTCTGGAGGCTCCTGTTTTATGAGTGAGATTAATTTTAGTTAGGTCATTGCTAAAAGAAAAGACCATCTTAAATTTAGTATATTATGTGAAGAAATAATTTCTCTTCCATAAACTAAACAGGCTCTGATTTAAAAAAAAAACTGATAAATTATCTAGGACCTAGGTGGTAAAATTAAATTGGAATATTTTAAAGAAAAAACCCTCACTGATATTTTTATAATTTTTGTAGGATCAGTGATGGTAATGTTACCCTCACAATTCTCAATACTGATTTGGACACTTCAGCGTGTGGGTAACAAAGCAGATTCTGTGGGTGCCTTGCCCATATTTTTCTGAGCCCCGACGTGTACTTTCTACACGTCAGCCTGATTTCTAATGGCTAGCATCTGCACCCTTTGCCTGAGAAGTTTCTTTGGTCTCCTGAGCCTCTTCTGTCCAAGTACACAGGCTTAACTTGCCTGACAATACATTATTTATCAGCCGCCTTCCTTTTCATATCTTAATTCTCCACTCACCAACCAGTGTTTCCTGGGATTACCTCCCAAGTAATCTACTTGCATTTGAAGCCTTATATCAGGATCTGCTTCTGGGGGTACCCAAACCATGACAGTTGCCTTTATTTGGGGGTTAGCTATAAGTCTAGTGAATTATTATTATTATTAATTCCTTCTTCAGTGAATATTTGTTGGGCACCTACTATGTTCTAGGCATTGTTCTTTTTTGTTTTTTTGGGTTTTTTGTGAAAAAAATTATATTTGGATTTAGCCAGCTGGACTCAGTTTAGATGATCCCAATTTTGTTGGCAACATCCAAAGCATCATAGTCAGGGGCCAGTCAAACATATGCCTTCTTCTCTCCATCAGTCCAGGCATTGTTCTTACCATTGGGTATTCAACAGTGATGAAATAAACAAAGACCTCTGTCTTTGTGGATGTAAATTCTTGAGGGAGGATAATAATACCCAAAATAAAAATGTACTATAAGGCAGATTATGATGAGTGGTATGGAGGAACATGAAGAGAAGGACCGTAACAGAGAATGCCAGCAGCTGAGGTGTGCAGTGGGAATAGGAGGGCGGTGAAGGACCCAACAAGAGGGTAAAATGTAAACAAAGACCTGAGGGGAGTAGGGAACAAGCCAGGGAGGAAAAGCATTAGCCCAGGCAGGAGGAAACAGGTGCAGAGGGTCCCAGGCCTGGAATATTCCAGAACCAGAGTGCTACTGGAACAGAGTTGGGAAGAGAGAAGATGACAGAAGATGAGTCATCTCTGCTACTGTTAATTGTTTACCATTATTATTATTATTGTCAGTATTGCTCATTACTAGGTTTCTTTTGTTTCTGAATTTTATCATGAAAATTACAGAAAAGTTGGAAGATTTTACAGCGAACACCTGTATACTCACTACTTTAATTCTACCATCTTGCTATCCTTGATTTGTGATACATCTAACCTTCTATCCACCTATCCAGTCATCTTTTTAATGCATGTCAAAGGAAGTTGCAGACATTTAACAACTGGTCATTATATAGACATCGTTTGTAAATCTGACAACACCTTAGCAAGGTGAATGCTATATCCCCACTTTATAGATGAGGAAACTGAGCCTCAGAAAGGTTGGATAGCTTAGCTGAGGCAGTGCCACAAACATGGGGCTGCGTGGGGATTCCAATCTAGGTTTGTTCAATGTTGATGCTCATATTCTTTCCACTGTTAATCCGTGCCGCTCTTGGCCAACAGATTAATGTTGAAGAACAGGTAAAGAGTTGGCAAGTAGCTCTGCTCTTCTCTGAAGGGAGATGTTTCCCCTCCTATTTCCTCTTCATCTGAATGGCAGAGATCTAGTGATATGCTGGTAAATATCTGCTGGTTTGCCAATCAGCTCTGCGGCTGGGGTGAAGAGAAGGGGGAAGCCTGGTTTGCAACATCTGCTGGTTCCTGTTGTATAAATACTCCTACCATGGCTAATTTCAAGCTTCCAACCTGACCTCAGTTTGCAAGATCTTGTGAGCTAATACAAGATGGCTCTAGCACACCACTAAAGACTTTAAAAAGTCTTATTCTATAGGGGCACCTGGGTGGCTCAGTGGGTTAAAGTCTCTGCCTTCGGCTCAGGTCATGATCTCAGGGTCCTGGGATCGAGCCCCGTGTCGTGCTCTCTGCTCGGCATGTGAGCCTGCTTCCCTTTATCTCTGCCTGCCTCTCTGCCTACTTGTAATCTCTCTCCTCTCTGTCAAATAAATAAATAAAAAAATCTTTAAAAAGTCTTATTCTATAGATGACAAAATCACTGGCCCTTAGGACCAACACCAGATTCAGGATCAATGCCTGGTGCCTGTCCCCAGTGAGTACTCAGTAAATACAGATGGTGGTGGTAAGGTTAAAGATCTACACCTTTCTACCCATGCCCACACACATCATTAACCTCTGCACACATGCAAATTTACACACACACACGCACACATGTTCACACACACATTTTCATCCCAGGGTAGATGGTGATGCATTTAAATAATGACTACATAACACACTTGTATAAAGCAAACTTCCCCACAAAAAGTAAGTACACCCCTGTCTCCATGTCATTTCTAGCATTGGTCCATTTTTCTTGCTTTTCTTTTTGTCACATCCCTCCTGCACCTCCCTGCCCTGTCAAGCATGCTTTTCTTTGGCAAGAGCAATCATGGTGCACCCTGATGTCACAGAATACCTTTTTACATGGGTTGGGGTTATAAATCACATAACGAACACTCTACCCTTAGAAGCTTGCCTTTTCTCCTCCTTCCTGAGCTTTCCCTTCGGTTAAAACCAAAAGATCCCTTACCTTCAGGTCATTTTCCCTGCTGCCCTGACGAGGTTCTATGTGTCCATTTTCATCATGCCATCATGCCACCTGAAAGTTGACTACTTTCCACCCAAATTTCCCTCTGCACCTTTCCCCAGGGGCCCCACACCCCTAAGATAACATCACAGAACCTCGGAACCAGGTGAGGGCATTTGCATCGACTTTAGTAGGTGGTTCCAGGTTGAGCTTTGCAACAACAGGCTTTTCTATATGGAATCCTTGTCATTTCCCCCTTCTCCACCACACCCCTCTCCCACCCTTACCCGACACATACATACATATTCCTGCCCCATGCAGGCCACATCCCCAGCAGGTTGTAGAGCAAATAACAATCATCTCTAAGAGAATTGGCATGAACAAGGTCTGACACTTAACAACTTCAAAGCATTTTTTATAGTATGGCAAATCCCATTACCATGCAACAAAGAACAGCTAATTGTTAAGAATTAATAATAAGAAATAAGTATAGATAATGGTTTAGCTGACACTGTCATATTTTAGTACAATATGTTCTGAAACATTTGCTCCTTTGGGTTGTGAATGTGCTATTTTTGTCACTAATAGGCCTATAGAAGCCTAGTGGAAATGAGTTTTCTCAAAGAAAGTTGTGCATTCTGAGATTTCTCTGATAAGGGGAAGGGGTCAATGTGCCTGTAGTTTCTGTGCTTCATTAAAATTCTGTTTCCGTACTGCATAATGTGGTAATATTAATTTTCTAAACATTCATGTATAGCAGCTGCTAACTAATTTCCATAACAGTGTTCCTATTCTACAGGCATTTTAAAAAGGGAAAAGGAGATGACTACTGACTTCTGCCAAAAGGAAAGGCTTATCCTAATCCACTTCTGAATCATTCCAGACCAAAAGAAGGACGACATTAGAAATGCTAACTTCCCATTCATGAGGGCCTCTGGAATTGAACATCCCCACCTTAGTCCCAGGGCTGGCACACCTGGAAGGAACTCTGAGCTCATTCGCTGGGTTCATCTTGACTCTAAACACCTTTGGGATGGCCCAGTTCATGTGACCTACACTGGCTAACAACCTGGGCATGTCTTCAGTCCCAGTCATCCTGGATACCAGCTGCTTCCCCTTCCCTCTGGTCCATGCCACGGAAGTCTCAGTGAGACAGGTTGCAGCTAAAGCTGTCCACACTCTTTCTCTTCTTTTTTTTTTTTTTTTTTTAATATTTTACTTATTTGTTTGACAGACAGAGATCACTAGTAGGCAGAAGAGGCAGGCAGAGAGAGAGGGGGGAAGCAGGCTCCCTGCTAAGCAGAGAGCCGGAAATGGGGCTTGATCCCAGGACCCAGAGATCACGACCCGAGCTGAAAGCAGAGGCTTTTTAACTCACTACGCCACCCAGGTGCCCCTGTCCACACTCTTTCTGGGAGGGCAGCATAGCTGAGCACTGTGGACCCCTTTTGCTTCAGAGACTTGCTCTCAGAGTATTCTCTGCTCCCCCTCAACTCCCCCACCCCAGAAAACCCTGGGATGCCTGGGCTCACAATCAGGATATAATTTAAATGTTTTAGTTATATATATGCTCAGGCTGGAACTTCCCTTCTTCTGCCCTTTGTCAAGAGGAAGAGAGCTAGGGTCACAAACTTGAACACTATTAGTCTCGCTTTAACTCTCCTATAGTCGCATCCAACTTTGTGCTTATTTGCCTCCGCAATCCATCACCCTTACCTTCATATCCTAGCCTCAGTTTGTCCCCCTAACCTTACCTTCCACCTCTCATTCCCAAGTGCCCAGCAATCTCACCACACTGATCTACTTGGCCGCTCCCACAATAAACCATGTCAAATCACTCCTCCAAGTCTTTACCCAAATTGTCACCTCTGACTGGATAGCCCACCCACTTCAATACTGGGAAAATTTTACTCTTCAACCCTTCCTAATCTCATAGACTAAATTAAACCCTCCTCAGCTTTTGCCCAACCTATTAACTTAGCACTTGTCTTATTGGCTGGTTGGTTGGTTGGTCAGTTGGTTAGTTACATACAGATAGATTTGTTTTGTTTATTTGTAACTCTTGGAATGCAAGAGCCTGGGTTCACTCATCTTTTATATGCTGTGCTCATGACATTTTAGCCATTCAATAAATCTCTGAGTGGAAGTTACCCTCAAAATATACCAAAGTGCACAAGGATATGTAAAAATAGGTAACCATCAATTTTGTCAAGTGATATATACTCAAAGTTAGAGTCACCATGGGTAAAACTAAGTAAACTGCAGAAAGGAACAGAGGTTCATACAAAGATGGGTCAGACCTCAGAAGTGGCATCTAATTTCATGCTTGGCACTCTCTCTTATACTGTCCTCTCCTCTGCCTTTCTGATTTCTTCTCCCCACAACTGAGTTGGTCCCCCTACTCTCACTCTGTTCCCTTATCATGAAATCATCCCTTCCCCCTTTCATATTTCAAGGCTCACACAGTTGGTCTCCAGAGTCACTGCCTTCTCAAAAACTGTCAGAGTCATCCAAGATGCCAAATTGAAACAATAAATGAAAGTAAATGTGACCCAATAGTGAAAATTCCACATGTGACAATAGTCAAAATGTTAAACTACTGTTCTCAGGTCTGCTATCACTGAAGATTCCTTGATTAAATGTTTTTTGTCTTAATTCTAAATGTGTTACTAGCCTTAATACATACTAAAGTTGGCAGGGACATCCTGCAAACAATGTCCCTCAGGAGCCAACTAAGTAACTGGGGACATGCTAATATTAATATCAGAGCTTCAAATTCATCAATAGAGTCATGACAAAACTAGGTCCCAAGTAATAAAAGTAAGAGATGTATTTCATAATTCATTTGGTGAAATCTCCATCAGTGCTATTAACTGAGAGGTGATGGATTATTTTGTTTTTTAATTGACTTCCTTTTTGGAATACATAGAATGTAAACACCCACCTTAAAAGGACTTAAAGTGTGAGTGAAAAAGAGTTGAGAGCTGAAGAATGGGGTTCCCAAACAGCTAGATCCAAAGGATCAGGGATTCACTTGGCCAAGAATGTATCTGAAGGAGAAATGGGTCGACTTCATGTAAACTATGAAGGAAATGAGTCTAAATGTCCTCAACCCTAAGGGCTTCTCCCAGCAACTGGCATAGAGTAGACAACATGTATTTTCTGAATGAACAAATGAATTTGGGGTAAAAAAAAATTAAAATTTTTCAGTGTATAAAATGTAATTAGTTATTTAATATTTTTAAAATTTTGCAAGAAAAGCTTATTAAGCATTTATAAATACCTAGACTCTAGAAACAATATTAAGATGACAACTCAATACATTCTTTAAATTCTGTTCAACAAAAGACTTTTGAGAACTTACTGTGTCCCCAGAGCTGTACACAAGACTATGAAGGATACTAAAGTAAACTGGAAGTGGTCCTTGACTTCTGGATGACTATCTGATGACAATCCCTCAAGCAGGCAGGGCAGCCATATCTCTTGGGTGACCAGAGGAACAGCCCCTGCCCAACATTATATCCCTAATTCTCCTCACAGGGCCTTAAATTACACTATTAAAGATTGATTCCTTTGGGTCTTGGAGGTTAATTGAGTCTCTTAGCAAAAAGTCAAACCCCCCTGGGATAGGTACCTTTTTAATCCATTACCACCTGAGACTGGACCCAAGCATTAGGCACAGAGGATGAAGGAGTAATGCTGAAGGTTTTCAGAACTGAAGAAATGAAGAAAGGAGGCATCTAAGAGAATCACTAATTCACTTTATTTGTAATTTCCTCATTTTTTTTCCATGTCCTAACCAATGGAGACCCATACAGAAAATTCATACCAGACTGTATGAACATCAGCAAATGCCTTTTCCAGTTCCTTATAGCTGGGTTTCTGAGCTCAACACCTACATTTTCTATCCTAAGCCAGTTCTAATAATAACAGGGAGTGCTGTTTGGGCGCTTAGCCTGGACCAGCCAGTACTCTAACAGCTTTAGAAGTATTATTTCAGTTAGACCCTATAACCATTCTATTCCCATTGTAGAGGTGAAAACTAAGGGTCAGAGAACCAATTAACTAACTGGTTCCAATCACCTAGCTCCAAATCGCAGAGCCAGAATTTTAATTTATTTAAATTCAAGTCCAGAGCCAAAATTCTTAAGCTCAATACTGTAATGCCCACAATTTAGGATGAATTCTTAAAATAGCCCTGTAAGATTGACCTAAGAAGCAAGGGTCCCATACTAAACTGGGTTCAAGGTCTAGTTAAAACTTGGATCTAGTAGAAACTTGGAACTTAATGTCTTCATTGAAAAAATAGAGTTAATAAAATGTAAGATCATGTGAAATAGAGTTAATAAAATGTGTAAGATCATATGAAAATCAGATGAGTTTATGAAGGAAGTGTCTGGTACAGAGTAAGGAGGCCATAAATAGTAGCTATAAGCTATAAACTTCCTCTTGCAGCTTTGTTCTGCTGATGCTACTGTTGGCCTGTAAGGGTCACTCAAGTCTCCACTCCCTGCCCTTCACACTCTCTAGCTGTCAATGTTTCTCAGCCTATACATTAAATTTCCTGGGGATATGTACATACATACAAGTGTACGTGCATGTAATTTATATATACTAAATGTATGTGTATACATGTGTGCATGCATACTTGTATATATGTATATGGGTACTGTGTGTGTGTACATATATACATACATACATACATACATGTAGAACCTGGGGTAGAACCTGAACATCTATTGTTTACAGCTTGCCAGGTGCCCCTAATGTGCAGCAGGGCTGAAAGCCACTGCAAATGAAAAACTTCTAGAAAGGGCCAAGGACAAGTATCCTTGGAGTTGAAACAGCAAAGAAATGGATGTTTCTTAGTAAGAAATAAAGGAGTTAAAAGTTCTAGTGCCCAAGTGACATGGGATCCTACTTTGAGACTTGAATAGGAGCACTCTCCTTCTCCACAGGAGCCTTCTCTTGACTTATGTCTCTTCTATATGAAGGCTTCACACCCAGTGTGGAGCCCAACATGGGGCTTGAACTCAGGACCCTGAGATCAACACCTGAGCTAAAATCAAGAATCAGCTACTTAACTGACTGAACCACCCAGGCGCACCCCACTCCCTACCCCTTGGCTTATTATTAAAAAATCCTAGCCATACTCAGACCCTGAACTCTGAGCTTGACTTTGCCCTCAGTTACCACCTTCCCACAATCTAGATTCCCTGACATGAGGCCTTGATTATCACTGGGACAGGTCCCTATCCCTCATGCTTTCTCTAGCCATGGTTAGAAGCTGAGGTAATCCTTGGATGCCATGCTTTCATCCCCATAGCTGACCTTTCAGCATCAGCCCCAGCATGCAAAACAGATGTCCCACTTCTATCCATCCCACAAGCATGACAAGGACTGGCAGCTCAGTCTTACTTCAAGTAAAGCCCCCTTTAAATTCTGGGCTGAGACAAGATTCTTAGAACAAGAGTCTCTCTCTCTCCAAAGGCAAAAGTAAATTCATATTGGGCTTTGTTGAGGACTATTATATCTTGATCGTGCACTCACAATTCAAAATCCTGTCCATGTCCACCCAGAGTTCAGTTGACAAGGCCATTAGCCTCCCCAGATGGTCCTACTGCCCTCATAATTCAGGAGTCAAATATTCCCTCCCCTGTTCCCTCTCCAGGTTCTTCAGTTCCTCATTCATTATTTTCCTAAACTGTGAAAGACTCACAGAGAAAAAGCACGTTCACCACCCACCCTCTGCCTTGAATTCATAATCCAAACAGTTAACAAATTGTCCAGACGCAAATAGGGGGTTTACTTTTTTTTATAAGATGTCCCCACTTACACACTTGTCACTCAAAAGAGGCTAAGCATATATATCCACCAAACTTGGCAGCATTTCACTCAGTGACTGAAAACAAACATGATAAATTTCTCCTCCAGAGATAATTTTGGTGATGCGTATAGGCCACTGAAAATTAGAATGTTATGACTCTAGTGCTGTGATAATATATGATAGTAATTATATTAACAAGGGAAATTACATCCTTTTTTAGCTCATACCACCCACATGAATAGTGGGAAACAGAAAAAAAATGCTGAAATGGTGCAAGTAAGGTAGGGGGAGCAAGATTTACTGAATTTAGAACCTACTTTAATCACTTTTTTACAATGTACTAAGCTCCTACTATGTGCCACGCACCATGTGAGGCAAGTGGGTAATGCATCTGACGTGGCTCAGAACTCAAGGTGCTTACCACATGATAAAGGAAATAAGACATGCACATAAATCACTGTAATACCACTGGAAAGTGAGAGGTGATAAAAGAGTGGTATAGATAGAGTTCTATGAGGATTGTAAGAGGAAGTTATCACTTCTAGATGAAACTATGATGAAACTCTGGCCAGCCCAAAAAAGAATCAGACACTCAGGAGGTGTCTGGGGAAGCAGAACTCCACAGTTTTCTAGCATTGAGATAAAGGACAGCTTTATTCTGCCCAGTGACCCGGCTCCAGAGAACATCCACCAGAATGCTCTACAGCTGAGTAACCATGAAAGCAAACTTCATATTCCATGGTTCCAGAAATCCTTCTGGAGAATCTTTTTGCCAGAATTTATAAATGTATGGATTGACAAACTATAATAGAGATTAAATGCATGAGTAAAACTCCATAATTCATTTTGAAATTTTATTGGAACCACATTTAAGACATGCACTCTGTTCTACTAATTCAATCAGCTTTTGTTTTGTTTCTCCCATGAGCAAGAAGATGTAGGGGATTCCAAGAGAATGAAGACACAGACAAGACCCTGAAGGAAATTGGAATTGCATAGAGGAAAGGGAAACATACAACATACTTGTAAGATGCTCTGCTGTTTTATCAACATGATTTGCTGGAAGGAGTATGTGGTTTCAAACAACATAGACTGGAACTGAATTTCTACTTTGCAGCCAGCCTACCAGCTCTGTGACCTAAAAAAGAATTATTGACTCTCCAGGTTCATATTATTTTATTTGTATGGTATTTAAATCATAGGACTGTGATAGGGATTAAACGATATAATATTATGAAAGCATTTTGCCTAATGCCTACAAATGTCTAATGAATCTGTTAAATAATGTAAGTCAGACAACTTACATTATTACAAACTTAATGTAAGTTTGACAACTAGGAAGTGTCAAAAGACAATTACAAAGAAAAACGTAAAGTTATCCTTAAAGAAAGAGTTTGTCTCTGAGTTGGAAAGCCTAGGAAGTCTTCATGAAGAAAGTATCATTTGAACAGGACCCTAAAGGGAGTGATTTGTCACTCTATGGTCTACTTTGGCTGGTGGAATGGGGTGAGGAAAGCTGTACTGAGATATGAATTTGGATTTTTAGAAGATTAAAAATGTTGTATGTGAAAATACTTGGCTGATTCACTCTAGGCAAATCAGGAGTTTAACACATATAGTCCCCCAAATCCCCCAAATACCAGACCACATCACTGAAAATCCAGTGGTGCACATAAAAAAAAAGAGATTGAAAAGGCTAGCATAATTTATAACATAAGTTTTTTACATTTCAAACAAAAAAGCAACCCTTCCTATAAATATTAAAGGAAGAATGCTATGACATTGGAAATGCTATGACACATTGGAAAACAGAACAAAACAGAAGCATAATGAAGTAATATTATCTTCTCTATAGGTGCTAAAAAGTCATTTGATAAAATGTAATACCTAGTCCTAATTTTAAAAGAAAAATATGATAGAACATGAATAGATGCTTCCTTAATATGATAAATACATAAATATAAACTTCCGCCCAAAAGTTAATATCACAGCTAATGGAGAAATATTAGAAAATTCCCATTAAAGTCTACAACGAGTTCACTTGTGCCACTTATATTTATATTATACTGCAGCACCTGGCTAGTCAATGAATGTTGGTTCGAAACCTCGGGAGTTCCCTGGATGAAATTGGAAACTGGCTTCAAGGGCAAGGAGAGACCAAAGAAAGAAGCAGACTGCTCTAGACTTGCAGGTGGCAGGTTTAATAAGCAAGGGAACTTACATATAAGGCTTGTCTTTGGGGGCCACAAGACGGGTAAATCTCTGCACCTGCCCACCAAATCTTAAAAGTTTCTACAGAAGCCTTACATGGGTTCATGCACGCATACCATCTAGACGGTCTCAACACATTACTACCTCAAGGCCAAGTCTTTGGGATAGCTTCCAGTGCCTGCAGGGGAGGGGTGAGGAGCCTCTAACTGTCTGGGTCCAGCTCAAAGGTCAACTGGCAATCATATCCTCTCAGTGACCTCTTCCAATAATGAAATTATGTAACTGAAAGAAGAGAGAAAAATTATTTAAAAAGAAAGTAAAATTATCATGATTTGCAAATAAGAGGATTGCCTAGAAAGCCAAGAAAATCAACTGAGAATAGTTGAGAGAATAGTATTTGTAACTAAGAGAATGCAATAAAGTCATGCTCCAAAAAAGTAATATATGGAAACCAAAAACCTTCATGTATACCAATAACAATTAGAAGAAATAATGGGAGGAAATTCCCTTTTTTACAAAAGTAGCACAAAATATAAAATACTGATGGATAATTTAACAAGAAATGTGCAGGAGCTATACAAAACAGTTTTAAAGGACTTAAAAAAATAATTCCCACAAAAAAGATTTAAGCTAATAGAAAGGTATTCCACATTTTCAAAAGTCTTAATCATCATAAAGGTGTTAATTCTTATCAAGTTAATTTAAAAATTCACACAAACCCAAAAATCAACCAGGGAGATTTCTTTTGGAACTAAAATAACTAGTTCTAAAGTTAATAAAAGAAAAAAAAAAAAAAGAATAGAAAACTCTGGGGGTAAAAATCATTTAAAAGAAAAAGGATATTTACCTTACAATTTCCACAAAAATAGGTCCCAAATAGATCAAAGATTTAAAAGGTGAAAAATAGAGGCACCTGTGTAGCTCAGTTGGTTAAGCATATTACTTTTTATTTTCACTCAGGTCATGATCTCAGGGTCATAGTGTTGAGTGTGGAGCCTGCTTGACATTCTCTCCTTCACCCTCTGCCCCTCCTCCCTGCTTGTGCTCTCTCTCTCTCCTTCTCTCCAATAAATAAATAAATAAAGACATAATTAAAGGTGGAAAATAAAACCTTAAAAGAAATAGAAGAGAAGATGGGGAAGTACTTTATTCCTTAGTTTTTATCATCTTCAAGCATGAAAGCCTTTTTTAAAGTATGATTTTAAAAATCCCAGGGTCATAAATAAATGATTAATAAGTTTGACTACATAAGAATATTTAAAAATCTTCGTATGGAAGAATATTTAAAAATCTTTGTATGGATTTTTAAAGTATATTTAAAAATCTTTTGTATGTTCAAAAAGAAAAGTAAAAAACAGCCTGTAAAAAATTTTTACAACTCATTACAGAAAAAGACAATTTTCCTAATATATGAAAAACATCAACAAATCCATAAGAAAAAGATGAATAACTCAAAAGAAAAAAAATGGACAAAAGATATAAGATAGTTTACAGACAGAAAATATCCAGCAATGCAAATATATGAAAAGCTATTTATCTTACCCATAATGTAAATTCAAACTATAAGTAGATATATTTTTTACCCAACAGATTGGTAAAGATTAGTAATGTTTGGGTAAGATATGAAGATATGAGGGAACAGCCATTTTCTTACATTTCTGATGACATTGTAAACTGCCATAATCACTAAGGAGAGAAATTTGGCAATCTCTATCAAAAATTAAAATGCCTAGCTCCTTTGATACAACTGGATCTCTAAGGAATTAACCCTGCAAACGGTATAAAGAAAGGGCCATACATTCAGAGATATGCACTACAGTATAAAATCTTTAGCATGAGCAAAATGGGTCCCTTTTGACTACTTGAGAAGTCTCTATTTATCATATCCACACAATGGATTTATTAGAGAGCATGAAAGTCCCTTTGTCACACAGGATCTGGCACTCAGCACAGCAAGTAACAATTGTAACCCTTAGCATCTATTCATATACTTAACATGGTTCAGGTCCCAGGGAAAAGCTTCTCCATGTTTTTTGCTCTATATCCTCAAATAAAAGGCAAGTCTGTCCAAATACAGTGGAAATGTGTAGGTGGTCCTGCTGCCAGCCTCAGAAATGACCACTTCTTTGGAGAACAGGAGAGATACGGCTACAGAAGCATTTATGCAAGATCAAAGACAAATCAAGTTGTCAAACATTCCCCTCAAATAGCAGGAATGCAGAAGATTCTTGCATTCTTTTTTTACAACAAAGCTGAGCATACATTTTCTTACTTTGTGTGTTTTGCTTTTTTTATTTTAATGTACAAATGATGATAGTACCCAAAGAGTTTCTGAGTTAACGGCTGAAGAACATTGTCCAATATAAACAATCAATATTACTTCTAATTGTGGTGTGATATGGATTTCTTACAGTCAATAAATATGTGTCAAATGACTGAATAAACCAATCATAAGGGGGAAATTAGCTGATGAGCATCTCACTAATTATCCTTTTGTATATATTGTATTTGAACCATATACATGTTCTTCTAATGGGGGGTGATTTCAATGACAGATAAACTTTAACATCTGAAGTAGTTCTGATATTATCATCTCAGAACCAAATACCACCTGATTTTTATGTCTGGCTCTTTATAGTTAATCACATATTCTATCATATGCACAGTGTAGCTTACTCAAAGTAAATAGAGAAAATGTCATTATCTCTAATTTATATACTAAAAACCTGCCCAAAGTCAAACAACTGCTATACACTTTTTTATTATTTTCATAGCCCACAAAGCTATACACCAATAAGACAGAAGAAAGGGAAATTAAGGAGTCAATCCCATTTACAATCGTAGCCAAAATCATAAGATACCTAAGAATAAATCTAACCAAAGAGGCAAAAAATCTATACTCAGACAACTATAGAATACTCATGAAAGAAATTGAGGAAGACACAAAGAAATGAAAAAGTGTTCCATGCTCACAGATTGGAAGAACAAATATTGTGAAAATGTCTATGCTACCTTAAGGATCACTAAGTGGGGGGACAAATGGGGGAAGGAGGTGGAGTTTCCTAGTGGGGGGCGGAGGAGAGAGCTCTTTCTCTTTGTTGGGTCTAACTTGAGAAGTTAAAGGGCAAATTTGGAAGGAGTCATAGGTTCCCCTTCTTTTTCTTTAAAAACATTTGAAGTATCCTCAGTATATAAAGGGGCCAGAGCAGACCTGACTAGACCTCGCATAGGAAGAGAAGCAAGGGACACCGTTTTACTTTGTTTATGGCAATGTTTCAAGTTCTTTCCAATTCTTTCCCATACTTCTAAATCTAAAGTTCTTCGGTTGGGGAACTATGGGTTCTGTTCAATAACAACCTCTAACAAACCTTGAAGTTGGCCCTCCATTACAGAGGTCCCGCTCAGCTTAAGACTCTGTTTCTTATTTATAGTAGTCTCATTAGCCTTTAAAAATTGCTTTAAAACCTTAATATATTGTCTCTGTTCGAGAGAAAGTCTTTGCCCCATTATCTGTAGAGTTCTTAGAGAACTTTTAATTCTGTAAAAATACCCAAACCTGAAACTTCCCCGAACTCAGCCATGAGCCGATGTCAACTTACTGTGCGCAGACTTGACTTTTTTAGAGGGTCTGTACGGTGTCCGTTGCAAGATGTCACCAAGGGTCACCACTTGCCAGCAGTGGCCAGCAATCCCTGTACCAATGGATGAAAGATGACTCTAAACTTTCCTGTGAAAGAGAGGAAAAGGCAAGAGGTTCAATGCTCGGAGGTGAAGACCCTTTTGCTCTTCTTTGCTCCTTTTATTGGTCCTTCAGGATATTCACAAATCTTTATCACTGTTTCTCAAGCAGTGATGTGTGACAAGGGGTCTTACTGAAACTAGGAGGATCTGTTTACAGGAAAGACATAATATGCTAATCTGCATGTTTTGCTAAACATAGCCTAAGGGACAATGCATTCATCTCTTAGATCACAGAGTGGCTGTTTGGGCTAAGAAAGCTTTGGGAAGGAGCGCCTGGGTGGATCAGTGGTTTAAAGCCTCTGCCTTTGGCTCAGGTCATGGTCTCAGGGTCCTGGGATTGAGCCCCACATTGGGCTCTCTGCTTAGCGGGGACCCTGCTTCCCCCTCTCTCTCTGCCTGCCTCTCTGCCTACTTGTGATCTGTCTCTCTCTCTCTTTCTCTCTTTCTCTCTCTCTCTCTCTGTCAAAAATAAAATTTTAAAAATTCACCTTTAAAAAAAAGAAAGTTTCGGGAAGGCCACTCCCTGTGGCATTCCAACAGCAGAGAGGTCATGCAGGCCTTGGCATTCCAAAGGCGTACGACTTCTCCAAAACCTTCCTTCACCCCCAGAGGCTCTGTGTTACATTTTAGCAAGCCAGGTGTTATGGCTGATTTCATGCTCTGCATTAATCCCAACACTACCTAGAGCAATCTACACATTTAATGCAATCCCTACAATCTACATTTAATGCAATCCCTATCAAAATACCATCAACTTTTTTCAAAGAAATGGAACAAATAAACCTAAAATTTGTATAGACCCAGAAAATACCCCATGTAGCCAGAAGAATATTGAAAAAGAAAACCAAAGCTGGTGGCATGACAGTTCCAGACTTCAAGCTCTATTACAAAGTGGTAATCATCAAGACAGCATGGTACTGGCATAAAAACAGATACACAGAACAATGGAACAGAATAGAGAGCCCAGAAACGGACTCCCAACTCTATGGTCAACTAATCTTTGACAAAGCAGGAAAGAATGTCCAGTGGAAAAAAGACAGTCTCTTCAACAAATGGTGTTGGGAAAATTGGACAGCCACATGCAGAAGAATGAAAGTGGACCATTTCCTTATACCACACACAAAAATAGACTCAAAATGGATGAAAGACCTCAATGTGAGACAGGAATCCATCAAAATCCTTCAGGAGAACACAGGCAGCAACCTCTTTGACCTTAGCCATAGCAACTTCTTGCAAGACACATCTCCAAAAGCCAGGGAAACAATAGCTAAAATAAACTATTTGGGACTTCATCAAGATAAAAAGATTTTTTACAGCAGAGAAAGTAGTCAACAAAACTAAAAGGCAACTTCCAGAATGGGAGAAGATATTTGCAAATGTCTTATCAGGTAAAGGGCTAGTATCCAAACTGTATAAAGAACTTACCAAACTCAACATTGAAAAAACAAAGAATCCAGTCAAGAAATGGGCAGAAGACATGAACAGATACTGCTCCAAAGAAGACATCCAAATGGCCAACAGACATGAAAAAATGTTCCATGTCACTTGGCATCAGGGAAGTAGAAATCAAAACCACAATGAGATACCACCTCACACCACTCAGAACGGCTAAAACAAACAACTCGGGAAACAACAGATGTTGACGAGGATGTGGAGATAGGAGGACCCTCTTACACTGTTGGTAGGAATGCAAGCTGGTACAGCCACTCTGGAAAACAGAATGGAAGTTCCTCAAAAAGTTGAAAATAGAGCTACCCTATGACCCAGCAATTATACTACTGGGTATCTATCCAAAGGATACAAACATAATTATTCAAAGGGACACATGCCTCCCAATGTTTATAGCAGCAATGTCCACAATAACCAAAATATGGAAAGAGCCCAGATGTCTATCAACAGATGAATGGATAAAGAAGATGTGGTATATATACATAATGGAATATTATGCAGCCATCAAAAAATGGAATCTTGCCATTTGCAGTGATGTGGATAGAACCAGCAGGTATTATGCTAAGCAAAATAACTCAATCAGAAAAAGACAATTATCATATGATCTCACTGATATGAGGAATTTGAGAAACAAGACAGAGGATCATATAGGGGAAGGGAGGGAAAAATGAAACAAGATGAAACCAGAGAGGGAGACAAACCATAAGAGACTCTTAATCTCAGGAAACAAACTGA
>CM053611.1:90657740-90687624 GCA_028646535.1 Procyon lotor
TTCTCCAACCAATCAACAAGGTGAAAAGAAAGTGGGGAGGAGAGCCACTTTAGATTAAACAACCTTAAAAGGGGCGTGTAGGTGGTACATTTGGTTAAGAAACCTACTCTTGGTTTCAGCTCAGGTCATGAGATGGAGCCCTGCATGGGACACTGCACTCAGCACAGTCTGCTGGAGTTTCTCTGCCCTTCCCCTCCTGCTTTCTCTATCTCTCACGATAGATGATAGATGATAGATAGATAGATAGATAGATAGATAGATAGATAGATAGATAGATATAGATGATAGATAGATAGATAGATAGATAGATAGATAGATAGATAGATAGATGATAGATGATAGATAGATAGATAGATAGATAGATAGATAGATAGATAGATGATAGATAGATGATAGATAGATAGATAGATAGATAGATAGATAGATAGATAGATAGATAGATAGATGATAGATAGATGATGATAGATAGATAGATAGATAGATAGATAGATAGATGATAGATAGATAGCTTTAAGAGACACAACAGTCAAATACAATAAATAGATCTTCCTATTCAAATTCTGAGTTGAACCAATCAAACATAAATCCACATCTTTGAGAAAATTAGATATAACTGAGAATTAGACATAAAATTATTGTTATTTCTGTTAGGTATGATAATATCTGCTGGTTACGTTTGGAGAGATTCTTAGCAGTTAAAGATGCATACAAGTGAAATAAAATAGTGTCCAAAATTTGTCTTAAAATGCCAGAGGGGAAAAGTGGGTAAGCTGGATAAAACAGGTTGGCAAAATGTTTATAATGGTGAAAACAAAATACCTGCAGAAAACTGGGTGCCTGAATTACAGTATTGGAACTGATTGACCAATATTCTTTAAAACTCCAACGTTGGGAGAACCAGTTCACTTTACAGTGAACATGTAAGGATAAACAACCAGTATGTTGTTTATGCACAATATTCTTACTTCTGGCAAGACTCTATGTTGGATGGAGTCAGGCAAACCACCAAGTTTAAAAGTTTATGTTTAAATCCTAGCCTTTATTCTTAAAGACATGTCTATTCCTAAGGATAGTCTGAACTCTGAAACTTTTCCTTATCTAAAATATGAACAAAGGAAGAATTTGATATATTGAAAACACTATCCTCAGATAAAGTTAAATGATTTGGTAACTCAGAAAAGCATACCACCTAATTACTGGCAGTTACCTCTGAAGATCCTAAGCTAGTTTGAGCTGCTAGTTTGGACTGCTACCAAGCAACTAAGACATCTTCCTCACCATAGTAGACATTCAGGTTTCTGTCAACAACAGGAACACTTGAAGAATGAAAGACTAAAATCACAAGGCCACTCTTCCTATTAAGACAAACTAAAATTACAAAATAAATATTCATGAGATATTATTTAAGGACAATAGGACTTGTCAAGAATTAAGAACTGATAATGTGAAAGTGATAATATATGGAGTTCCTGCAAATTAATAAAAAGATGAGTCCGAAAAAAATATAAGCCAAGGATACAAATTCAATTGGGTGAAATATAAATGACCAATAGATGGTTCAAAATCATTTTAAACATTTGAAAATCAACCTCAATAATAATCGGTGGATGCAAATACAGACAAGAATATACCATTTTTGTTTATCAAACTGGCAAATGTTTTTCAGTGATGAACAATATTAACATTTTTTAGGAAGCAATGATAAAAAGTGGTTCAACAGTTCTTAAGGTCGATTTGGTGATATGGATCAATATCACTGTCTTTGAATCAACAATTCTACTTCCTGGAATTAATCCAAAGGAAATAAGTATGAATATGGACAAAAATCTAGGTAGGAGAAAGTCCATTCTATTGATGTTTATAATGGTAAAATTTGAAAATTTTATTCAATATTAAGAATTGGCTATTCAATAAGAATTGGTTAAATTATGATACATACATGAATACAAAACCATGTTGTCATTAAAGCTACCCAGACAAATACAAAATGATTCAGAAATTTGTTTATATTATACTATTAAGCATAAAAACAGTTATTAAAATAAGATGTATTATATGTGCATATGTAAATGAACGCAAAATATCTACTAATAAGATGCACTCAAAAATGGAAACCGATACCTTCTTTGATTAATGGAATTGAAATTATTTCTATTATTTTCTTTTTAATTAGTCAATATTCTCTAAAATTTTTACAGTGAACATGTAAGGATATGAGCTATTTTAAGAGTGAAAAGAAAGAACTTTCTAAGCACTAACTTCTACTACTCCAACTGTGCTCAATTGTTCTTTCATTCAATCTGGGTTTATTGTACCCTATTTCCTCACTGATGGAACATAACAGGGAAACCACAGCCCTGATATTTCTACCTTCTGGCCCCACCAAGAGCCTTAGGGAGGAGACTTACTAGTAGCTGGCCACTAAGTGTGAGAAGCCTTTATCACTCAAGTTGCTATACTTAGCATTTCATTTTACCTCACAACTATTCCAGCAGTACCAACACCTCTATCTTTACTCCCTTGCTAAAACTAAAACTCAAGCAATATGGCACCCCCATGCCCCTCTCTTCTCTGTCAGTGGTCCCCTATCATAAATATCCTGCCACTGAAAGACTCATTCATCTAGCCTGACTTCCATCCCAATAAATGCTTAATCTACTGGGTCACAATCTTTCCATAACCTCAGGCTCCTATTTCCAGGACAAATCTACATTACTTCTTAGCTGTATCCACTTGGGGCTCTTAAAGGCATAATGTCTTTTTCTCCCCTTTGGCAAATTTGTTTTAAATATTAGAGTTTAATAAACATTTTTTAAACAGAGAAAATAATTGTTTTCTCATTGAGGTTATCCTATATCCAAATAAAGACATAATTCTACTCTTCTAATAAGAAATTTGTTATTAAGGTCATGAAATCAGCCAAATTGGACATCGTACAAAGTGAATTAAGGAAGTTTAATCAATGCCTTCTCGGATCTTACAATTTCTGGCAAATCATTTACATTTGTGTAGTGTGAATGTACAATCTCGCACATTCATTCAACAAGTCCTTGTTGAATGAATGTGCCAGGGGCACATCTTCTATCCAAGTTTTGGGTGTACAAAAATGAATAGGCATGGATACAATTTGAGGAACCTATGGATTATACAGGGGCATAGACAGATAAGTAACCAATACAATCCAGTGGATGCGTACATTAATGGTATTAATTAGTTAATTAATAGGGTATCCTGTGTCCCATACAAGGACAACCAAAGAGTCACTTAATATTCATGAAAGGAGACTTTTTGAGATGAGGTGTTACTCTGAGTGTTAGTAAGTAACAGACAATAAAATGCTTCCTGAATCTTGAAACAGACTAGATTAAATGGAGTTAAATATGTTTCTTTGCTATATACCTGATCAAAGCTTTAAATAGCTAATGTTCATTGTGGATTTCCAAGAATGAATTTCCAAGGGTACAGCATTTACCAAGCTTATTTGACCACAGATCCCTTTCTTCACAGATCATCTTCATCAAGAGCTTTAAAGTTTACAAGGGTCTTTTCCACAATATACTGTTTCATGTGTCCAAGACTATAAGCTTCTTGTAAGAAGAAACCAGAGACATCTGAGAGATCAGGAATGGAAGCATATATCTTTGAATCTCCGAAGTCCAGCACAGAATTCAACATATAAAATAATCTATGGTCAATAAATTTAGGACTCAGTTCACCTTTCAGGTTGAGACATCACAACCTAAGGGGAGTCGTCTAAACATGAATTATCCTCATTTTACAGGAAAGAAAATACAGCTCAAGGATATTAGGTAACTCTACCAAGATCATAGAGTAAGTTAGTGGTACAACCAGGATTGCAAATCAGATCCATTCCCAAGTGCCCCTTTACTTATAATTATATGATTGTACCATTTAGATTTTCTAGCTAGTCTTTTTTTTAAGATTTTATTTATTAATTTGACAGAGAGAGAGATCACAAGTAGGTAGAAAGGCAGGCAGAGAGAGAGGGAGAAGCAGGCTCCCTGCTGAGCAGAGGATGCTTGATCCCAGGATCTTGAGATCATGACCTGAGCCGAAGGCAGAGGTTTTAACCCACTGAGCCACCCAGGCTCCCCTCTAGATAGTCTTAATTTCAGATATTCTGTTCCACTTTTAAACCAGGCCAAGTAATATCCTGGGTTTTGTTTGGAAAACATCTTCCATAAATACAATGTTTTATGTTTTATGGACATAAAAAGGATAAACATGTACCTAATAATTATGGAAATGTAAAACACAGTCATGATATTAGTGAAATCCACATGATCTTGAGTATGTGTGATTAAATATGACCTTGAGCTACACTTTAGTTATTTGGGGGAAAAGAATGCTTATAATAATGGGAAGGTTCATTTTCAATTCCTGTTCTAAACAGGAACAGCCACAGCCTGACAAAGATGCTGGGTGGTCCCTACTGCATAGACAACATCCAGAGAGAGAAGACGTCCTCAAGAACAGGATGTAGGTTCCTCAGAAATACCACAGGCACAAAGCACTGACCAGTCATTCCACAGCTAAGAAGACTTGTGGCATCCCTAATCTATATGTCAGGAAAACATATAAAGAGAAATGAGATCAAAACAGAGTAACAAATTCACTGAAGCCAGTAGTCCCCTACACAGCACAGACTTTGTGGTGTACTAGAAGACCCTCCATATCAAACCAGCACTAGGAGTACTTGTTTAGCCACACAAATTCAGTGTCACTGCTGGCTCCTGAGTGAGGAAGACAAAGGTAGCCATCAGAATGACCTCTGTTTCTGGAGTCAGAAACTCTCTGAGTTAGAAACCTGCTTCTGCTCTGATACCTTGCCAAGTAAAACTATCTCTATAAATCTTCATCTGTAAAATGGGAATAATGATTTTACCTTTGTCACAGGATTACTGTGGTTTACATGAGATAAAAGCATCAAGTGCTTACCAGAGAACCGAGAACATACTGAGAGTTTAATATAATTTTTATTCTAAAGGTATTATTTTTATTTATTAATAACATATCTTCATAACATATGACCCACATTCGGCCACATGCAATTGTTCCCATTACTGAATGTAGATTAGTCATCCTCAAGTGAGTCCTTTTGTCTTCTCCTTGAAGTTCTCAGTTTCAAGAACCCTTCCAGGAATCAATAGAGAAATTAAACTAAGTGGATCCTATGTAAATGGCACAGTCATCACACCAGACCCAGAATGGGTAAAACCATGTAAGCAGCTTTGTTAAAGAATTCTGCCTCCATAAGGCTTAGTTCTATGTAAGAATCTCAAATTATAAATAGGTACTGGTCCAAATGACCAAGACTTTAAACTGATCTAGACAGCATAGTTATAATAATGCAAACAGCCTCTGTCTTCTATTCCTTTCAGTCAAGGTCATCTTTGAGCACGATTACAATAATCCATAAGGAAGCGGGCCTTTTCTAGGGCTAGGATCACAACCAGGTTTCTTGGTCTGCAAGACTTTGTCTTACCATTTCTTTATTTTAGTTTCCTTATCCGAATAGAAATCCATGACAAAATTTAAAAAAAGAAAAATGCAGGTAACAGGTTGATGAGCATTGCCTTGATCAGTCAGCATCTAATGCCTGCTGGGCTTCTTCAACCTAAGCCGTGTATTGACTAATAAGCACCCCTCCTGTCACATGCAATGGCTTGCATGCATCACAGAGTTATTTGCAAGTTAATATATATTAAAATCACATATGCCCACACACATTACTTCTGTGCATCAGGAGACCTCAAGAGATAATACATCCATCTTCATTTGTGACAGTGTATGCACCCATAGTTCATAAATGGTGATAAATGAATTGTCATACTGTCCCAATGGCATAATACACTTATCCCCTATTCTTGCCATATTAATACATGTTCATTTCAGCACCAGTCAGATCTCGAAAATGAGTGATCCAACATCTGCCTCCTATTGGTAACTACAGAAGAATGCTAATTTCACCTCTCAACACCCAGTATAATTTGTTTTGTATGTAAATGAAGAGCAGAAGAAAGGAACCAAAAAAGTAGTAATAATAATTTCCACTCATTATGCTTCTCTGATATGCTGAGATGAGTTGAGAGGGAACATGCTTACTTGGGTTATATTTCAGTAAATCCAGGAAGTGATCCCTCGGCATCTGACCCACCCTAAAACATGGACCGCCAGAGTCGGGGGGAGGGTAAAACAGGGAGAATGGTTCAGGTTGATGAATGTGCCTGTGAACTGTTTTTAAACCAGTCTAATTGATGTGTTTATCACTTTAGCATCTGCCTTGTATTAAGTGATTATTCAGTAATTATTGTCATCTTTACCTAACTTTGTACAACCACCTTTCCAATTTTTCAGAGGCCAACAGTAGTTTGTAACTAAACCCTGCCCACCATGTTTTAGAGAATATGAACTACCTTCCGGCCTCGTCACAGCCTGCAGCACCTGTCCCCAGTGGTAAAAGCTGGCAGATGGTGATAGATAGAACCCGTGGCCACTAACTTTCAAGGCTGGACGGGAACTTCGAGGTCACGGATACCATCTCCTCCCCTACATCTCCCTGCCTCCTCTTTCTGCTTTCCCACTCTTTCCTTCTGTGCCTCAAGGCTTTTCAGTTTGTTTGGCTGGTAAAATAATATTTAAGACTAAAAAAAGAAAACAAACGGTTAAATGAGGCATTGTATTAAGAGTGAATCTCGTTAACTTATTCTCACTAAGAAAGATGACTGCACTAATTAGTTGTTTCCAAATTTTTCTGATCATGGACTCTATGGGTAAAAAAAATTTAGGGGTGTCTGGCAGGCTCAATTGGTAGAGCAGGTGACTTTTGATCTCAGGGTTGTGAGTTCAAGCCCCAGGTTGGGTGTAGAGATTACAAAATCTTTAAAAAAAGATTAAAGCACACACCATATATATAAATAATTTCTGTACATATAGAACTGTTGATACAGTGTGCATGTTTAAACCGATACTAAAAGGAGATAAAAATAAGAATAGATAGTTATGCTATTCTTTGTTTTTCACATACACTCAGCTTGAAGACCATAGACTCTAATGAGCCATTTCCTTTACTGAGCATTTCCCAGATCCTGAATGGCTCATTTTCCTACTGCGAGTGGTGCCTTATGAACAGACCTTTGGACACACTTCTCTCGATCAGAATTCTGCACACACGGCATAGATTTTGTTTAATCCCTTGTTTGCCTGAGGATTGCATTCCAAAGCAGTGTTCTGTTTTTAGTAAATTTGGGAGGAAACTTACTTGGAAAACAGGAGTCAAACCTTCTGAAACCACGCATTAAAAATGAACGTTTTCTCAATCACCTCTCTGTTTGAGACTAACAGGTGGCCCTGGGACAAGGCCAGGGCCAACTTGAGGCTTCAGTCAAAAGCAAACAAAGAACAGGTGAAGCTTCTCAAAGGGGTGGTCTCTGGGGCTGCCGTCTGCATAACTCTCAGAGAAAAAAAATGCTGGAGGAAACACTGAACTGACAAAGTCAGTGATTTATAATCTCTCATTCCCATAAAATGACTCTCGTTATTCTTGGGGGTTTAGACTCTGAAGCGAGCTGTAATGGGCCACTGGGCTAAAAATGAAGTGCAGATTTATTTCTATAATCAACACCAGCCAAACCCCTTCTCTGGGAAATAACTAACTTGGCTTTTAAAGTGCTAGGATACCTTTAGAATGTTTGAGATTTATCTTTGGGATAGAGTGCTTGTGTTGCTCTGGGAAATTCTAACTATTTGAGTTGTGGATGCCCCGATCAGTGTGCTGGGGAATGCTGGAAAGACTACAGAGAAGTGAGCACCACTTCCCTTTCACGCTTAGTCCTGAGAAAATTCTCATGCCTAAGAGATGGTGATAGGTAAACAGCAATTACAAACACATCAAATTCTGAACCAAGAGACTCCCTGATACAGCTGCTGTCCAAGAGACCAAATAAGCTCAGCTTCAATGTAAATTTAAATTCTGAAATTGAATTTGACTCATGGTAGCCTCAACACCCATGACTTTTGGCTGGAGGCAGGGTGCTTCCCTCGCTATTCAAAGAATTGTTGAATTTAGAAAATATTCAGCTGTAATTATATAGCCACAAATCTCAAGAGTCAAAGTAAAGGATACATACAAAAGAGTAAAACAAACAGCTAGCTAAATAAAAACCACAGGATCCTTAGCATAATTCTAGCTGGAAGCATATTATATGATACTGCCCTTTCTCGGGCACACAGGTGATCAAGCAGCCACTGCTCTTCTCACTAATGCCTCTTGGCAGACATCTTAACTCATAACACATCCATTTCTTGCCTACATATGTGCAAATATCCTTTTCCTGACTTCCTTCTGCTTCATCTTTAATGCATCTTCCCAACTCTTGACTGTGTACGACAGCAAAGGGTCCTTCCGGCAGTCTCTGGAATTGAAAACTACAAATCTCCATTTGTGGACTGACCATTACGTTCAGGACACAATCCAAAAATTGGAGAACTTGATAACTGGAAAGATTTTGGGGGAACATTTATACACTCTTTATTAACAAAAACATTGAAATCCAATGGAAATAAGTGAGTTACCCATGGTCACCCAAGTAGTCAGTGGCAGTGTTAGGAGTAAAATCCAGTTTTTCTAGCTCTGCCATGACACCTCCTTAAAATAATTAAAAGGATTAAAAGAACACGAAGAATGACACTTCTTTGCTTTGAATGGGCCAAAGATCTGAGCAGGTCAGAAACTGTTTCCAACACCTAAAGCTTGAGACCATAACGAGATAGACTCCTGGTATTTGCTGGGAAATGGCCTCTCTCTCAGTGGCCAATTCATTTTTTCAATGATTTATGATGATTCTCAAAGAGAATGCTTTTCCTACAAGAGAAACTAATATGCTGAACTTAAACTATTTGCACTAATTAAAACAAAGTGGGATTGTTCAGAGACATTAATCAGAGGGCCTAAGGGAATGGGAATACATTGGACAAATAACGTGAAAATCCAGTCAAAATATTGAGGAAGATGCACTTTGTTGCTTACGCAATTGCAAACTAGAGGAAGGATATTATCCCTTAAATCTAGACTAGGGGGCCAGAGATGACTGGCAAGTCATAACCATAATATCAAAACCCCTCAATGGCTCTGAAGCCCCTTTGGAGAAACTCCAAAGTCAGTTATTAATATGATAGAAAAGACTCTTCCTTGTCTGATCCTACCTTCCTCATTTCTTCCCTCCATTGTTTTCTCTGATCCATCCACACTGACCTTCTTTCAGTCCCTCAGACCTGCCTCTAGAACTGCCCACTTGCTGTTTCTCCTGCCCAGAAGTCTTCCTCCTCTGACTAGTTATCATTGAGTAAATCCTACTCGCATTTATTCCGAGTCTCACCAGATGCTCATTCCCTGTGGGGGAAGGTGGCATTCCTCACCTCAATTCTTCACTTCCCAGTGTCTACACATGTTGTCCTGTGACTTTGCAGTTTCTCTCACTAATGGATAAGAGAATATTTTCCCACTGCTTAAATTTGGGTCCATCTGTGCGCATTTCTCTGGCCAATAGATTGAGGCAGAAGTAACATGTCCTGGTTCTGCTCGGAGGCGTTAAGAGGTCTTGCGTATTTCCACTTGCCTTCATCACTTCTGCCATAGCCATAAGAAGAATATACCCTGGCTAGCCTGCTGATCCCAGGGGGAGGATGACAGACATGTAGACCACAGCCACCCAGAGGAGCTTCATCAACCAAGCCCAGAGCAGATTCTCTGTTCCCCAGGTGACCCATGGACAGGTGAGCAAGTCCAGGAAAGATCTGCAGAGCTGCTCAGCCTTGGTGAGCCAAGCAGCTGATAACCTGAGAAATTACAAAAGATCACTGTCCTAAGCCACTGATTTGGGGGCTGGTTTTTTATACAGCAATAGTATTTTCCCCACCTTAACAGTTATCAAGCCTTATTATAATCCTTGGATTAATTTCCTCTGCCTTGAGGACTGTATATTCTAGCACAATTGAAATTATGCTTATCTTGTTATATTATTTCAAGTTTTAGTACATCCTATTAGCACACAGTAGATACCCATTAAATAAATGGTTGTTGAATGAATTCCTTATCATTGCAAAATGCTTTCTCCTGCCATTCTTCAGTCTTTCTCTAGCCCCGACAGCAAACTGCCCATTTATACTTTTCAAAGACCTCCCACAGCAGGTAGAGCATTTTAACCTGACATCCACTCTGCAAAGCAAATTATGCTCATTTGATCACATGCTAGACAGAATGATTGTGAATACAGGGCCCTATTTTGCTCATCTATTATTGTTTATCTCATTGTGGTTTTACAGTCAGTCCTAAACAGATGGATGAACATTCACAAATAAAGCATATTCTTACATTTGGCATCACATTCTCCAAATCTCTCCAACCTGTATAAATTAGATTCACAGTCAGACTTTGAACACATGAAAACCTGTTAGGAATTAAGATCCCGTTCTTCTGTAAATGGTTATTGGAAACCTGAATACAGTAGTGAAAACTGAACTTAAATAGTCTTCAAAGAGACCATCTTGTGCACCTGTTTCCACATGGTGCTTTGGAAAAAGAGGGAGATGCAGAGAATTTAACAATCTTTTGAATCCCTTGTGCTTTTATGTCATATCCCACCTCTTCACTTGCACTGAAAGTTCATAATTATGAGAGTTTGGCATTGTCAAGGCTCAGCTACTAAGAACTAAAAAAAAACGATTTGATTCATTTAGCCCATTTTTCTTTACTTTTTTTATTATTGTGGTTACAGTATGAATGTACTTAATACCACTGAACTGTATACCCATTTAGACCATCTTTGCTGCTGTCTGATCCCAAAGTTCTTAACCTCTGTGTCCTATAGAGAAACTGATTATGTTGGAAAGGAAAACTACTGTTCTCCACCACTGGAGAGCTATACTTTCCTCTCATCTGTAGTCTCTCCTTCATGGTCTTCCTCCCACAGGAAAGGGGAGGGACAGACAAGTACCTTTTGTGCTAGAACATTCCAACCAGCCATGAAGACTAAAACCCTCTTGACACAACCACCAGCACCAGACATGAGCTAAAGAGAAAAATCATTAACACATCACTCCAAGAGCCAGCTCTCTTATGAAAAGAACAATTTATTTTTAGCATTTGTTGAAACAGACCCTCGTTTTCTGGAAATTATTGTTGCCCAGAATCATACCAAGAAATATCAAAAAATACATGATATCTTCTTGGAATGTATATATGAGACTTAAAAAAGAAAGGGAAATTCTGTCTCCTAGGGAAATACCAGCCCCTCTAGAAACCTCTGAGCTGGTTCTTTTCATAAATGACCAATGACATTACTAAGAAGTTCACTGGGAAACAAACTTCCCACATGCTCAGTGCTCACCAGCTAAGCAGTGATTCAGTGTTTATGTGCTCCCAAATCACCTGCAGAGCATGGAAGAGAGATTCTGAGATTGTTCTCAGCCCAGTATCTACATTTTAAACAAGCCCCTAGTCCAACAAATCTTGCTAGTTTGTGGACAGTGCTTAAGAAATGTCTCCATCCCTCAAACCATAAGAGACTCATAAACTCACAAAACGAACTAAGAGTGGCTGGGAGGCTGGGGAGGGCGTAGGGATAGGGTGGCTGGGTTGTGGACATTGGGGAGGGTATGTGCTATGGTAAGTGCTGTGAAATATGTAAGTCTGATGATTCACAGACATGTACCCTGGGGCAAATAATACATTATATGTCAATAATAAAAAATTTAAAAAAAAGAAACGTCTCCATCCCTTTCCTGGAACCAAAATAGTGTCAATGCAAAAGGAATCTTCTTCTCCAGGACCCCATGAATCCCGTGTGGAACCTGGAAATAATAATGACGTTGATGTCAGAGTGTGAGTGTGAGGATTAGACTAGATAATGCATGTAAGGACTGAAAACTTTGCCTATCCTATCGAACGTTCTTCACAAACGTGAGCTATTATCATGCAGACTTTTACATCTGTTGATTCCTGAAGTACAAACAAACCTCTTCCAACCCTGCATGCAAGAAGGTAAAAAAACAAAAACAAAAAGACTCAGATTTAAATTGAGATCTGTTTTTCCCGCCCTCATTTGCCTTGTGAACCCCTGCTTTTTATAGATTCTTTTCAAATAATGCCCCTTCGGAGGTGTGTCCTCCCCTTGCAGAGAGTAGGCCCTCCCCTCTCTGAGGTCCATCACAGTGTTTTTATATGGCACTGCAACACTTTGCTGACTTGTCTGTCTCCTCCCACCAGATTGTGATTGGCTTCAGAAAAGGGTCCACCATTGCTCTAAGTAAGTATTTCTGGGCATTGATCTGCAGCTCCCAACTGCTCAGTACAGTGCCTAGAACACACAGGTGCTCAGTACATGTTTGAGGGAAAGTGAAGGAATAGACAGGGATACTTAGACCAGAAACCATGGATGTGATGATGGGCCTGACATAGCAAAGGAAGCAGACAAATTGAAAAGTCCAAGTAGGGAAACCAAAGTCTGTATTCAGAACTTAAAGAAGGGAATTGACCCACGTAGGGTCTTGGCATATAGCTAGTGGAGCACAGTGGGTAAAGGGGCAGGCTCGGAGAGCCTTTGATCCAGGCTTCCTGGATACCTGATACCTGTGCTCTGATCTAGGCTTCCTGCCTTACCAGCTGTGTGACCATGGACAAGTCAGTCAGTCACACAGCAGCCTCAGCTTCCTCATTTGTAAAATAGGAATGATAACACGGATACCCTCACAGGATTCATGTGAAGAGTAAGCAAATTAAATCATAAGAACTATGTGCTGGAACTGGGTGGCTCCATCGGTTAAGTGGCCGCCTTCAGCTCAGGTCATGATCCCAGGGTCCTGGGATCAAGCCCCGCATCAGGCTTACCTCTGAGTGCGGAGCCTGCTTCTCCATCTCCCTCTGCCTGTTGCTCTGCCTACTTGTGCTCTCTATCTCTCTGTCAAATAAATAAATAAAATCTTTAAAAAAAAAAGAACTGTGTGCCTGGGGGCACCTGAGTGGTTCAGTCAGCTTAGCATCTGCCTTCAGTTCTGGTCACGGTCCCAGGGGCCTGGGACTGAACCCCAGTTGGGCTCTCTGCACAGTGAGGTGTCTTCTCCCTCACCCTCTGCTGTTCTCCCTGCTTGGGCTCTCCTGCTCTGGCAAATAAACAAATGAAATCTTAAAAAAAAAAAAAAAAAAAAAAAAAGAACTACGTGTCTAGCACTTAAAATCCAGAAAATGTTAACTATTATTATTGGGACTAATGGCCAAAACTACAGGTCCAGGGATCAGCCAGACCTGAGTTTAAATTCATGTTCCAGGGACACCTGGCTGGCTCAGTCAGTGGAGCCTATGACTCTTGATCTCAGGGTTGTGAGGACAAGCCCCACATTAGGTGTAGAGCTGACATAAAACAATAATGATAATAAATTAATTAATCCATGTTCTAGCAAGTACCAGCTGTGTGGCCTTGGGCAATTTAATTAAATTTCATAAACTTTAGTTTCCCCCTCTATAATGTGGCAACAATACCTGTGTCAGGAAAATAATATATTATAAAATGGCTGGCACCATGATGTCTGGCACCCATTCAGTTCTCCATAAAGGATCATTATCAGGAAGGCAGAAGTTCCCACACAAAGTTCAAACTGGGAAAGGGCCAGAGAATGGAATCCGGACAGGACTGGGAGCAGTGTCATGGGGACAGGCCAAAGAAATGGTGTCATGGGCCTACTGAAAGGGGCTTCAGTGCCTTCTACCCTGCTTAATGCATGTGGACAAGGACCTAAGGGACTGCCTTGTCCCAAAGTGATACAAGGCTCTTTGCAACCTGCGGCATGTTGGGCATCCTTGGCAATCCCATAGCTTACTCTGTTCCTTCGACTCTGTTCTTAAAGATATCTATGTGGGTATCGGCACCACAGCTCACCTCCCGACAGCCTTATTACCTGGCATGTGTAAGAAATCCAGTCATGTCCACTGAGTCAGCACTGATACAAGGCTGGTTGCTCTAGAAGTGTCTTGATGCCAACAGTTGAGGTCCAGAACCCTCACTTGAATTCTTATGTCTGTACTTGTTCGAATTACTTCTTTTACTTTAAAATTTTCAGAATGATCTTGCCCCAACTACAAAGTAAACCAGCTTAAAGTCCATAAAAATTTCTGAGGCCCTCAAACCTAAGAGAAAAGTCAAACGGACTTCTGTCCCCTTCCCACTCCAACCCCAGCTCCCCCAACGAAAGTTTCTACAAAATCTCACTGGTAGTACAGTGACCATTAAAAATGGCTCCTTTTTAAATATAGTTTCTAATCCATTCTCCTCCAGAAGAGGGGAAGAAAGCAAATTGTGTTTCATAATTGTATATACATATAGCACAAGAAAACTTAGTTCCTCTTAGTGAAGTTGATCTCTGTGTTTGCAAAAACTCAATTTGCAGCCTGAGAAAGTGATATTTATTTGAAGGAGCTTATTGCCGAAAGTGAATCATAAATCTGCTGGCTGTTGAGACTTCAAGGCAGGAAGAACAAAGGCAATTATTAGTCTGAATGTTCCACTGACGATATGAAATCTTTGTCTTTCAAAGCATTTGTTTAAGTAAGAAAAAGTTTTCCCAGCCTGGAGAACGTTCTATTGTGGGATATGAAACTTCTGAAACCTCCGAAGCTTATTTATATATTTGCTAGGCTTCTCTCTGCCAACTTTCTCCTCTCCCAGAGCGTCCGTTAATGCTAAGAAAAACCTCCAAAAAGCACACATTATAAGCAGAGAAAAATCTTAATGAATGTAATATATTTGGCAAATCTGTTTTATCTACCAAGGAGATTTCCCTCCTCTCTTCATCATGCATCTCTTTCCTTTGTTTTTTTTTTTTCTTTTAATGTTCTTCTTCTTGATTCATCTGAGGGAGTTTATACTTCTCTCCTCTCAAAAATAAAAAAATAAAAAGAGAAACCCAAGCAATCTTTTGACTTTCATTCTCTTGCTGTCATTTTCTATTTCTTCCTACCTATTCAATTTCTTTTTTCCTTTTGGGAAACCAGGGGGAGTGAAGAGAACTTGGGAGCCCTGTGTTAATTTCCCTTCCCTTGCTCAACCAGAGGGGAAGCTTCCGTCACAAAACCCAGCTCCCAACTACGCACGTGTGGGCAGCACACTTTGTAGATAGTCCTTGACCGAGGTGCATGCCAAGCCCGCCGCCCCCTGCCACCCAGCATACTCCTTCCCTCAGCTGCTGTGCGTTCACAATTTGCTAGGTCATCCCAATATAGACCTGAACAGCCCCACATCCGCTGTCAGCTGGAGAGAGAGAGAATTTTTTTATCATCCAACGCATTCTAAATCCAAAAGATTTCAGAGTTACCTGGACAATTTCCTCCCAACACTAGTGAGGTGAAGTGCGACTTACATGTATTTGCATATCTTTGTGCAGAAGGATCCTCCTTCCTGTTGAAGCGGCGCTCCCCAAAGCACACTTGTGACCCGTGATTCTCTTCACACCTTACTAATCAGGGCATGGTGTCTGGGCGAGCAGCACGGGCATCATCCAGGAGTCTGTTAGAAATGTAGCGTCTTGGGCCCTATCCCACCAACCTACTGAATCAGAAAGTTCATTTTAACAAGATCTCCAGGTGGCTCGCCAGCACGTCAGGGTTTAAAATGCTCTGTTAACACCAAGTGCTTACAAGGCCCCTGGGGTTGGGGTTGGAGAAGTGGGGTGAGCGGGGCTGCACCTGCTAAGCATGCTGCTTCTGCTCTGCTGCTCCTTCTGCCGGAGCGGGGGGTTGGGGGTGTGTGCGGTTGTAACTCTGGGGCATCACCAGGCCCCCCACCCACTTCCCCATCCCTAACTGTCTTTACCCCTCCAGCTGTGGGTGACGCTGGCCTCCCTGGGCCATGGTCTCTGTAACTGCAGGAGACACTTGCACAAGGGCTGACCCTGCTCTCCCCTCCCTGCTGGCTCTGCCCTGTACCTGTGTGAGTTGTCACGGAGACTGATGACTTGACATTTACAGTTCTTTTCCCAGAGAGGAGCACAAGACATTTCACGAAAGCTGCATGTAATCCTCCTCAATACCCTGCAGAAGGGGAGGGGGAATGCATTTTAAAATAATCCCATTTGATTTGTCCCATCTATACGGTATTCTCTCTCCTTTTTGAGTGGATGGAAAACAGAGAAGAGGCACTGCCCCTAGGGGAAGTGTGTGTGAGCGTGTGTGTGTGTGCACGTATGTGTGTGTGTGTGCATGCAATATTTTTGCATTTAGAAAAGGCTTCTAGGTTTAAGCAACTTCTGGAACAACTTGAGATTTTTCATAGAATTTCTTCCAAGTCTGTGACGATAGGCACTTGTCTGGGCATTCCATTGCCCATAGTAAACCCTGGCTCTGTGTCGGAAGTCAGTTACCCCAAGCATCCGAATTCTCACAGGTGCAAGGGTGGGAGCCAGACATAATGAATGGGTCCCTTGAGCTTTGTGCCAGCGTTGCACTGAGGATGCAAACTCTTTCCATATCTCTAGCCTTCCACAGACACTCTCCACACCAAGGCAGTGTAACCACATCTCCAAACACATACCTGTGCATCTTAGTTCCTCGTTTTTTTGTGGTTTTTTTTCTGCATTTCCCATGCTCCCAAGCAGCCGCCCATACTAGGCCATGAGTCATGAGTTCTTCCTTTCTTTTCCTTCAAGCAGGACAGCCATGGGCTGGTGCAGCCGGTGAGTTTCTCCCAGACATCAAAGGTTCCCAGTCAGCTTGTTGTGCTTTTAGTCCTCCAAATAACCCAGCATGGTCCTGAATAACCTGTCGGGCTCATCTGCCTGACATCGGCACCTGAGCCTAGTGAGGAGCACAGCGTCTGGAAGCTTCCAGAGCAATCACATCTCCTGTCGGGTCCTTGTTGGGCATCCCACCTCCCCCCTGCGGCACTTGTGAGAGATGTCACAGGGTACGCTTCCTGACACATGGCATCAGGCCTAGGATGTAAAACATCTGCAAGAACAAAAACAAAGAAATGCCTTATCTTTCTACCTTAAGGCGGCCAGAGTTTCTCATTTGCCTACTGGAAGTGCGCAAATAAGAAAGATGGTAACAGGGATGCCTAGGTGGCTCAGTCGGTGAAGCATCTGCCTTCGGCTCAGGTCATGACCCCAGAGTCCTGGAATTGAGCCCTGCATTGGGCCCCCTGCTCAGGAGGGAGTCTGCTTCTCCCTTCGCCCTCTGTCTGCAGCTCCCCCTGTTTGTGCTCTCTTTCTCCCTTTCTGACAAATAAATAAAATCTTTAAAAAAAAAAAGAAGAAGAAGAAGAAGAAGAAGAAGAAGAAAAAGAAAAAGAAAGACAGGCAGCTAAGGAATAGCCGGGACCCCCGTGTGCAGTCTGTTGAATGAAGCATCTGGTCCTTTGAAAATCTCTGGGGGACCTCTGTGAGAACACAGTGGCCTTCCTCCCCAAAACCAGCACTGAGCTATAGAACATTTGTGAACTCTGGGACCCCTGCTTCTCTCAGGTAGCTCCCACCTATCACCAGAATGAATTAAGAGACATCTCTCCTAACCATAGAAGGGAACATGGCATCTCAGAAATGAAACTTTGTGTCTAAGATTCCATTTAGTTTAAACAGGGTTAATTCAGCTGAAACCAGAGGCCTGTGTTCCCAACAAGGAGGAATGCCATTGTTTTACCAGGGTCGGCAGGGAGGTGTAACTTAGACTCTGGCCCAGTATGTGACTTTTCTGTGAGTCTCAGGGGGTTGGAAAAAAAAAAAAAAAACAATTTGAGTATTTTAAGATCCTTAGAAGGATCTGGTTGGTAACAGGGAGTGACTTGCTACCCACAGATTAACTCAAATGGAAAATAAGGTCAGTCTAAATGACCCTCATGCATATTTCTGGACAAGGCCCAAAATGGAATGTTCTTCTCTCTCAGTGCATTTTCTAACACCATTCTTTACTAAAGAACAAAATCTAAGAACATGTCCCAATTTAGTCCTTAGTCCTAATTCTGCCCATATTTAGCTACCAGAATGAATGGCATGCAATCTGAGATTACTGCCATTTCGGTTCTGTGCAACAAATATTTGCTGTCCCTACTGAGGGCTATGAGAGCACTGTGGAGGACCGAAGCATGAAACTCAGCTTCCTATATGAGGCTGTACCCCACATAAAGCCAGGCTGGCCTCGGCTCACCCTGAAGTCAACCCTAGCCTGGAGTCTTATTCAAAGAAATAGAGTCAGAAATAACCAAGAAGCAATTTTTTATCTTTATAAAATCTATTAAAATTGTCCAGAGATCCCACTGTTAACACAGCAAACCTGATGGAATCCAGCTCTTCCTGCTAGTTTTTGCCTACAGAAGAATCTCATTTTTGTGTGTACATTCATATGCCTTGCACCTGTCCCCAAAGACTGTCTTTCCCTCCCCCAGCTCCCAAAACCTCCAAACTCAGCTCCCACAAAATGTCTTCTCTGTCTCCCCTCACACTGTCTGTTTCTACTACTTTTCTTTTGTCAGTTGTTCTCTGATATTTCCAGTGCCAATCTGGTGGACTCTTCCCAACTTCTCTGGTCTCCCCATCATCCACTAGCATCCACTAGCAGGGGGCCCAGGAGCCCCCCTGGCAACACAGTCGTGCTGGGGGAGGAAGGAAGGGGTGCTGGCTGCTTCCCCTCTGCAAGCTGAGGACAGAGGAGATGTGATGAATATGTAAATGATAGCTTTCCTTATTAGGAGGGAACTATTTAATAAATCCTAATTGAGTACTTATTTGGGGGACAAAACACTGCCCAGTATCAACATTACTGATAAAATAGGCATGGCCCCTGGCCTCAAGAAGCTTACTGTCTACAGGAGAAAGCAACTCCCAATAAGTGAATAATCACTCATATGAGGAGTCCTATAGCCACCAGTGAGGTGGGACTCTAATCATAGTGTACATAATGATGTAAATTAAAGAGGTCACATCCCATTCCACATCCAGTGTTAAGTGCAGAGACCTCTTCAATATGTCTGCAAAGTTCCGAGGGAAAGGAAGATGAAGAACAAGGTATATTTTCCTGCCTCTGCTAAATCCCCGTTCTCTGCTCTATGCCTTGAGGTCAATCCTTTATCAACCTGATTCCCCACCGAAGCAACAAGGGAACAAAACCTGTGATGTGCAGCAAAAGTTTTGCTGAAGTTTTCTAGGTCACTTGTCAGAGAGTTACATTCCTACATGATGCAGTAAATAACTTAAAAACTACATAGTAGTCACCTCATCCTAAAAGTCTTTCTGGCCACATGACACGGGATTTCTCACTGGTCTCCCTACACCAACTAGCACCCAGACATTGACCATCTTGCTGTTTCATACGTGCATGTGCACACACACACAATAATTCTAAATTCCTCTTACTCCATTATGCACAGAAATTCAGCTCTCTTCTCCCCTTAGGAGAGGAACTGAACCAACTCAGCTCCAGGTCCAGCCCTAGACAACCAAAATCTTCAGGTAGTCAGACAAGCAAAAGAGCTAGCTACGTGTTCAAAAGCAAAAAGAACCACAAATATATATAGCCTTTCCTCCAATAGGATCTACCCTCTTACTAAATAACCAAACATTACAGCAACACTGAATGATATGAAAGTGGTCCCTTTCTGGGTAATAAGATTAGACCAAATTCTCTCTAAGATCCACTAGAATATAAATTCCAAGAGTGGGGACTATGTCTCTTTCTCCGCTATATCGTGGGTCTAGCACAATTCTATCTCAACAAGTAAATGTTTCTTAAATAATTTATTAAAGTCTCTTTCAGTGCCGACATTCTGTGATCCTTTCATATTTGTAGTTCTTTATTTTTATTTTTCATTTCATACTTTTCTCACATTTGGAGAAAGAATAGAAGAAAAGACTTAGTCCAAAGAGTTAAAGCATTAGGTTTATTTTTATTACTGTATCGGGATTATTTCAGCAATGAATAACTGAAGAACCACCTAAAAATGGCTTAAATGATAAAAAAAAAAAAAAAGTATTCTGCTGAATGCAAAGTACAAAGATGATAGTGTCCCAGAATTAACCAAGTTAGCTGGTTGGCAACACTATCAATATTCAGGTTCTTTTCGTCTTTCTACTCTGCCATCCTTGGTGAGGTCCTTAAGAACATCCTCTTGTAGATGCAAAATGGCTGTAGCTGCATCGAACATCATATTCACACATGACAAAGCCCTTCTCTGGGTCCTTCATTAGGAACAGAGATAACCTTCTCAAACACCAGTCTGTGGACTTTACCTCACATTTCACTGGCCAAAATCACATTCCATGCTCCGTCCTAAGCCAGTCAATGGCAAAGGAGATGAAAGAACCATGCCTGCCTGAGGGATTCAGCCCTTGGACTTGGACACCCTTGGACACCAAAGTTACAGAAGATCCAAAAGTCCCTGAAGAAGATGGCCACTTTTTCCCTGAATAAAATTTGGGGTGCTAGCAAGGATAAAGGAAGGCTTGTTTCTGGGTAGTCAACCAACAGCATGTGATATAATTACTATGATAAAAAAGCCATTCCAAATATGATGAGAATTATTTAGGGGGGAGACTAATTCCAAATGAAAGAAAGTTTTTCAGATCACATCACTGATGAACCCAAAATTATCAATATTGATGCATTAATCTCTTTTTCTACAAACTTTAACCATATTTTATATCCAAAGTAATTGGGAGTATTAGAGGGAAAAACTGTTAATGTCTCCCTTACTTTCATTACTTAGGATTCCTATTTTAATTGAAAACTTTCTGAGGGATATATTCCCATTGCCTACACCATGACACTGAAACAAACAAGAAGCATATGCAACAGATTACATGAAACTCTCAGAAGCTGTCATTTATTTCAAATGCTATATAACCCACTCTCTTGGAAATATTCATTATCTTGTGGAAGTTTCTCTCCTAGATACC
This sequence comes from Procyon lotor, assembly GCA_028646535.1. Taxonomy (NCBI): domain Eukaryota; kingdom Metazoa; phylum Chordata; class Mammalia; order Carnivora; family Procyonidae; genus Procyon; species Procyon lotor. The sequence continues at coordinate 90,678,693 of CM053611.1, forward strand.
AACAGAGAGCACATTAAAATTAGTTGTAAATCCTAGTAACCACAGCAAACAATGACAGACACTGAGGCTATGAGTACAACATGTCAGGCCACATAGTGGAGATCCTGAGAGGAAGACAACATACTCTTTTGCATCTCCACTATCCTTGATAAGTCAAAGATTCTTCTGGATGCAAGTGACAAAAATCTGACCTAAGTCATCTTAAAAATAGTACTTTTACTGATTTATCAAGACATTCTCTATGATTCTCCATAGAAAGGAAATTTCTCCCTAATTCAAAATTTTGTATCATCTCCTTTTAGGACTCTTTTTTTGAAAGAGCATAAAGTTTAAAAGCTTCCTACTTGCCAAATAGCGCAGCATGATAAATATTATAGCACCCAAATTACCATTAGCAGAGTCCCAGTAGCTCACATCTGCTTGTGGAGTTCCCTTTACAATCAATCCAGTGTATTGAAAAGGTCTTTGTGATGCAGAAGGGAACAAAAGTCACCTGTGTTTTTCAGTTTACTCTAATTTGTACACAAGATATAATTTGATACACCACAGGTCTCTTGCTCAAAGAGATTCAAAACAACAAAAGCAAAAATAATCACTACTATTCTGAGACTGAGATAAGTGATAAAGAATCTAGCTGTGATCAGCTGGAAATTACATTAAATCTAAACCATATAAAGGAGCGAAGATTTTTAGTGAAGGAAAATGCCTTAAGTTTATCCACTGTAACCCCTCATTTCATCGATGATGAGGCCAGTGGACTTGTAGTTAACATGGCCAATTGGATACATAAATTGATTTTCTTTCCCTCTTCATACCCAATTAGACTATTAGTAAAGGAACACAAAAGGTGTAAACCCTCTAGACAAAGAGAGCAGTAGTGGAGATACATAGTAGACAAGAAACCACAGTGAGATAGACAAGTGGTGGTCAACGGCTTAGCAGACAGAGGAATCTGGAAATTAAATGCCTCCAGAGGGAAATCCAATGGTGAGAAAACCTGCTTGTGCCTCTAATCCCCAGAAAGGACAGGAATTGGTGACATTAGTCATCTCTGAAGGGGTGAGAGATGGGAATGAAGATCCAGAATATTGATTAAAAGCCAGGATAAGGAGCTGGTAAATTTCCAAAGCCCCCTTCCCAACTCTACCCAGCCAGGAAACTGCTCATCCTTCACTTTGGCAAAAAGTGGGAGGATTCCACTCTAGAAACATTGAGCCATGCTAGGGCAATGGAAGGAGTGATGGGGCACAGTAGGGAATTACACTAAATTAATAACAATGACAATGATGATAGTAAAAATGGGTAACTCATTGAACACTCATTATGTTTCAAATACTTTAGGCACTATATTTATAATTAATCACTTAACCCTAACAACTTCCCATAAAATAGATACTGTTAGTGTCCTCATTTTACAAATAAGGAAACAGGTACAAGTCACAAGTGACAGAGCAGAACTTTGAAACCAGCCAGTCTGACGGTAACATCTAATTATTAATCACCATACAAGGGACAATCATACCATCATGGTTTCCAGAAAGCCATGATTCAGATATACATCTCCATTAGTAAATTTGAGTGTTCATCATTACAGAAGTTGAAGAACAACAGAGAAAAGACCTACAAGTCCTGCCTGATCAACCCACCACCAAGAACACTGAGTTTTGCCTCAACTTTTTAGAACCTTACAATTTAATATGAACAGACAGCATACATTTGATACCATATATTTGACACCATACATTTGAGGAAAGTCTGTAACGTGATAAAGAGGAACCAAAATAAATTAAAGAAAGGCAATTCAGAGAGAACGGAAATGACTTGCAGAAGAAAAAAATTTAAAAACTAGAATATCCTCAAAGAAATAAGGAAAACAATCACATCCCAGAAACAAATGAAGGATGCTATTTAAAAAATACACACACACACACACACAAACACACACACACACACACATATTTAATAAGAAAAAAACTTTTAAACTTAAAAAATGACATTAGAAATTTTAAAATTTAAATAGAAAAATCATAAGTCAAAGATGAAGAAATTAGAAAATAAATAGATACATAGAGGGAAAATAAGAAATCTGTACAATCTGGTGTTCTAATATTTTACTAGTAAGAGTTCCACAAAGAATGTCCCACAGAGAGACAGAGAGAGAGAGAGAGAGAGATAAGAAAAAAGTAGCAAAGAAATAATACAAGAAAAATTCCCAGAACCGAAACAAAAAATTTGAAAAGGACCCATTGCGTATATTCAGTGCAATGAATAACAAGAAACAATTCCAAGGTATGTCGTTTTAAATTTCAGAATATCAAGGATGAAGAAAAGATCAAAAGAAACTTCAGACAGGAAAAAAAATAACACATCCAAAGAATTAAGAATCAGACAACATTAGATTTCTCAAGAGGAACTCTAGAAGTTAGTAGACTGGGAAGAAATAGCTTCATGATTCACGATTCTTAGGGAAAAGAACTTCCAAACTAGCTCTTACTATTTCTCCAACCTCTCCTGCTCTGTCGTGCCCAACCCAATCAAACTTTCAACCAGCTTCAAATCTAGAAGAAATCAAGGAAATCCCCAGGGGCACATGGAATGGCCTGCACTGGGTTTCATGGGGGTTGCCAAGTCAGTCAACACTGTAATCCACCACTGCTGCTGTCACCATTCCAATGAATGCAGTCTGGGCAACTTTCCTATGGGGATTTACATCATCTCTTGCAGACCCAGACTATTCCACCTTCATGATGGTTTTCTAAAATCTGATCTTTTGGAGCTAGTAAATTAATTTCTCTATTTTCTCCTGCTGCCCTAACCAATTACCACAAGCACAATGATATGTAACAACACAACTTTATTATCTCACAGTTCTGTAAGTCAGAAGTCTAAGTATACTAGACTGTCTAGTCTCAGCTGTGAGTCTCATAAGGCTAAAGTCAAAACGTAGGCCAACCTGAATACTTTATATGGAGACACTGGAAGAGATTTTGCTTCTCGATGCATTCACTTGGTTGGTAAAATTCAGTCCCTTGTGGACATGGGGCTGAAGTCCCCACTTCCTTGCAGACTATCAACCAAAAACCTATCTCAGCCCCTACAGGTCTCCCTTTGCTCTTTGCACAAAGCCACTTACACTCAGGGCCAACAACAGCACATCAAGCCCTTCATGCCCTTGGGCTCTCACCAAGTTCTCCTTATGCTGCATCTCTTCTGCCTCCAGCCAACGAAAGTTCTCTGCTTTTAAGGGTTCATATGATTAGATTGGGGTCATCCAGATAATCTAAGATGATCTCCCTATTTTAAGGTATGTAGCCCTAATACATCTGCAAAATCCCTTTCACCACATTACAAAATGTGTTCACAGGTTTTAAGATTAGGATGTGGACATCTCGGGATGTCCAGAATGGTTCCATTCTGCCCACCACAGTTTCTACAGAAAATAAACCTAGTTTACTATGGCAATAGATAAATCTATTTGGTACCTGGACTCTCACTTTGGTATAGAAACATTTGTACTTTCCCATGTATATGATAAGACCAGAAATTACTACTACAACAAAATTTGAGTGTCTACTACATGAAAACGCTGGTAGACCTTAGAAATTCAAGTGATTAAAACACAGAGTCCACTCTCAAGATTCTCACAATCCAGCAGAGGAGAAAGAAAAGTAACGTTGGGAGGCACCTGGGTAGCTCAGTGGGTTAAAGCCTCTGCCTTCAACTCAGGTCATGATCTCAGGGTTCTGGGATTAAGCCCCACATTGGGCTCTCTGCTCAGCAGGGAGCCTGCTTCCCCCTTCTCTCTGCCTACTTGTGATCTCTCTCTCTCTGTCAAATAAATAAATAAAATCTTTTTTAAAAGAAAATAAAAGTAACGTTAGACCTGTCCACAGAGACTGGTGAGCCAGAAAGGACTGGCAAGACATATTCAGGGTACTAAATGAGAATAACATGCAGCCAAGGATACTTTATCTAGCAAGGCTGTCATTCAGAATGAATGGAGAGACAATGAGATTCCAAGACCAGCAGAAACTGAAAGAATATGTGACCACCAAGCTGGCCATATAAGAAATATTAAGGGGGGGGGGTCCTATGAAAGGAGAAAGACCCCAAGAGTGATATAGAACAGAAATTTAAAGAGACAATCTATAGAAACAAAGACTTGACAGGCAACAAGATGACAATAAAATACTATCTTTTAATAATCACTCTCAACATGAACAGCCTAAATGCTCCCATGAAATGGCACAGGGTTGCAGATTGGATAAAAAGACATGACCCATCCATATGCTGTCTACAAGAGATTCATTTTGAACCGAAAGATATATCCAGACTGAAAAGTGAGGGGATGGAGAAACAATTTTTTATGCCAATGGACCTCAAAAGAAAACTGGGGCAGCAATTCTCATATCAGACAAATCAGATCTTAAGCTAAAGTCTGTAGTAAGAGATACAGAAAGACACTATATAATTAAGATTAGAGCAGAGATCGATGAATTAGAAACCAGAAATACAGTATAGCAGATTGACAAAACTAGAAGCTGGTTCTTTGAAAGAATTAATAAGACCGATAAACCCACTGGCCAGACTTATACAAAAGAAAAGAGAAAGGACCCAAATTAATAAAATGATGAATGAAAAGGGAGAGATCACAACTAACACCAAAGAAATAGAAACAATTATTAAAAATTATTATCAACAGGGGGCGGGGCGGGCAAAAAAAATTATTATCAACAACTATAAGCCAATAAATTAAGCAACATGGAAGAAGTGGATGCCTTCCTGGAAACCTGTAAACTACCAAGACTGAAACAGGAAGAAATTGACAATCGGAATAGACCAATAACCAGTATCAAAATTAAAGCAGTGATCAAAAACATCTCAAAAAACAAGAGTTGAGGGCCTAATGGACTCCCAGGGAAGTTCTACCAAACAGTCAAAGAAGAAATAATACTTATTCTCCTGAAGTTATTTCAAAAAATAGAAACAGAAGGAAAACTTCCAAACTCATTCTATGAAGCCAGCATTACCTTGATCCCAAAACCAGGAAAAGACCTCATCAAAAAGGAGAATTACAGACGAATATCCCTGATGAATATGGATGTCAAAATTCTCAACAAGATCCTAGCTAATAGGATCCAACAGTACATTTAAAGGATTATCCATCATGACCAGGTGGGATTTATTCCTGGGATGTAAGGGTGGTTCAACATTCACAAATCGATCGATGTGTTAGAACACATTAATAAGAGAAGAGACAAGAACCATATGATACTATCAATTGATGCAGAAAAAGAATTTGACAAAATGTAGCATCCTTTCCTAATTAAAACTCTTCAGAGTGTAAGGATAGAGGGAATATTCCTCAATTTCATAAAAACCATCTAAGAAAAGCCCAGAGCAAACATCATTCTTAATAGGAAAAAGCTGAGAGCCTTTCCCTTATGATCAGGAACATGACAAGGATGCCCACTTTCACCACTATTGTTCAACGTGGTACTAGAAGTCCTAGCATCAGCAATCAGACAACAAAAAGAATAAAAGTTATTAAAATTTGCAAAGGCAAACTCTCTCTTTGCAGATGACATGACACTTTATGTGGAAAACCCAAAATGCTTTACTCCCAAATTATTAGAACTCATATAGCAATTCAGTAATGTAGCAGGATAAAAAAAAATCAATGCACAGAAATCAGTTGCTTTCATATACATTAACAATGTAACTATAGAAAGAGAAATTAGGGAATCGATTCCACTTACAATAGCACCAAAAACCATAAGATCCCTTGGAATAAGCCTAGCCAAAGAGGTAAAGATCTATACTCTAGAAACTACAGAACACCTCTGAAAGAAACTGAAGAAGACACAAAAAGATGGAAAAACATTCCATGTTCACGGATCAGAAGAATAAATATTGTTAAAATGTCTATGCCACCCAGAGCAATCTATACTTTCAACACCATCCTGATTAAAATACCAATGGCATTTTTCAAATGGAACATTTGAACATGTGCTGGAACAAACAATCCTAAAATTTGCATGAAATTAGAAAAGAACTCCAATCACCAAGAAAATGTTGAAAAAGAAAAACAAAGCTGGGGGCATCACGTTGCCTGATTTCAAGCTATATTACAAAGCTATGATTGCCAAGATAGCATGGTACTGAAACAAAAACAGACATATAGATCAATGGAACAGAATAGAGAGCCAAAATATAGACCTTCAACTCTATGGTAAACTAATCTTCAACAAAGCAGGAAAAAATATCCAATGGAAAAAGTCTCTTCAATAAATGGTGCTGGGAAAATTGGACAGCTATATACAGAAGAATGAAACGCAACTGTTCTCTTATACCTATACACAAAGATAAACTCTAAATGGATGAAAGACCTCAATGTGAGACAGGAATAAATCAAAATCCTAGAGAAGAATAAAGGCAGTAACGTCTCCAACATTAGCCATGGCAATTTCTTTCAAGACCCGTCTCTACAGGCAAGGGAAACAGAGCAAAAATAAACTTTGGGGACTTTATCAAGATAAAAAGCTTCTGCATAGCAAAGGAAACAGTCAACAATACAAAGAGGCAACTCATGGAATGGGAGAAGATATCTGCAAATTACACTACAGATAAAGGACTGGTATCCAAGATCTATAAAGAACTTCTCAAACTCAACCCCCAAAAAACAAATAGTCAAGTCAAAAAATGGGCAGAAGACATGAACAGACACTTCTCCAAAGAAGACACACAAATGGCTAACAAACACATGAAAAAATGTTCAACATCATTAGCCATCAGGGAAATTCAAACCAAAACCACACTGGTGATCACACTGTTAGGAGGTGAGATACCTCCTTACACCAGTTAGAATGGCAAAAATTGATAAGGCAGGAAACAACAAATTCTTGGAGAGGTTGTAGAGAAAGGGGAACCCTCTTACACTGTTGGTGGCAATGCAAGTTGGTACAGCTACTTTGGAAAACAGTGTAGAAGTTCCTCAAATATTTAAAAATAGAGCTACCCTATAAATCAGCAATTTCACTACTGCGTATTTAACCCAAAGATACAAATGTAGTGAAAAGAAGGGCCATATACATCCCAATGTTCATAGCAGCACTGTCCACAATAGCCAAACTGTGGAAGGAACTGAGATGCCCTTCATCGAATCCCTTCAGACAAATGGATAAAGAAGACGTGGTCCATATATACAATGGAATATTACTCAGCCATCAGAAGAGATGAATACCCACCATTTGCATCAACGTGGATGGAACTGGAGGCGATTGTGCTAAGTTCAATAAATCAAGCAGAAAAAGACAATTATCATGTGGTTTCACTTATATATGGAACATTTAAGGAATGGCATGGAGGACATTATGAGAAAGAAGGGGAAAATGAAGGGGGGAAAATCAGAAGAAGAGACAAATCATGAGAGAATATGGACTCCAGGAAACAAACTGAGCCTTTCAGAGGGGAGTGGGATAGGAGGATGGGTTAGTCCAATGATAGGTATTAAGGAGGGCACATATTGCCTGTAACACTGCAATATAGTTGTGTATATACAGTTGTATATATACAGTTGTGTATAACTGTAATGTTATACACAAACAATGAATCATGGACACTACATCAAAAACTGATGATGTACTGTATGGTGACTAACATAACACAATAAATTTTTTTTAAAAGAAAAAAGAAAAGAAAAGAATGTACTAAATTAAAAAAAGAAAAAGAAAACTAATCATAAAAATATGTGGAGAGGAGGAGCAAGATGGCAGAGGAGGAGGCTGAGATAGTGTCGGATTTCAGAAGTCCAGCTGGATAGTTATCAAACCATTCTAAATGCCTGTAAACTCAACAAGAGATAAAAGAGAGGAAGAACAGCAATTCTAGGAGCAGAAAATCCACCACTTTCTGCAAGGTAGGACGTGTGGAAAAGTGAATTCAAAGCAATGGGAAGAGAGACCACAGTGGGAGGGGCCAGCTCCTGGCAAGCTGCAGAGCAGTGGAGCACAAAATCAGAACTTTTAGAAGTGTGCTCAGCTGAGGGACATCACTCCAGAGGCTAAGCAGGGGGTTTAGCCCTCACGGGAACAGTGTGGTTTCAGGACCTGTCAGAGGGACCAGGGGTGTCTGAGGGTGACAGAGTCCCCAGGTATCAGACTGGGGATGCCAACAGCAGAGACAGAGTTGTGCAGTGGGCTATCAGCTCAGGCTTACCTTAGACTGTGATCTGAGGCACAGTTAGGCCACTGCTCCTCGAGCAGGGACCCCACAAGGGGCAGCTCTGGAGAGACCCCTTCCTTCTCCCTCTGGGAGGAGCGGCGCGGGAGGACACTGCAGGAATCTGCTGGGTTTGGAGACTCCAAAAGGGCCCTTGAGCCAGGGACAGAAACACTCAGTCACAGGCTGGTTGAGCTCGGAGCTCGGAGCATGGCCAGAGACCAGGGAGACAGGAGGGACTGACTGCTTTTCTCTGAGGGCGCACTGAGGAGCAGGCCCCCACCGCTTGGTTCCTCTGGGCCGGAGACTGGGAGGCCGCCATTTTCATTCCCAGCCTCCAGGGCGGTATGGAAAGCATTCAGGGAACAAAGGCTCCCAAGAGCAAACCTGAGCAAATTGCTTAGCCTGGCCCCTGGCAAGGGCGGTGCAATTTCGCCTTGGGCAAAGACATTTGAGAATCATTGCAACGGGTCCCTCCCCCAGAAGATTGGCAAGAATATCCAGCCAAGACCAAGTTCATCAATCAGTGAAAACTGCGGAACTCCAGAGTTAGGAAAAATAAAGCAACACAAAGAATTCATGGTTTTTTGACCCATGATCCTTTAGTCTTTCAGAGCTGAATTTTTTAAATTTTGCTTTTTCTTGTTTTATTTTTTTTATTTTATTTTTCTCTTTCTTATTTTGGTGTTTTTTTAACTAGTATCTTATCAAT
>CM053611.1:90688124-90717651 GCA_028646535.1 Procyon lotor
CCAATTCGGGGCTCCATCCCAGGACCCTGAGATCATGACCTGAGCCGAAGGCAGAGGCTTAAACTACTGAGCCACCCAGGCACCCCTCAGGTTCTTTTTTTAAGAAAGATTTTATTTATTTATTTGAGAGAGAGAGGGAGATTGAGCATGAGAGAGAGAGAGAAAGAGAAAGAGAGAGGGAGCACAGAGGGAGAGAGAAAAGGCTCAGCAGGGAGCCCAATGCAGGCCTCAATCCGAGGACCCTGGGATTGTGACCTGAGCCGAAGAAGGCAGATACTTAACGGACTGAGCCACCCAGGCTCCCCAGGTTCATTTTTGCCAAAATTAATTGATATGTTGCATATTTCAAGTTTTTCCTTTAATAATAATGAGTGCTAATAGTTGATGGACATCTAGCATGTGTCAGGATTAGTACATAGCACTTTACTTGCATCTTATTTTTTTTTTTTTTTTTACTTGCATCTTATTTAATCTTCACAACAATTCTGGGGGGTAACCATTGTTGTCATCCCCTTCACCTTACAAACAAATGAAATGAAGTCTGGGAAGGGTTTAGTAATTTGTGTAAGGTCACATATCTAGGAAATGTGGAGCGGGGCCAATCAGAACAGTGGGCAAATCATTAGAACACTGAACAGTTCTTATTGTAGTGGGTAAATAGTCATTACAAGCTTCTCTGAGGGTCTGTACCCCCAAAAGCCCCCCCTGCTAGACGGCCCCATGACCTCCCAACTAAAGAGGGGCTAGTACAGCAGGAGGTCCCTGAGGTTGTATCTGCCCTCATTGGGTGACCCCTTTGCTGTACTAGGTGTATGTATAATATCATCTTTGGCTGGAGGTGGTTTTCATGGCATTCAGCCCAACTGGTGGGCTAGGGCTCAATAAACGTAAGCGTTCTATAAGAGAATGAATGAATCACCCTGACTGTGTCGATACAGAAGCTGTTCTGGAGTGTTTTCACCCACAATTGTTCCAGGGCGGGGCGGGTGGGGTGGTGGTGGTACTGATTAGTCTTTCCTGTCATTATCCCAATTCTTTTTCTCAGCTTTTTGGATTTTGTCCATTGTAAATAAGTTAATCACCTTAAAACCCAATTATACTTCCTGCCATTGCTTTCTGTGGGGCAGCGGGTGAAATCATAGAGGGCGGGTAATGAACTCCAAGGACGTTGAGGTATTTCAGTGCAGTTTAGTGAAAAAAGCTGGCATCTAAAGGTAGCTGACTTGAGTATGAGTCTTGGGTCAATCAGTTATCCTCTGTGTGACCTTGTATAGGCTACTAAACCTTAGAAAGCTTTCCATTTGTAAAATGAGGATAATTCTATCCATCCCTTCTAGATTCTTACCATTCACTTAAATATTTTCACCAGAGAAAGACATACATTAATATCACAATGGATATAGTCTACTGTATAGTGTATTTGTCTGGTCCTTGAGGGGACTGAAATATTGGCAGAGCAGGTTATTAATGGTTTCCAAGGTCGAATCTGCACCAAATGCTGCACTATTCTCTGCTTCCAAAGTACAGACATGAGTTGTCTTATTTGTTGTGATGGGTTTATTTATTGAGGTCTTCTTTTAGAACTGTCTAGAACTTTTCCAATTTAAGTGATTCTGAAATGACATTTCTAAAACTAGCCTAAGACTTTTCTCTGCTCTCCCTAGCCTCACCTCACATCCTCATGAAAGCACACCCAGGCTTCATTTCATTTACCAAGACAGACTCAAGTAAATCCTGCTGAAGATAAACAGCCCATAAAAATTAACCATGGGTGAGCAGACTGCCTCTAAATGCACTCTTTAAAGGGCATGCTCTTTAAGGAGAGAAACCAACCAGGGAATGGATTTGGAGATAATTTGTGTGTTGCAGGTGTGACCTGATAAGGCATGAAAAAGCTCAACTTTATGATTGTTGAAATGCAGTATGCTCATCATCAGCATAGCCTCCATAAGCAAAGTCATTTATTAGAGCAGGATAAATAGCTCATTATTTGTCAAGAGTAAAAAGGAATGTGTACAAAAGTAAGATAGTAACATTTGCCAAGTGCTAGTTATTTACATTATTTCTTTATTAATCCTCGAAGCTACCCTGTGAGATAGGTATTAGTGGTCCTCTTTTACAAACAAGGGAATTAGCCCCCCACAGGGGTTTACTAATTTAACTCAATTTTCATAGCTGGGAGTTTGGAGTGGTAGTTCTCAACCCCCAGGAGACGCTTAGCAATGTTTGGAGACATTTCTGTTGCAACTAGGCGGAAATCCTACCAGAACCTAGGAGGCAGAGGCCAGGGATCCTGCTAAATATCTTACAAGGCACAGGCAGCTCCCTATATCAAGCAATTATGTGGCCCAAAATGTTAATGGTGCTCAATTTGAGAAACCCTGAGTTGAAGAGAGAGTGGCAATGAACCCAGGTTCTTTTGGTTCTTAATTCAATGCTTTTTTCTCTACTAGTTTTTAAAGATAAGGGTGTAGTAGAACTATCATTGATCTGTAGTTTCTCCTAGCTTGTTTTCCAAGATGTTTCTTTGGTACAAGCTAGTTTCAGCTGCCATTATTTTGGTTGGTCATTGTATCCATTTTGATGGGTTCCTGAAGAGCGCCTCAGGGTGTCACATGACCACACTTGTCAGTATCTAATCTGTAAGTGGTAGAGGGAGAATGGCCTTATCACAGAACAAAGAGGATGCATTCAGGAGAAAAATGAGCTAGGCGTTTTTAAGAAAGGGCTCTCCTTTGGCTTACCAATGTAAATAATAATAATGCCTTACCCCATGTATTTAGTGCTTTATAATTTCAGAGCACTTGCATATTCCTCCAACAAATATTCATCGAGGAAGAAATAAATGGTTCTGAGCAGACAGTAGTGACTGAAACAAAGACTCTTGGCCTCTTGGAGTTTAGGTATGTGGGACAAGTGATACAGACAATAAGGAAACAAGTGAGCAGGTACTACGCCAGAGAAAAATAAGCACTTTAAGAAAGAATAAAGCACAGTAAGCCTAATGAGGGGTCTAGGGGTAGGTGTGGTGCCATTTCACATGAGTGGGTGGGGAAGTTCAAAAGGTAAAGTGGTATTTTTTGCACATCCTTGAAGGAGGGAAGAGAATGAATCATGTGGGTATCAGGAACAGGAGAGTTTCAGGCAGAGAGAAGAGCCAATGCTCTGGGACTGGTGTGCTTGACAAGTTCAAGGAACAGCAAGAGAGCCCGTGCGGCTGGGACTGAGTGAGTGGAGCGGGGAGCTGGAGGAGACGGGGTCTCTGAGGTAGCAGCTGGGAGAGGTCGCAAGCCACTGGAGGACTTCGGGTTTTACTCTGATTGAGATGGGGAGCCACTGAAGAGTTCTGGACAGAGGGGTGACATGATCAGACAGAATTTTAAAAGATCAGTTTGACTCGTTATGTTGAGACTAAACTAGAGGGGCTAAGAGTCAAAGCCAGGAAACCAATCCCAAGGCTGCTGCAAAAATCCAGAAAAGGAACAATAATGGTTGGGAGCAGAGATGTCACGTGGTTGGTGGCGGCAAAATCAGTGTGATTCTGGGTATCTTTTGAAGGCTGAGCCAACAGGATTTGTGTTATATGTGGGGTATGGGAGGGAAAGGAGGGAAACAGATGGCTTCCAGACTTTGGTCTCAGAAACGTCCCCATTTCTGATGGGGAACCTATAGGAGAGGTGGATTTGAGGTGAAAAGCCAGGAGTTCTGGTTTGAACATGATAAACGTAAGGTGTTTACTAGACCTCAGAGTGGAGACATAGAGTCATGTCTTATCATGTAGCATATCCAATGTTATATCATATTCCTCTTTGACCAAAGGCCAGGTTTAATTCACAGACCTATAGCTACAATGTGATGATCCTCTCTGATTCTAAGACCAATGTCCTTCTACTGATGGAGGGTTCTAGATATAAATTAGCAGAAAGAAAGAAATCTCTAATAGCATCTGTTCCTACAAAGTGTCTTTAAACTGTGCTTTTTTGTGATCTTTCCAAAAAAGCAAGGGGCAGTCAGTCACATTTAGATAGAGACAAAGCACATCAAAATTAATTGACCTCCTGGTTTGGCCCATAGAATTATTAGCAAAGTCATGAAAAAGGCAGAGCAAAGAAGCCCAAATAACTCAGATTTTGCCTACTTCAACCATCACTTCTCTTTAAAGCTTTCTTTTTTCTTTATCTATAGAGTTAATAAAAAAATGAAATCTTACACCTTATTTGGTTTAGTTTTGGCCAACCCTTACTATCCTTCCCTAAGTTTATCTATGCAAAATTTCAAACATACAGAACTGTTCAGTAAATATCCATATATCTACCTCCTAACTTCTGCAATTAACATTTCCCTACATTTGCTTTTAAAAAATATCTTCCTATTCATCCCTCTATCCATCCTTCAATCCATCTTAGTTTTTTTGATGCATCCCTTGGTAAGTTACAGCCATCATTACCCTTCATCCTTAAAGGCTTCAGCATGCACATCATTCACCAAGTTCCGTATTAAACCCTTGAGTTTTCACCTATGTGGGTCATTTGGTCTTCAGTGTCTCTCTTAAACAGCATGTAGTCGATTTTTGGATTCAGATCTAATCTAAGCATGTACCTCTCTTAAAGAGGAGCTTATAACCCCATCACTTTGATTGTGATTAGGGAATGCCACTTCTTACTTCTGGCTTTTTATTCCATGTCTTTGTGTGTGCCTTCTTGACATTTTCCTTTTTATTCTTTTTTATGAACTTTAGTCATTTATTCAAGATTTCTTTGGTCTTTTTCCTCCAGGGACCACATTGTATTTTTTTTTCCCCCCAATGATTTTACCTTTAAATTAAAACAAATGTTGAGTTTAAGTTCTTCTGTTCACATCAAGATTAAAACAGTATTTATATTGCCTCCTTTATTGTGAGATGAGATCATTGAAGCTCCTTTGCTTTCCTTGGCAGCTGAATCATTTCAAAGTTTTGGTCCAAGAAATCACAGACTCAGAGCATATCAGGTTCTCATTTTGCAAGAGGGGAAATTGAGGCCCAAAAGGGGGGAATATTTTCTCCTGAAAAGCCCCCAGCTGAATGGAACACTCAGAGAGCTGGCTGGAACACAGGGCATCTGGTCCGCCTCTACCTTTAGCTCAGACAACACTCAAACAATTCTTGACAACTCCAGACAGATGAGAAAATACACTAGTTTTAGAGGATTAAGGAAAATGGATTTCTCAATTCACTGCAGAAGTTTAAAAGCCTTGCAGGAAATACTTCCATCTCTATGATAAAAAAGTTTTAGCCTACATTCTATTAATCTTTGTGTCCACAGTGGAAAAGCCTTTTGCTTAATAATATCCCCTCAAATATTTGAAGACTATTCTTAAGTCTCCCCATAGACTCCTTTTCTCAAGAATAAATAATCCAAATTCTTTTAAACTTTTCTCATAAATTCTTCTTTCCATTCTTTTATTAATCTTTCTAACTTTCCCTGAGCTTTCTTCAAAATTTTTTGTCTTGCTTCTGAATTGTGAAGCCAGGAAGGGACAAAGTACTATAATGTTGATTATTGAATTTATGCCAAACTGTGAGTTCCTTGAGGGCAGGGGCCATTTCTTATTCAACTTCGTACCCCTAGATTAGGGGTCAGCAAACCTTTTTTTTCTGTAAAGGGCCTGGGAGTAAGTTTTTTACTCCTTGTAGGCCAAGAGACAATGTGCTCTACTTTTTGAACAGCTGTTCTCTCTGAAAGACTAACACTCTTTTTTTATGGTTTACATTATGGAAATATGCAAATCATTTTTCAATGAATGGCCATGCAAAAATGGGTGGATTTGGCCCCATTGGTGCTAGTTGTTGGTTGATTCCTGCTCTAGTTCCTGGTGCAATGCATGATACATAGTAGGCAGTCAGTAAATTTTGTTTAATAAAAGAATGCCTGCATGTATGAAGATTATTTCATAGTATCTGTCTTCTGTGTTCTTGCTTAGTGCTTCTATTATATTGCTTGCCCATTGAGCTTGTCCACTAAGACCTTTAGATTTTCCTCTGCCATACACACCCATGGCCAGCACTTTCACATTCTGTTTGTACTTGGGCAGTTTAATTGTTCCTCCCTTAATCTGAGATGTGGTAGCGACCCTCTGTTAACCTTCATTTGCTGGTGGCTTTGGATCTCAGTTTTAACTTAGTGAGGTTGTTTTGAACTTTTGTTTTTCTAGTGTGTTCAGCTGCTGCCCTACTTACAAATTGTGTATGAACTTAACAAGCAGCCCCAGGCAACTGACAAAACCAAAATGCTGGACCCATTCAACCACCCCAACCAAGGCCCCAAGCTCTGTTTCCATTCTTACGACTCCTACCAGGAGTCGGGAGGCTCATGGCTCCTTATAGTCCTGAAATAGATTGGAAGGGATCAGACAGGCTCATAGAGAAGGCGGACACTAATGGCAAAAGAAAAAAAATCCCCTTCCTTACCTTCTCCTTAGCTTTTGGGCCTGTAGAGAACCCTTGTCACAGCCTGCGGGAGTGTGGAGTTCTGTATTAGTTCGAAGCATTGCCATTCTGAGCTGAATTGGGATGAAGCAGTTCTGAGCAGCACAAATCCATTGCACCAGGAGGATCGGGCTGCTGTCCAGAATGCCTGGAGGCTGATGCCTGGGACTGAGCCCCTCAGTGCTGCCGCCCAATCTGTCCCACTCCCAGTTGAATTGATTCCTAGGCTCACAGATGCCTTTTTGACTGAAGCCCCCTATTTCTCTGCAGTGATCTGCTGGGGATACTTGCTGTGGGTTTTGACCAGTGTCCAATGGACCCAACCCTAAACTGCTGGTGGGTCAACAGGGAGGCAGCCACACCTCTTCAGTCCTCAGCCTCCTGCCTTGGGACACAGATGTGAGATCAAGCCTGATGGAAAACAGGCGAAAAGAGTGCTTTTCTCCAAGCTCCAAGCTGTAGGTGGCTACAACTTTCAATGCAAGGGAACTGGGAAAAGCTTTACCTTGTTTCCCTAGGGGTGATGTGTGTTGCCCATAGTCTATTTTATCCAGTCTTTCCTTCACCACCACTCTCTACTCCTCTCTGTGTTCCTAAAATTGCTGTGATTGCTACCATTTAAAATGTCCAGGAAAGCTGCATTTATTTACAATGACTTCCTTCTTAACCAGCCGGGGGAAGTTGCAAGATAGCCAACCCAGTGGTGGATCAATCTTGAACATTTCTTTCAAATGTTGAAGTAAAGAAAATGATGACAATTTTAAGGCTCTATTAGGCGGAAATGATCTATGAGGGATGGCGGACAGCTGAAGGTCACAAATCAGGCAGCTGCCTCTAGCTCAGTGATTCAGAAGTGTGGAAGGCAATGGGAAGTGTGTTCCTGAGTTTTATGAGAGTCTAAGTTTGGGAATTTATCAATGTGTGCCTGGGATTTGCTGTAATGAGCTTCTTCATTCCTCTCATAAAACAAACCAGTGTCTGATAAAAGCTGGCTGGTCTTCCTTAGATACAGATATTAATTTATTTTGATTTGAGGGAGAAAAATATCATGCCTTTGTCTGGCTTACCTGATAAATAGCCTCATTTGCATGTGGGGATCCTGCTTATTTCCCACCTGGTTATAAAAACAATGTCAGTGACACTGAATATGCATATTTTCTGTTACTAATGTTTGGAGAGCTTCTTTTAAGACATTTTAGATTCTGGGCATATTTTCTCTTTTTTCTGTTTTTGTTGGAGATCCTTCTTTACCCTGTGTATCAGTCAGGATGGGCTTGGTCATGCTGAGGCAGCAAAACCACTTCAAAATCTCATTGGCTTAAAACGGTAGAGGTTTATTTCATTCTTAGGCTATAGATCTGTCATGTCCAGCATGGGCTGGGCTCCATGATGTTTTCTGTCAAGGACCCCATGATCCAGGGCAGGGGTTGGTAAACTTTTTTTGTAAAGGGCCAGATGGTTAAATATATTAGGCTTGTAGAGACCACCTAGTCTCTGTTGCAGCTACTCAGCTTTGCCATTATAGCGCACAAACAGCCATGGACAATGTATAAAGGAATGGGAATGACTATGTTCCAATAAAACTTTATTTATAAAAACTGGCAGTGGGCTGGATTCGGTCTGTGGGCTGTAGTTTGCTCACCTGGTGGTCGGGAGAGGATGGGAAGGTGGCAAATCTTGCACCGGTTGTTTAAGGGTTAACTTCCATTCATCTTTCCTTGGCCACGGCAGGTCACATGGCCACGCCTAATGTCATGGTACATAAAGTGCACAATCTTCCGTTGTGCCCAGAAGGAGAACTGGAACTAACAGGAATAGCACCAATGGTCACACTCTTCTCTCTTCTTTTTAGACAAGCCAGTATTTCCTGAACTTTTAGACTAGCACGTCTTCAAAAGACATTCTTTAAATGCAATCTCTGTATTTTACAGCTCAGTTGCTTTGATGGAAGCTAAACAAATTTAGGAGATGAACAGGATTGAATTTCCCCTTGTTGGTCTCGATATTAAATATGTGACTTTTTTTCTCTATGCCCACCAAAGCTCTGTTCAAGTCCTTGCGCCAATCAGAAGTGAGATTAAGTTTATCCATCCAACTCATCCCCTGGTATTTAGATTTCTGGTTAGACTTCTGGAATCTAGAGTGACCACATTTTTCTCTTGGCCTTTTTTTTTCCTTTATAGTCATAGGAGTCTGAGGCTTACTCACCTTTGACTGGGACAGGGTTGGGCCTGGGTCTTGCTGACCACCTTGAGCATGGTGACCTCTTTTGTGTCCCCAGGGGATACCAGCAGTCTCCACCATGAGGGGTCCCTGGAGCCTTCCCTTGTCTTTCAGTATCAATTTCCTTCTAAATTTTGCAGTCAGGAAAGGAGATGTCACTTCATCCAGGAGAGGGCACTGTGTCCAAAGTCTAGAATACTTTGTTCCTTCTGGTAGAGGCACAAATTAAGGATTAATGAAACCCATATTCAAACGCTCGAACTATAGCACCTATCATAAAACAAACCAAAACACCACACTAGGAATGTACTCTATAAAAAGGGAAGAAATGCAATTTATTAACAACTTGTACATTCCAGAAGGTACAAACTGTCTCGTTAAATCAACCAAACATTTTTAGTGGCTGCATCTCTACTTTTCTTACCTTATGAACTCAGGCTCTCTGAACCAAAGCCTACCCTTGTGTTGGCTGCTTCGATGAGGTTCTGGGGACCTTGGGGCCCAAGGATGTAGGAAAGATGGAAGGTTAGGTCCTGTTGTAAAAAGAATAACTTGCCCCCTTAGGGCATCTTTTCCCAGAGGAAAGTGAAGTAATGCTTCAAGGAAACTTAGTACAAAATGTGGGAAGCAAATAGAACTATGTTCAAGGGTTCCCTAAGTGCTAAAATGGAAGATACCAAATTTTGTAAGTGGGGAAATTTTGAAAAGACAACTTGGTTGTAAACTTTTTTGTCTCACCCTCTTGGTTCATTTGTACTTAAGCATCTATCTCTCTGTAGTACGTTCTTGGTAGAATGATGCAGAGCTTTTTTTTGCTGCAAGTGTCTACTTAGTCACTAAGCTTTCTCCTTGGATCCTGACTATGACCATTGGGTCAGTCTTCTTGTCTACAATATAGGCATAATTACAGTGCCTATCTCAGAGGTTATCATGAGATTCCTATTATCTTGTATTCTTTTGTTGTCTCTTCAGCAGCAAAGATGAAGGTGTTATGTAACCAAGTGGACATTTGAAAGAACTGGAGGCTAGGTCTCTGCAGTAGCAGGTTGGAACAGAAATAGCAAAAGCTAGAGAAATATAATTGATCAGTTGATGGAGTCACAGTGCTTTAAGTCTGCACAGTGAGAAATTTCAGAGAGATTGAGAATTCTCTGCAGTTGGAATGTGAACTCAAATGCAAAAAAAAAAAAAGACCAGATAAACATGAACGCATGTAAATTAGCATGGAAAGCAGATTGATGTGGGACATGAAAGAGAATTAGCACAACCCAGAGAAAATACATGGTGACCAGTGTGGAAATAAATGAAGACCAATCAAACGGAAACAAGCCAAGGCCATTTATTCAGAGCTTGATATAGCAAGAAAGTTAGCCATTATCATTTGCTTCTGGCAGACCTAAAGGCAGGTGGAGGAGTGGGAAAGCTTTTTAGTGGATAAAAGAGAAGGCTTTGGGGATGCCCTGATTGGAGGCTTCTCACTGGGAAGCTGTAGGCAGGTTAACCGGAAGTGGGGCATTCTGTGTGATTGGTTATGGGTGTGTATTTGGCTCTCTCTAGTTGGTCCTAACTTGGAAGTGGGGATGAAAATCAGGAAAGCTGTCAGTTGTTAATCAAGTCTTGGCTGTTTGGGGCTGATTGTTTCAGGGGCTGTTGTTGGCATCCTGGACCAGTGGCTGGAGACAGTGTTCTGACTTCCCATGAGTCATTTGTCGTGTCTTCTCACTGCCCAGAAATCTCTGCCTGTGTCTGCTTCCTCAGTCACATGACTAACGTCTGTACTTCTCCCCCTGCCCCAGGGATTAGAAACAGTCCAGCTGCTACCCTTTCTGGGATTTTTCTGTCCAACGAGTGCCTCTGTCTTCAAATACCACTAGGTGAAAAATGGTATCGGTGTAAATCTGAGCAGCTAACATCTTAGCTAGAAAGTGTGGTTTTAGTCTTAATTTGCCTCAATTGTTAGGGCACCCACTCCTTGCTCTGGGTTGTATGGAGTTGGTTCTATAGCATGGGCCACTCCACGAACACTATGTGTTAGGAATTGTGTTAGGGACTAAGGAAACGAAGGTATGTGAGTCTCTGTTTTCCAGGCAGGGAGATGCCATACACTTAAGAAAGAGGATCTAATGCTAGGTCTTATATTGTGAATGTGGGATTAGCCACTCCCCTTCGTTGGCACCAAGAGCACCTATCACAGCCAGGCCAAGACTTGTCACAGGCCAAGCACTTGTCACAACTGAAAGCATGTTGCTATCTATTCCTCTGGACTGTGGTTCTTCAGGGACAGGGACTGACTCTTGAACACCTGCTGTTTTGTTTTGGCCCCTCAGCTGGTACCTGGTTCATCGTAGGCAGGTTAAGAATATGAGCTATTTGGTCAAAGAGAAGCAAGTTCAAGTTCTAGCTCTTTTACGTATTAATTATGAGAACTGAAGCAAGTGACTTGGCCTTTCTAAGGCCTTGTGTTTTCATCCATAACATGGGGACAATAATAATTATAACAGTTCACTGTACCTCGTAAGTCATTTCCACATCATTGGCACATATTAAACTCTCAATAAATATCTTCGGCTATAATGACAAATTCAATTGCCTGGAGATTCCAGAGCTACAAATGATACATACTCCAGTGTGGAAAGGAAGGAGGGATTGCTGGAGCACGTCGTGAAAGTTGGGTGTTTTTCTGGGGTGGAAGCCAAGCAAAACCATTCCAATGTTAGTCACCAGAGAAAGTGATAACATCGTGTAGCCTTTCTGAATGGCACACAGTAAAATAAAACATCTCGTTAATGATGAGGGCATGAAGAATGTAAGTTGAAACTTTCAGGAATTTCTGTCCCACATCTCAGATGTTGGCAGTCACCTTTCCACAGATGCACGGTGGAATCCTGATTTATTTACTGGCGCTTCAGCAAAAGGGCCTTGATTGCGGGGAGAGTTGAATAGGGCTTGTTGATTGAGTCTAAGGAGGAGAAGGATTCAGTGAAGTACATTTCATAGGAAGAAAATGAGGAGGGGCTCTGAGCTTAAATGCTTTCGTTTCACATATCAGTGCTGCAAATCTTAGTGCCCCAAATGAGGATGCTACTTCGCAAGGACTGAATGCGATAATAAACGTGAAAGCATCAACACAATGCCCAATGTTTCTTGAATACTGGAAATACTTTAATATTATTTTCCCTTTGCATTCTTTTAGTGACAGAAGTAGTACACTTAGAAAATGTACAGAATGCTACCATAGTTATCCTAAGATGGGAAATGAGGACATATATATATATATATACATATATATGTATATATATATATATATATATATATATATGGTTTATAAATATATGTACAATAGTGTGGCTGAGTTTGCTGATTATCCTCCAAAATCCATTTTATTTTACTCCTGCTATAATAGAACCCTTCATTCTTAGACGGGCCCATGGCCACTCAGAATAATGACTACATTTTCCAGTCTCTTTTGTAGTAGGCGTGGCCATGGGTGGTGGGCTGTCGGGGAAAGAGGAGTGGGAAATCTGTCAGATATTTTCTTAAAGAGGAATAGCTTGTCTCTCCTCACCTCTTCTTTTTGCTGCCTGAGATGCAATGGCTGCATGGAGCAGTTGCCTGGGCACCAGGGTGTGGGCCTCACTTGAGAAGACAGGTGCCTGGGTTCCTGATGACTGTGGAGCTGCCATGTCAGTGCTGGACTTGTGATGTTTATTGGAGAGAGAACACACTTCTATCTTTTCAAAGCCACCGTTGTTCGGCTTCTGGTCACTTGCAGCAAAATCCAATTCTAATAATTTTATTATCATTGATAGAGTCGTTGAAAGACAGGGTTTAAAGGGACTTGAGCATTTTTTATTTTATTTTATTAATTTTTAAAATTTAAATTCAATTGAATTAACATATAGTGTATTATTAGTTTCAGAGGTAGAATTTAGTGATTGATCAGTTGTATATAACACCCAGTGCTCATTACTTCTAGTGCCTTCCTTAATGCCCATCACCTAGTTACCCTATCCCTCCACCCAATTTCCCCCCCGCCCCCCCAGCAACCCTCAGTTTGTTTCCTATAGTTAAGAGTTTCTTATGGTTTGCCTCCTTCTCTGTTTTCATCTTTTTTTTTCTCCCTTCCCCTAAGTTCCTCTGTTTTGTTTCTTAAATTCCACATATGAGTAAAATCATATGATATTTGTCTTTCTCTGACTTGCTTATTTTGCTGAGCACAATACCCTCTAGTTCCATCCATGTCATTGCAAATGGCAAGATTTCATTCTTTTTAATGGCTGGATAATTTTTCCATTATATATGTTTATATATATATATATATATATATACATTATATCTATATATCTATATATCTTTATCCATTCATCTGTTGATGGACATCTGGGCTCATTCCATATTTTGGTTATTGTGCATAGTGCTGCTACAAACATTGGGGTGCATATGCCCCTTTGAATCACTGTGTTTGTATCCTTTGGATGAAGGATTGTACCTAGTAGTACTATTGCTAGGGTCATAGGGTAGCTCTATTTTTAACTTTAGGAGGAGCCTCCATACTGTTTTCCAAAGTGGCTGCACCAGTTTGCATTCCCACCAATGTTGTAAGAAGGTTCCATTTTCTCCACATTCACCAACATCTGTCATTTCCTGAGTTGTTTGTTTTAGTTGTTCTGACAGGTGTGAGGTGGTATCTTGTTGTGGTTTTGATTTGTATTTCCCTGATGCTGAGTGATGTAGAGTGTTTTTTCATGTGTCTATTGGCCATTTGTATGCTTTAGAGAAATGTCTCTTCATATCTTCTGCCCATGTCTTGACTGGATTTTTTTATTTTTGGGTGTTGAGTTTGATAAATTCCTTATAGAATTTGGATACTAGTCCTTTATCTGATAAGACATTTCCAAATATCTTCTCCCATTCTGTAGGTTGCCTTTTAGTTCTGTTGACTGTTCCTTTGCTGTGCAAAAGCTTTTTTTTCTTGAAGTCCCAATAGTTCATTTTTGCTTATGTTTCCCTTGCCTTAGGACATGTGTCTAGCAAGAAGTTGCTGTAAGGCCAAAGAGGTTGATGCATGCGTTCTCCTCTAGGATTTTGATGGATTCCTGTCTGACAGTTAGATCTTTCATCCATTTTGAGTTTATTTTTGTGTACAGTATAAGAAAGTGGGGACCTGAACATTTTAGGAGACAAAGACCCCCAAAAATGTGAAATACTCACAAGAACTTATTTTAAAAATGCCATTTCATTGAAATAAGGAAGAAAAACAACCAAGTTTATTGGTTTCCAGTACAAAGGCTGGCCAAGACAAGCTTTGATTTCATATTTTTCATCAACAAAAAAAGACACAGATAATGTCAGCATGGACAGGTTACTGTAGTCTAAACTGGTACATCATTTTGGACTACAGTGGTCTAGAATTGCTAAGAATCCTGAGAAGCAGTACTACAATAGTAGGTCTTCTTCTTTTAGATGGGATTTTGGGATGGCTTGTGGTAGTGTAAAAAATCATACATATGTGTATTCAAATCTTGTACTAAAGCACACATTTTAAAAATTTGTACCCCACCTATGGCATAATCATATCACTGCATTTGTATCTGATTACTGAGAGTTTAGTAATTATTAATGACTTGATAAGCTTCAGAAGAATTCAGTATAGTGGCGCCTGGGTGGCTCAGTGGGTTAAAACCTCTGCCTTTGGCTCAGGTCATGATCTCAGGGTCCTGGGATCGAGCCCCACATTGGGCTCTCTGCTCAGCAGGGAGCCTGCTTCCCCCTCTGTCTCTGCCTGCCTCTCTGCCTACTTGTGATCTCTCTCCTCTCTGTCAAATAAATAAATAAAATATTAAAAAGAAAAAAAAAAGAAAGAAATCAGTATAAATCCCCTTCCTACCTCAATCTCTGGAATAATCACTTCCTTTATGTTTAACTGCTGTCCACAGTGCCATTAGTGGCTGTCTCACTTGCTAGCAGAATGAGCCCATCTTAATTGTAGGACCAGATTATTACGAAGTGTTTGTTACTCCAAGGCTAAGGCCACTCAGAATTATTTTGTTGCATGTCTTCCCTTCATGTGTAGCTCTTGGTTGATTTGTAGTCTAAGTGTCTTACATAATTAAGGGAGACCATTAGGAGTAATTCAAGTAGCTGATGGGGTTAGCTCTGCTTCTCAGTTCTGTGAAGGTTTCTGTGGTAATCCTACTGCAAGTAGTTTTGAATGGCTTTCACCAACTGTAGTTGGTACCGCCAACTTGCTGTTAAATTTAGAATTTTGTGTTTTTGAAGTGTACATTAATGATTTCCTTTTGCTTCATTGTAGCTAATTTGGCATCTTGTACAAAGTAGGTATATAAATGCTTGTTCGTTTATTACCTAGTCACCATGTAGTCTCAGAATGGGAACAGGGGCAGGCTGGGCTTTGCTGTAGACCAATCTTAAGAAAAAGTTGATCTTATTTCTAGGGTGAGTTTTTTGAACTTTGAACAACTAGCTTATCAAAAATGCAACCTGCAAGTAATCACTTAACCAGTTCAGTAAGGCAGCTCAACTGGTAAATCCTAGTTATTAAAAAAATATATACAAAAAAAAAATATATATATATAAATTGAAGAGGACTGAATTAATCATGCTTCTAGGTAAGTGGAAAATTAGGATAATTGTTTCATGCAAAGTTCTTATTTGCCTGTATTTGTTCCTTTTTATCCTATCCCCATTCTATTCCCTATAGATAGTCATTCTGTGTGTCTTATATGTATCTTTCCTCTGTTTGTATTTAAAAAAAAAGAAATAATAAATAACACTTGTATAGAACTTACTATGCTATAGCTGTGTTCTAAGTCCTATATGTATAATCATAAATCATTTATTTAATTGCTGTAAACAAACTTATGAGTTAAGTACCATTATTATCTCCATTTAAAAGAAGAAAGAACTGAGGCACAGAAAGGTTAAGCAACTTGCCTAAGGTCACACAGCTACTAAGCAACGAGGTTGGGATTTGAACCCAAGCCAGCTCAGTTCTTGAATCCATACTCTTAATCACCAACCCCACCACCAAAATGTGCACTGTGCTTTGTGTGTCTGCATTTTAAATTAGGGTAATGGTGTTGTGTAAATGGCACTGTTAGAAATCTCATTAGTTTCTCACACTTTGCCTCTGAGAAGTGCTCACGTTGTTTTGCCTACTTACAATCCATTCTTCTGATGGCTGTAACCCAAGGTGGACATCTATCACATTTTGTCTTTCTTTTCTCCCAGGGCTGACACTCCAATTTCCTGTCTCCACAAATAATGCTGCAATGAACATCCTCCCTCAGGGCCTGTAGGAGAATCTCTTTGGGATATAAACTATGATTTTTCTTTATATAGAAAATGTGTGCCTCCTATGAAACAGGAAGCTGGTAAATTTATAGCCCTTTCCTGAAAAAATTGCTTATGCCATTGCAGTCATGTCTCAGGCACCGTTCTAGATGTAGGGTCCTCTCAAGAGAGAATACAGATATTCATTTATATAAAGTCAGGATCCTTTTAATTACTAAATAAATAATCACTTTGTAAATGTTTATTCATGCCACTCACATACTGGTAAATATTGGAGGGGTGACAGGATGACAAAGGCATCCTTGGCCCCAACATAGTGAAGGGATTAAGGGTATGGACTTGGATTTGGGGTGATATGGGTTCAGGACCATCTCTTTTACTTACACTGTGTGAACTTGTGTCAAGTTTTTTGAACCTTCCAAGGTCAATTTTCTCAGATTAAAATGAGGATGACAGAAGATTGTTGTGGGGATTAAATATTGTTGGGATTAAATTAAAAGGGGCATCATTGTTTTTGTTGTGAGGATTAAGTGAGATAGGGCCTAGAGCAGAGTGTGGCCTGAAATAAGTGCTCATAAAGGTTGGCTAATCCCTGCCGTCGCGAAGCTGCCAGCCTCATGGAGAAAACATATATGGACCTAAATATTCACAGTGGAATGTATAAGGTCAGTGGCAGCAACATGTACAAAGTGTGGTGAGGGCACAGATGAAGGGGAACTGGAGAAAATATTAATATTTACCACTTATTCCGTGCCTATCTTGTTCTATCTAGATACTGTCTATGTGTTATTTTATTCTGGCCTTCTAAGATGTATATAACTATTTCTATTTAATAGAAATAGAAACCAAGGCTTAATGGCAACTTGCCAGAGTCACTCAGCCAATTGCAGTGCAGAAAATATTTGAGTTCCTGTCTCGCTGACTCCAAAGCCTGTGTTTGTTTCAACTGCACCAAAGAGGAGCCAGAATTTGATCTGGACCATTAAAGATGAGCAGGCATTTTCTAGGTGGACAGACTACACGAACATTTTTCTTGGCACTTTTACTTTGGTGTTTTCCCAAAGAATGACATTTTTTATTCTTCCATTGACATGACACATGTTTACCCAGAATTTATTCTGGCTGGCTGCTAGAAATGCAAAGACCAAGAGATAAGGTCCCTGTCTTTCAGGGGCATTATAATCCTATCACAGAGATGGCTGCATTCACAAATACCATCCATAACCAGATAGGTAATGCTACAAGGTTGCATAAATTACCTGCCAAGAAAATGATAGGCGTATGTAGTTGAGTCCAGAGGAGAGGGACATCAATGAGGGCTCTGTAGTTAGAGGCAGGAATAGTTGGGACTGCAGTTGGGCATCAAAACAAAGAGGGGAGTAGGTAGGACACTTGGAGTATGTGCCGTAGTGTTATATCTGATGCAAGTGTTGCATTCAAAAGAGAGGCATATAAACATAAATTAATGGAAAGTCAGATTTTACTCTTAAAGTTTCCTTAAATAAGCGACAACATGTAGGTTCTTACATTGATTCTGTGGGGTGCATGCACCTTCTATATTCAAGTTCAGTATAGTCACTTTTCCTTGCATAGTTAACACAGATTACAGCTTCTTTAGACGACAGAGGCTCATTCAGACCTCACATTTCTTTAGTTGGCTTGCCTTTGAGATGGCATTGAATAAAAATAGCATTGCTTTAATTGTTAGAGTCAGATGGGCGAGGCAGGGTGTGGTATTGAGGGTTGGTGAATGACAAAGAGGTGGTCCTTTGCCTCTGTGACCAGCTCTTTGACATCTACAAGCTCTAGCTCAGGCTTCTGAGGACAAGCCCAAGTGAGCTCAGGCAAGGAGGAATGAACACATGTACTCTTCGGATGTGCATAAATAAGCTGACATAAAAACTTGTTAAATATTGAGGAACTAGGTGCTGATGTTTAGTCTGAGGAGGAGGGACAGTAGGTAGCAGAAGGAACTTTGTTTGAAAAGAAGATACAATCTATGTATATCTTGTGCCATCCAGTGGAATGGAGGAATGACTAGGGTGTGGGAGGATTGCATCAAGGCTGAATTCTCAAAATTTAACCTATTTAGGATGTGACATTAGTGTATAAATGGAGTTATGAGAATTCATAGAGATATATCTGGGTTGTTGGGAGAAAAGGCTTGGGGCAGAGGGATAGAAATAAATTTGGAAAGGGACCAAGTGGTGGAGGACTGTAATGTGTAGGATAAAGGGCTCAGTCTTGTAGGGTGACATTTTGGTGTCTTTGCATATGCTTGATCAGAGGATTGTCAATTGAAACAAAACTTTCTGGAAGACTAAACAAGTGATTATGTATAAGCTGGATTGGTTGAGAGCCCATGACTAGTGTTTTGGAGCCCACTTGAACGTGGTGACAAAATTCTGGTGAAAGGCAATGAAGGGCTAGAAATGGTAATGGAAAAGAAGAGGAACCAGCATAAGAGAGAGATCTGAAGAGAATTATGAAGAAAATAGAGCTTTGTAAGCTGGAGTGGCACTGGGAACAGCCACATCTATATTGTAATCACCAGCTCCAACATAAATCCAGACTTGCCTCTCTTACTCCCTAAAGTCCATACAACTGGCATCATTTATCGAGACTGAAGGGGATCTCTGAGCTAAAGACCATTTAAAAAATAAATATAGAACTTATATGGAGGCAAAGCTATCTTGCAACAGTGTACTGGAGGACACTGCTTTGGACCATTGCCAAGTGCGTTTCCTATCATTTTTTTAAATTAACATATAATGTATTATTTGCCCCAGGGGTACAGGTCTGAGTCATCAGGCTTACACATTTCACAGTACTCACCATAGCACATACCCTCCCCAATGTCCACAACCCAGCCACCCTATCCCTATCCATCTATCCCCCAGCCACCCTCAGTTTGTTTCATGAGTTTAGGAGTCTCTTATGGTTTGTCCCCTTCCTGATCCCATCTTGTGTCATTCCTCCCCACCCCCAAGGATCCCCTCAAATTGTTCGTATCAGAGAGATCACATGATAATTGTCTTTCTCTGATTGACTTATTTTGCTTAGCATAATACCCTCTAGTTCATCCACATCATTACAGATGGCAAGATTTCGTTTCTTTTGATGGCTGCATAATATTCCATTATTCCATTGTGTGTGTATACACACACACACACACACACACCACGCCTTCTTTATCCATTCATCTGTTGATGGACATCTTTGTTCTTTACATAGTTTGGCTATTGTGGACATTGCTGCTATAAACATTCAGGTGCACATGCCCCTTTGGATCACTACATTTGTATCATTAGGGTAAATACCCAGTAGTGCGATTGCTGGGTTG
Organism: Procyon lotor; assembly: GCA_028646535.1. Taxonomy (NCBI): domain Eukaryota; kingdom Metazoa; phylum Chordata; class Mammalia; order Carnivora; family Procyonidae; genus Procyon; species Procyon lotor. The sequence goes on from CM053611.1 coordinate 90,707,471, forward strand.
TAGGGTAGCTCTATTTTCAACTTTTTGAGGAGCCTCCATACTGTTTTCCAGAGTGGTTTCCTATCAGTTTTTCCCTAAGTCTAGATCTTGGGACAACCCATTGCAGAGAGGGTCTCCGTCAGTTACTGTGCTGACCAGCTGTGGTGACACTGATGGTGTGGACATCTGAAGGAACCAACCCAGGTAAGAAATATGGACTCTTCTCACCTATCCAGTCAGATGTATGGACACTCTCCTTTTGGAGGGGAGTGAGCAAGGGGTAAGACATGTGAGAAGTTTTACTCTGTGGGAAGAGTGCAGTAGTATGCGGTTATGCAAGGAGAAGGAAATGGATTTCCTGTGACATGGCTGGATAAGACTGAAGATGAGAAGCAATTGGGAGAGAAATCTATGATCTAGACTGCCCCACAGGCCTTGATGAATGAATTGCTTTCACTCATTTTGAAGGCAAAAGCTGATGTGCTCACCATTGAACTCAGGAAGAAACACAAAGGACTGGTGATTGGCATTGGATAAGTGGCCTCATGAGTATATCCTGGTTAACCGCTGTTCTGCTCCCCCGTAAGGACTCCACAGTCTCTGCATATATTCGTGGTCATCCATGGTCTGGATGCTTGAGCCTGGTGGGTTAAGAAAACAAAATCTTTGTAGTCATACGGGAAATCTTCCTTTCTCCTGGTGTTTTGTTTTGTTTTGTTTTGTTGTTTTTGTCTGCTTTGACCCATAAAATGGGAAGATCTACCTTATGGAAGAAAGGGAGACTTAGGAAGAGAGCCTCTGTCCCTTTTGCTGTCCCCATCCCTGGCTGGGAAGAGAGTCATTGTGAGAATCTGGCCCATCTGGGTTCTCTGCTTCCCGGTGGCCTGTTCTTCCCACATGTTCATTCTCTGCCTGTCCATACCTCTGCTTCTCAGATGAAGGCCTGACATTCTGGTTGGCAAAGTCGGTTCTGGTCACAGGTCAAGATAGGCTCTCCAAGGTAGCATTATTGGAAATAGAGCTGATCATTGCAGCTGTGTAGATCTGGGTCTATCTTCTCAAAAAGTGCAGAACCCATAAGAGAAGGGGTGTGATTAAATAACATCATCCTTTAAATCCCAACATCTATGTCAATGTAAACATCCTAATTTTGAAACTCTTTGGAATTTTCTTTTTTTTTCTCCCCTTTCTTCTTCAAAAACATTTACCAAACCGAGTGACCACTGTGAGCTTAGTACTTAGGTTCAAGGCTTTTAAATAGGCATGGTTGGCCCTGATACACAGTGTGTAGGGCCACAGGCCACCAAAATGGGCACACGTACCCTCAGTATAAGACCCTTCTATACAATGAATGCACTCAAAACCTAGGGTCTATAAAGGACTCTGGAGATTATAGGTATATATGTAAAAAAGGATGAGACCTTACCATTTATGACCTGGACCTAGAGGGATTATGCTAAGCAAAATAAGTCAGACTGGGAAAGACAGATATCATGCGATTTCATGCTTTTGTGGAATCCAAAAAACAAAACAAAGGAATAAACAAACAAAAAGCAGAATTAGACCTGCACATACGGAGAACGAACTGATAGTTGCTAAAGGGAAGAGGGTGCGGGATAGACAAAATGGGTGAAGGGGAGTGGGAGATACAGGTTTCTAGTTATGGAGTGAATAAGTTATGGGAATAAAAGACACAGCCTAGGGAATATGGTTAATGGTATTATAATAGTGTGGTATGGTGACAGATGGCCGCTGCACTTGTGAGCACAGCGTAATGTATAGAGCCGTTGAATCACTATGCTGTACACCTAAAACTAGTGGAACATTGTGTGTCAAGTATACTCAAAAAATTTAAAAAAATGCATCTATGGACATGTGAGTGCACATTCACGAGTTCACCTCCCCACATGCATGCACATAGACTGTGTGCAAATATACCCACACCACATGCACAGTGAACACGTACCAATAGCACGTGCAGGAACACACTCCATGCATACACAAACACGATGTACAGACAGTTCACACAAACACATACATTACCTATGCAGTTCCACATCACAGCCTGCACATGCATGCACATGGCACCTGAACACAAACAGGTCACACATGTACATCACATACATACAGGACACCCACACAAACACCCCTATCACCAAACATGCATGGGCAGACACACATACCATTGCATATACATGTAACCCTAGGGCCTATGTAGATTTATAGAAAGCTCCCGACACATTCTCTCTCTGTGTGTGTGTCTCTCTGTCTCTTCTTTTCTCATTTAATTCTGGGGTCCTTATACATTGGACTACACAAAGCACACATACAGACACAGAGCAGACCTCTGCCCTCACGTAAAAACAACCACCCAGACCCTGGGAAGCTCAGCTTTTGTGCATAAGCCCTTACTTCTGTGGACCACTCCCCTGCTCCCACCCCCAGGAAGGCCCTTCGACAAAGAAGCACCTGCGCCCAAGCTAGACATTTTTATTTCTTTTTGCCTTTGATTAAGTCTCACAATAAAATGGCACACCAAGGGGCGTGACATTACAGTGTCATTAAAGTGAGCATTTCACAAGGAGCGTTGCCTGAGCTGAGATGCTTCTGATGTTTTTATTTTCACTGAACCTTTGAGTCCAGCAGATGGAAAAAAGTTGTGGCCAGAGCTTGAGGAGGCCAGCTTTACCTGAGAGGTGAGCTAGTCAGGCTACCCTGGGCCCTGGCCTAATTTCCTTAAGAAAATATAAAAGAGTTGAAATGGTCAACAGGAAATCAATAAACAGGACTCACAGGACAAAACCCACACATGCCGTATGACAGAATCTTAATACAATTACAAAGAAAGTTGACCTTGTCATGCAAAGAATATGGCTGAATTGTTTTTCCTTCATAATAAATCTGCTTTTAATAATGGCAGATTTCCACTGTTTCCCCCTGAAACACACACACACACACACACACACACACACACGCACGTGCACTTGCACGCATGCACACAGACACACAAACACGCACACACAGATATTTCTACTTCAGTTCTTTGAATGTCCAATCTGGTAGGAATAGCAGTTTGTTCTAAGGGAACCCTTTGCATGTGTATATTTAGTGAATTTGGAGCTTTCCATGTGTTTTTGCTAAAAGAGGCCACTGCTCATAGAAGAGACACCGTACTCCTGTTAATGTTATTAGTAAGCAGAACAGCAGTGTCTACAAAGCCCAGAGAGGAGAAATATTACCCAGGGGAACCACACAATGCCAAATAAATGTGAAGTGATAGACTATTTTCATCACTATATTTGCAGACGGGAGTCCGTTTGTAAGGGGCTGCCTTATGCTGATGGGGAGGAGGCGATCAGACAATCTGGTGGCAATTTCCATTGTCCTCAAAGACACATCATTCCCAGGAACAAAGCCCTGGGTCAAACTGTTTGTCCTAAAGAAGCTCCTGATAAATTTTTCTTTTGAAAAAAAGCCCCTTTTCTTTGATTAGCCATAATAAAAGCTTTTCCTTCTAAATATATGTCCTTACACATCAAAAGCCTGAGATGAAGAATTCATTGTCATTTGCAAAGAATAGTGTCTCTTTGTGACTTGTTATCTGTTGAACTGGATGTTATGAAGTCTCTTTGAGGGTTCTGATAGCAACTAGAATATTCTGTCTCTTGTGACAAACACGTTTGAAGGCATAATTATGGGGTATGGGCTGGGGTGACCAACACATTCTCCCAGACCTACCAGATAGTCAGTGGGCTTTGTGTATGCAAGAAACTTGCTCTCCTTTATCCTGTTTCAATGGAAGTGGGACTGACATCAAGTGATAAGCTGTTCCTATGGTTAGAAACCTCTGTCCTTATCATCCAGTCTGGATTTACAAATAGCTGTCTTCCATTGTTTGACTTTCTGAAATCAAAATTATGGATGGGGCCATAAAAATGACAGAAAAGCGTTAGGGGACAGTCTCCGAATACTTTGACATGATTAAGGATGACTTTCTAATTAGAATAAACTTCATCATATTTGAATTCTTGAAAATCTTTTAAATTGTAGTGAATTCTGTTTTAAGAAAAAAAGGTAAATGGTTGAAGGAAAATGATCCTAATTAAAAAGTTTATTTGATTTAGAAATTAGAATTCCAAGGGAGGAATGGAAGCTATTGTTCAGTGGGTACAAAGTTTCAGTTTTGCAAAATGAAAAGAGTTCTGGAAATGAATAGTGGTGATGGTTTTATAGCAATGTGAATGTACTCAGTGCCACAGACCCTGTGCACTTAAAAATAATTAAGATGGTTTGTGTATTTAGATGCTATGTGTATCTTACCATATTGGTACGGTATGGTATCATACCATATGGTGCCATCTTACCGTAACCTTACCATAATTAAAACAATAAATAAAAATTATAATTCCTAGGCAAGTGCTGGTAATAGAATAAATGTAGGTTTTTTGTATGTACTGCATTAAAAATCTTGCCCCCAAATGTCCTGCTTCTTTTATCTTCTAGTTAACAGTTTGATCAGACTCTTTAAAACTGACTTACTAATGTTGCTCTGTGGATAAAGTACTGCATATAAACTAGAGCAATTGCTAATGTGATCTTTTGTTTTAACCTGATATAAACTGTGGTACTCTAACCAAATCTTTGGAGATTTAATTATACAGGAAAATATTCCTAACCCTCTCATTTTAAGTCAGCTGGTTTGCTACTCATTTATCTTTTAAAATAAAACCTTTGGCTTCTTTTAGCTTTCTTTTGCTATCTTACTCAGTTTTATGACACAATACTCTCTTCATGAAACACTTTAGCCCACGCCCTTTATATGTTGACTTTTCAAAGCTTTTTTTTTTCTTTGCCAGTTGAGAGGCTGTTGGGAGTAGGGGAAATAACAATGGGGCCAGGAGACCCAGGTTTGAGTTCCAGGGTTGTGAATTACAGGTTTATTTCTTGGGGTTTCAGTTTTCTTATCTATAAAATGGAGGCAATAACTACTTCTAGGGTTATTGAGAAGTTCAGATCATGTAATAGTAAGAGCTACTACTTATTGAGTGCTTACTCTGTGTTAAGCACCATTCTAACTAATTCACGAGTATCAACTAAATTAGTTAAGCTTCCCAATAACATGGTGGAACTCTTATCATGTCCATTTTACAGATGAGGAGCCAAAGCACAGAGAGGTATGGAAACTATCCAAAGTCACAAGGTGGTCGATGGTAGAGCTTGAGTTTGAACCCAGATAGTCTGATTGCTGAGGCTCTTCTTAATCACTGAATCATCTGCTTCTGTCAGATGTGAAGATGCAAAGCAAACTACTTAAAGCATTATATATAGTGGAATGAGTGAACAGAGTCGACTTTTTCTAGATTTCCTTTCCATGCAGAATGCTACAAATGTTGGTTCTGTGTTCATGAGATCATCTCAGCAAATCTGCCTTCAGTCTAGAGGCCCCAGTTTACCAAGTATGTAAACAATCTGGAACATTTTCAGAGCATTTATAATTCTGACAATACAAATAATTAACTGGATAATTATATGCAGAATATTTTGCTTCTATACTATAAACACATCAAGACCAGGGACAACCTATAGCCTGTTATCCATGATCTTCCCAATGAGTAGCACAATGCCCAGAACATACTGGCTATTTGAAAATAATGAGAGCTAACCTTTACTGAGAGTTTATCACATACCTGGTGCCAAGTGCTTTGCATACATCAACTCATTTCATGTTCTCAACACCCGACGAGGAGGGCACTATGATTACCATCTCTACTTCATGGATGAGAGAAGTCAGGTAATAACATATCTAAGACCCTATGGCACTAACTAGCGGAGTCTGCATTGCGACCAGGCTGGTTGGCTCCAAGACCTGCCCCTATTTCTGTTCCTGACAGATCAGAGTACCTGAAACTGGAGTCCTTTCTAATATGGGACTGGAATGGCTGTAAAACCCTGCCACTATGTTGTCTTGGCTTCCTGGACGGGGGCCAAATGTTGGTCAAAAGGAAGAAGAGATTGCAGGCTGGGAAGTTGGGAACCCTTCTTTGGATGTGGTGAAACAACTAGATGATTGCCTGGGACAACCTTGGAACAGACCCCGTGAGTCTCGGGAGCCTGTTCCTTTACTGGCAGTGGTTAAAAAAGGTCAGGATATCAGTAGTTGGCTGCTTCTTGACATTTTGAGCAAACTTCTAGAGGAAAGAAGTGTGGCCAGTTTGTAAGCAAAGATGAAAAGTAATTGAGCTGTGCCACGGAAGTTTCTGCCGTCTCCACCCGTGGCCCGCAGCCTAAATCGACTGAGGGTCCGATCATGTGAGGCCCTTCAGGACTGACACGGCCAGTTCCTTCTGATTCCAAAAAGGAGGAGATCAGATGCAGTGTAAGCTCTTTGCAGGAGCCTCTTGTTACATTGCTCTTGGAGAGGTCGTGTGTGGAATGGTCCAGATATATTAGTGCTGAGGTTTGGAAAATATAATCATAGCTACTACATGCCAGCGATGGGCAGAAGTGCTTTACAAACCTACTTTATCTCATTTATTCTTCATGATTACCTCTGAGGTAAGTATTCTTATTCCTGCTTTACAAACAATGAGACACAAGTCAGAGAGAATCAATAACCTGTCCTGAGTCACGCTGTATTAAATGATGGAGCTGGGATTAGAACCCAGGTGGGACCAACTTCAAAGTGTGGCCTTTTGTCCCCTTTCTGGAATGGAAGCATCTATTCCAGAGCCAGGCAGGGATGTGGCGGGGTCATGTTGCCGTGTGAAGGCACGGCCTGAGAGTCTGTTCTCTCTGACACCGTTCCTGTCAGGGCTCTGTGGCGGGCACTGGTCTGTGTCAGAATGTGGAGCTGCCCCCAGTGCCGCCTGCCTGAGGTGCTGAGGCCCCTCGCTGTGCTCAGAGCTGCTGAGGCGCATACACATTGCGGTTCCTTGCAAGCGCCAAGCCCTTCATGCTGAGCACAGCAGGGCTCTGACACTGGGATTTGCCAGGAGGGCTAAAGAGTACTTTTTTCCTCAGTAAAAAAAAAAAAAAAATCATTTTTAATGACACCTAGGAGAGAAACATTCCATTTTTATTCATAATTAAGGCATTTATTTTCCATTTCGAGGAACATAGTGGAAGAAAATTTAGACTGGAAGGATGCTGGCTGAGTTGGGACACAAGTGAAAGGCAACAAGGGAAAGAAATCAGCCTGGGGCGTCTGGGTGGCTCAATTGGTTAAACATCAGACTCTTGATTTCAGCTCAGGTTACGATCTCAGGGTCTTAAGATCAAGTCCTGCGTTGGGCTCCTCGCTCAGCTCCGTGCGAAGTCTGCTTGAGATCCTCTCCCTCTGCCCCTCTCCTGCCTCAAATAAATAAATAAAAGAAATCTTTTAAAAAAAAATTAGCCTTATTTCCACACTATCAGGTCATACAGGTAAATGTAAATAATAGTTCCTGGGACAAACCCGCCCCTGTCTGCAGCTAACATTTATTATTCACTCAACTGTACATCAAATTCTGTTTAAGCAGGTTTCATAGATTATCTTATTTAATCTTTACAACAACATGAAACTGATACTATCTACCCATTTTATAGATGCAGGAGCTGAAACACAGAGGAGTTGAGTCTATGCCCAAAGTAGCACAGCTCGTAGCTGGTAAAGTCCGAATATGTATCCAGGAATGTCTGGGACTTCCACCCAGCCATTATGCTATATGCTCTTTATGTCATTCATCACTGTGACAGAATCCCTCAACTCTCAGTCATCAGGAGGCAATAATTGTGCATTTATTACTGTCAAATCTCTTTATGCAACATAAGAAGATAGCTAGTATTATAACCTCCCACTTCAGAGAAGAGGAAACAAGTCCAGGGGAATTGAATGCTGAGCGCGTGCTGGGGCTGGGCTTACAATCTACGTATTTCCGACTTCCAGTTTGCTTTTATGGCACAGAGCCAGCCTTAGCTCTTCTACACAAAGACTTGTACCTGAAAAATATTTTAGGTTGCCAGTAATCACCGAAGTAATGCCCCTTTTAAGTATGTGCATTGGTTCACATAGGAAGAACTCTTCTAGTTTGCTGAAGAAATTTGCTGTCTCAGAATATTTACACTTATAACTACTTCTCTAGAAACAATAAAATAACCTCTCGACGTGGGTAATTAACAAAAGCATAAAACATTCCTGCAAGTATCATCTGCAGAAGTAAGGTGAAATGAAGAGCTGTCATTTGAGCCAACACCATTTGAAACTCATTTCAAAACATTTAACCAAAGGGAAATAAGGGAGAGATGCATGGTTGTTGGTTGCAGGATCATTTAACTAACAGCGGTGTGCTTCAAAATTAAACCTTCCATTTCGAAGGGCTGAATGTATGTGTGTGTGCGTGCATGCACACACACATGTACGTGTCTGAGCAACTCTCTGGTTATATGAGCAAGTTGCACTGATTACCTGGAAGTAGGCTTTTCAATTCTTTTGAAGAAGGCAGCCTGTCCTCCCTGGTCCTATGAACACAGCCCATTCGGGACATCTGTGCTATAAAGAATATTTATAATTTGTGACCTTGGGCATATCTTACAACCTCTCTGGGCCTTGGTTTCTTAGTATGTGGAAGGTATTCCTGCAAACTTGTGAGGGAGATAGATGAGTAGACGGATAAATTATGCTCACGTACTTTTATTTTATTTATTTTATTTTATTTTTTTTTATTTTTCCCAAAAACGTTTATTTTAGTTTTTCAGTGTTGCAAGATTTATTGTTCATGCACTACACCCAGTGCTCCATGCAATATGCTCACGTACTTTTAGATGTGTGCCCAGAACAGCCCCCGGAAGGGCTAAAATGAAACAGATAATATGAAGTGTTGGTGAGGATGTACAACAAAGGAAACTCTCATACACTGCTGGTGGATATGGAAATTGGTACAGCCACCTTGGAAAGCTCTTTAGCATCGTCTGCTAAAGATAAAAGAACACATAACTGATGCCCCAGTACCTCCATCTCTAGGCATATATACCAATGGAAATGTGCCATGTGCCTTTAACCAAAAGACTTGCATAAGAATGTTCATAGCAGCATATAGCCCCAAATGGTCACAAGACTGTCTATGATAAATTGGAAAAAATATCATGGTATGTTCACTTAATGGAATACTTTGTGGGAATGTGAAAAAATGAACTCCAACAACATGGATAAATGTTACCAAAATAATATTGAACGAAAGAAGCCAGGCACAAAAGAATATGTATTATATGAGCCCATTTATAGAAAGTTCCCAAATAGGCAGAAGTGGGGCACCTGTCTGGCTTAATTGGCAGAGCATGTGATTCTTGATCTTGAGATCATGAGTTTGAGCCCTATGTTGGATGTGGAGCCTACTTTAAATAAATAAAATTTTTAAAAAATTGGTAAAAGTAATTTCTTTGTTAGAAATCAGGATAGTAGTGACCATCAGAGACTTTGGTGCTGGGTGTGGGGATTGTTCTCAGAAGGGGAATGGAAGGGCTTCTGGGATTCTGATAGAGTTTTATTTCTTGACTTGGGTGTTAGCTATACCAGTGTGTTCATTTTGTGAAAATTTGTTGAGTCCTACCCTTATGCTTTGTACTAATTGTATGGCACACTTTGATATACATATACATAAAAAGAAGCATTCACAGAATACTGTATGATTACCAGAAAGGGACATTTAATCCAGAACTGAGATAACCAAGGAAGGCTTCCTGTAGGAGATAGTTCTTGATCTTTATCCTCTTACCTTTATCCTTTACCTCTTGTTCTTTACTATAAATACATTGGGATCTGTTTAATTGTGAAACCATTTCCATTGATCTGGCTTTCCATTTTTATTATTTTTTTCTTGTATCATAGTTTTTTTTTTATGTTTCTTATTTTATTTATTTTTTAAAATTTTTATTAACATATAATGTATTATTTGCCCCAGGGTACATGTCTGTGAATCGTCAGGCTTACACATTTCACAGCACTTAACAGCACATACCCTCCCCAATGTCCACAACCCAGCCACCCTCTCCCTACCCATCCACAACGCCCCCGGCCACCCTTAGTTTGTTTCTTGAGTCTAGTAGTCTCTTATGGTTTGTCTCCCTCCCCATACCTTCCTGTTTCATTTCTCTCCCCCACCCCCCCAAACTCCCGCCTTGCCTCTCAAATTCTTCATATCAGAGAGATCATGTGATACTTGTCTTTC
>CM053611.1:90718151-90735496 GCA_028646535.1 Procyon lotor
GGATTCTGTCTCTTTAGTTAAAGGCTAATTTGGCTGTCAGCATTTCCTTCTTACACTTCATTGTTCCTTTTCTATTCGACTTTTTAATTTCTTGCTACAAGTAAATCATCTGATTTAAAGAAAAAGCCTCCACAATTCATCTTTGTGGGGTTTAACTGTTTTGCTTTGCTTAAATCTCACGGATACTTAGTTGCTTTGATGGCTGTTTTTCCCGAGCTCAATGAACCCACTTAAGACAAATGTGGAGACTCCCATGAGAAATCACAACCAAAGGCAAGGTACACACCCCCTCCCACCCCCAGTCTTGTAGAGTCCATTACAAAACACTTTGGAAGTCTGAGGCATGAAACAGCAGTAGAAAAAAGCATATGGTCGATGAAATACATCCGAGATACAAGTGCCAAATGACCAGGACACAGCGTGATAAAGGAAGTTGTTGAAGGAAGAAACTTAAAAAAAAAAAAAAAAGCAAGCTCCAAACCTATGCATGAGCGATGCCACTAAATGAGTCGACAGCAGAAGTAATTTAAAAGAGGAAGCTGGAGTCAATGTTCGAATACGAGGGGGAAGAACAGCCGCTACATTGGCAGTCGGGGAACAAGAGAAGAGGCAGAGAAGCAGCCAGAACACCAAATTCTGCAAACATTAGCGATTTATAAAATACCCACAGAGTGTGAGTACATAACAAATAAAAACAGACCGAGGAGCAAATTGCTGAGCAGCCTGTCCAGGTATGTCAGGGAAGAGGCTCCCGCTCTCCTTAGCCTTGCAGACCCCAGCGGAGGGAGCCCAGTGACTTCTGCGGAGCAAAGGCACGGAGGAAGTATTTGGAATTTGTAGAGTCTGAGTACTCTACAGGCTTCGAAACATGCCCTTTCTCAGACCGAGTCTGATGAATCGTTGCCCAGAACAGTGGTGGGATCTGCCCCTTTGTGTGCCCCGCGGTGTGAATAGGCTCGGGCACCCCGTCACCTCTCTGGGGAATAATAGTTCAGGGTCTCAGGTACCACGGCGGCCCTTGATGTCCCAAACTGCTCTTTCATCTCTGCATTGCCTGTACTTCCCAGTATTGTGCCCGGCGTATATTTGATGTTTGAACCACATGTGTTGAATGAATGACCATGTGCTTTAGGAGGAAGTGACAGAGAGCACTGTGGTTAAGGGGACCAGCCAGAGGTAGGCACACATTCTGGGTGTGCCAGTTACCAGCTGTGTGACCCTAAGCATGTTAATTCTGTTCCCGGACCTTCCATGTGTCTAATGATACACATGTCACAGTGCTATGAAGATTAAATGTACGAGTGTGTACAGCATGCCTGTGTAGTGTGGTGTCTCAGGCCTAAAAAGCTTCTAAAAAGGGTAGATTTCGTTAGGTAGGGTATTTGCAGTTTAACAGAGCATCTTAAGGACGACTAGTGCTGCTCCTGGAGTATAAGGAAATGTGATAAAAGGAAAGGGCTATGATTGGAAAGAAAGTTGAGCTCAACTGGGTCAGGGCAGGTAGCTTGGGACTAAGACAGTGGATCCTAAGGTGAATTTGTAGGCCTACTGTGTGGCAGCGGGATAAAAATAAGCTTAAACAAACCATATGGAATCAAGGAGGGTAACTCGGGGTCCTCTAAGCTAACTGAGCCTTAAGTTAGCCTTAAGCTAACTTAAAAATAGGGGAGTTAGACTGCTAATTGGTTGCTAACATCTCATGGTTCCAGGATAAACTTGAATTGAGCAGATTTTAAAGGGTATGTTAATAGGACCAACAGATCAGTGACAGGACTAGAATTGAAATTCTGTCTTCTCACTCCCCTGAACTAACCCCGGAGGCAGAGGGCATTTAATTCCTCATGCATTCTTCATATAATTAGCTAAAAAGTGTTTGAAGGAAGATAAGGAATGCCCTAGGAATCCTTTTCTCTTCCCCAACTTGCTGCTTACCATGATATGGGTTGCTATTAGACTGATGGAAAAAATATTGCCTCTGCCCCATGGTCCTTAGGCTCAGAAACTTACTAGAATTCAATCCTGAGAAAGACAATACCCTATGCTTTGTATACTATCACATACAAGAAGTAATACAATCATTAAAAAATAATCATCCTGAATTTTTGATGGCACTCTGCCTGTTTGCAATTTTATTATTCATAGGTGTTAGCTTTGCAATTATAAAACATGTTGTTGGTATTTTCGAGCGGATTCTGACATCAAATTTGGTTTACCAATAGATGGGATGAACATGTCAAGGAAAATAGAAGACGATGACAATGGATAAAATCCCATTTGGTTTCTACAGCTAATGGTTTTGTTCAGAGCATAAGATATTTGAACACCATAATACGATTTCCACATTAAAAGCACGTTACAGTCAATTCAAAAATTAAGTAAATAGAGCAGAGGCATACAGTTCTACTAACCCACCAATGTCATAAATTTAATGATTTTAGCAGCTCAAGGGATTTTTGTAAGACCTCACATCCTAATGTGTTACTGTTTTTAACAATGATTATTTGTCATTTATCTGACACCAAAGGTGTGAACTGCACATTATAGGAGTCAAAGGTTTTGCGTAAAACAAAACAAAGCCTCTTTCTCCAAGGCTTACACTTTGAAAGTGTGCAAGTGACTCATGAGAATGTGTCAAAAAACCAACAAGAGGCCTGGGGCTAATATATCTGAAGTTGGCCTTGGAAAGGACACATTTCTCATAAAGGGAAACCAAGAATGTTTCTGTAAAACTACTAAGCTATTATAAGATGAATTATAAGATAGGTTACAGAAAAATCTAGAATCTTCTTTGGCCACTACTCATGGTACAAAATGGTCTTGGACATCTATCATTGCTGTACACTTTCTTCCAGGATCTTATAAAGCTTTGGAAGAAAAATGCAAATGCACACATTTTAATGTCAGATTCATCTGTGGAAGAATTAGGCTTTTAAGCATATAAGTAAGTTAGTAAAGGTTTTGTGATAAGTCTTATATTCAGTACTGTAGGTTTGAAAAATATTACTTGCTCCATATACAATGAAACTTGTTCAGGAAGAGTTCGTGTTGCTTATATTTTCACTCCTCTGGAGATCAGAATTTTTAGAGCAATTGTCAGTTGGGTCTGATCACTGTTAGCAATAGCAGTAGAAGCAGTATCCCTGGAATTCTGGTACTCCTCTCTTATTTGAAGTGGTTCTTTTAACATGGAACTCTGAAAGATCAACAATGATTATTTGAGAATGGCTGAATCTACACTAAAGAAAAAGATGGTAAAATTTATGTAGCAAGAACATTACGCTGCAAATGAATTACATTGATAATGATAATAGAGCCAGTATTATTTCCTACCAATAGGGCTTAAAACTAAGGTATTAATTAAATATATAAGGACAGCATCCTGGTTCTGTTTGGGTCCTTTTCATCTTTTGGCATCTTGAGTCTATGTTGTGAGTTTTGGCACCCCCATTCTGGCCTGTGTTACACGTATCCAAGCTGATGTAGGAGGCAGACTTGTCAGTCTTTCCATCTGCAAATTTTTTTTTTGTATTAACATATAATGTATTATTTGCCCCAGGGGTACAGGTCTGTGAATCATCAGGCTTACACATTTCACAGCACTCACCATAGCACATACCCTCCCCAATGTCCATAATCCAGCCACCCTATCCCTACCCCCCTACCCTCCAGCAACCCTCCGTTTGTTTTGTGAGATGAAGGTCTCTTATGGTTTGTCTCCCTCCTGATCCCATCTTGTTTCATTTTTTCCCTCCCTACCCCCCACCCTGCCTCTCAAATTCTTCATATCAGCGACAATCATATAAAAATTGTTTTTCTCTGATTGACTTATTTTGCTTAGCATGATACCCTCTAGTTCCATTCACATCATTAAAAATGGCAAGATTTCATTTCTTTTGATGGCTGCATAGTATTCCATTATATATATATAATATATATATACCACATCTCCTTTATTCATTCATCTGTGGAAGGACGTCTAGGTTCTTTCTATAGTTTGGCTTTTGTGGACATTGCCCATCTGCAAATTTTTAATAATTAGACTGAAAGCATGGGATCTTCATTATTGCCTTTCTATAGCACTGTTTATATTACCATTCTTATTGGATATTACATTACTATGTGTAATACTGGAACTCTAGTAAGTTGTAATTTTGCAAAGATGCCTGGCTTCTGTATCTGTCAGATGATGAGAAAGAACAATCTCCATTCTGAGAATTATCTCCTACTGACTTGTCTATTATGCTGAAGTCAGTGGCTGTATGGATATTTGTTTTTTAATTGTTCCAGAAAAGCAGCATGGTAGCAGAAAGTGCATCAGTCAGAAGAGTTCTGAGCCTTTACCTGTCACTCACTACAATAGAACTTAAGGTTCTTCAGTTCTCTCCTCTTTAAAATGGGGTAGCTAACATTCCATGAGCTTTCAATGGTTTAAATAAGGCAACCAGTGTTAAAATATCTTGTTTGGAACTCAGTATCCAGTAGACATAATTGATCTCACTTCATGTCCACTGATATTTGGCCTGCATATAGGTGCTGAAAGATAAAGGAGTGTTCTGCGAAGTAAAGTTTTAGGGTTCCCCCCCTCCTCCCTGTAAGGTGAAAAATAAATCTATATTTGTCAGAAAGATTCCAGCTTCATCTAAAATGGAGGTATATAGGGAGAGAGTTTTTGGTAAAATGAACAATAGAGAAATAATTGTGTTTTTTTAAAAAAAGATTTATTTATTTATTTATTTATTTATTTGAGAGCGAGGGAGAGAAAGAGCACAAGAGTGGGAGGGACAGAGAGAGAGGGAGAAGGAGAGAGGGAATCTCAGGCAGACTCCCTTCTGAGTGTGGAGCCCAGCTCAGGGCTCAATCTCATGACTCAGATCATGATCTGAGTGGAAATCAAGAGTCAGATGTTTAATTGTGCCACCCAGCTGCCCCAAGAAATGATTGTGTTTTACATCAATTGTATCTCGATAAAACTGGGAAAAAAAGAAATAATTATAAGTATAAAAAAATGGAGGCTTTTATTACTAGACAGAAAGTAGGATTGTGATATGTACTTGCGGCTAAATTGAATATTTTCGCAGTGTTCTAATTTACTCCATGGTAAATTAGTCCACAGACTACTCAGAGAATCATTTGTATAGGCAAGAATATTGGAGACCTTCTTTCCCCCCTGCCTCCTAGGGAAAGGTTTCTGGTTCACTTTGAAAAGTACATGTGCCAACATCTCATTTCAGACTTCTAGTTGTTGTGGACTGCGGTTTCCCAATACCTGGTCTTTGAACTTAGAGGTACTGCCCACATTTTTCTTCTTTCTTTCCTTTTGCTTCTTGTGTGAACCCTTTGTGCATTTGAACTAAAAAATAGGATGAAAACAAAACCAACAAAGAGAGGAAGCGAGAAAGTAATAAAGAAAATAGTGCCCATTCAGTTACGTTAAAGATTATTATTAGCCTAAAACATCATAAGCTCCTGATAGCAATGAGAATTTTTGCAGCTCTCTGGTTTTTCTTTTCTTTTTTTTAATGAAAAATTTAAGAGTATTTGGCATGGAGATGAATGCATAGTTTGAAACCTAAGTGTCATTGGTTGAAGCTTCTGCAGCTACCTCAGCAAAATGCAGATGATACATGGGCTGCTTTTCTTCAAAAAACACAATAATTGAGAATACTTCCATGTTTATAGTGAGTAAATTCTACATAAATTTACACCTCTTGAATTCTATACACATAATACCTGGGAGACAGACTTTAGACTTTGTGTCTAAAATCAAAGCAGCAGCTAGAACATGAAGAAAAAATCCTGGCATTTATTTTTCAGTGATCTTGACACACAGGATTATGAGTAGACATGAAAATATCGACCCAGCCATAGACAACCGCTGTCTGCAGCTGAGAAATAACCTGGCAGAAGTTTCATTAGTGACTTAGGAGAGTGACATAGTCAAATTCTCAATTGCCTTTGGGGTCAAGGAAACCAACACGTGCACCTTTAGGTTTCCTAAACAAGAAATGGAAATGAACATCTGCATATGCCCCACCCACATCCCACTCCCACCTTTGTGGGATATGATACTGTTGGTCTTAATGAGAGAACTCAAGCTAGTGGTGTACTGTAGGCAGATGGATTATGACCAAGAATTTCGGAGCTGACTAGATTTTTTTTTTTTTTGAAGATTTTATTTATTCATTTAGAGAGAGAGGGAAGAAGGGAGGCAGAGAGAGATTCCCAAGCAGACTCCATGCTGAACGCAGAGCCTGATGCAGGGCTCGATCTCACAACTCTGAGATCATGCCCTGAGCTGAAATCAAGAGTCAGTTGCTGAACAAACTGAGCCACTCAGGTGCCTAGGCTGACTAGATTCGAATTCAGTCTGCCACCTGCTAGCTTTGGCAGTTATTTAACCCGATTCTGGCCCCACTTGTCTTATCTCTGAAGTAGGCTTAAAAAACCCCACAAACTATCACATAGGACTGTTGTGATGGTTAAATAAATCAAAATGCATAATGTATTTAGGAACACGCCTGGCACATCATAAGCGCTATGTGAGTATTAGCTTTGTTATTAGTGGGAGACTGTGATACAAGTTTTGTGCTGAAAAGCTCCAGACAGGAGAAGAACCAGTTAGAACACTTTCAGTTGCAATGAACAGAAACCATAACTCAACCTGGCCAAAACAATAAAAGAGATTTATTCATGAATTCAAAAAGTTGAGAGGGAGAGCAGGTTTGAGGTAAGACTTGATCCAATATTTCAGTGACATCTTCGAGGAATCAGACTAATTTCCCCTCTGTCTTTGCTTCCTCTTCCATCTGTGGTGATGTCAGCTTCATCTGAGGATGGTCTTGCCTTTGGATCTCTTGCTCAGCTCCACCAAAACCAAGGCATCCCTCCAAGTGAGCCTCTGCTTATGGAGTAACCCGGGGCACAGGGTAGGCTGCTGGGAACGTGTCTGTTTACTTGCTACCTGCCAACTCTGGCATTTATTCTTTGAATATTCTTTGAATATTTATCCTTTCAATGTTAACTAAAAGAACACATGCGAAAGCTAGGAAACTGGGTAGGAAGATCTGCCAACAGAGCTCTCAGTACGACTCCGGGCAAGGTCAGAGAAGCAGGAGCGTGAGCAATAAGACCCAGGGTCCTATCCCAGCTTGTTCACCTAGCAGCGTGATTCCTGACAAGTTGCTAACCCTCTTTGAGCCCCTTTCCTTATTTGTAAAATGGGAACAATAAGTTAAGAATAGTATCTTCCTAATAGGATCATTATGAAGATCAGATGAGGCAATCTACAAATAGTCGCATAGAGTAAATGCTTAACAAATGTTAAGTATTATCATTACTATTGTTGTTATTTTTCTTATATTGGCAGCAAATAGACTAGAGGAAGATATCCTGACCCTCTTGAGATGGTAAGTGAAGCAGGAGATGTTGGGTACAGGGTTAGGACTCAGAGATTATTTTAGTTTCCATACTTTTCTCTGTTGAATTGGTATTTGTTACGTTGTTTCCTATCAAACAGCCTCTTCTTTCCATATTTTGTCTGGAGTAATTCTTTTTGAGTAGGAATTATTTAGGAATCTATGTCAAGGAAGTCATCAGGCTTACATAGAGATTTAGCAACAAAGATATTCCTTATGGTATTTTGTTTGGGGAGGTTGCAAGAAGTTGAAACTCACTTAAAAACCCAACAGTCTAGGACTGATTAAATCGAACATTGTTATAAGACATTGTATCAGTTAGCATGCTTTTGGCTACAAACAGGACAATCCTCCTTGCCCCGTGCCTGTAAATAAGGCATACAATTGAGGATATTTATTATCTAAATAACAAGTGCAAAGGTAGGACTGGCTCCTGATGTGGTTTTTCAGGGTCTAGCTCAGTTTCTTCTGATTCTTCTTGTTTGGACCTTTCTGTGTTGACTTCATTCTCAGGCACCATTTCCAGGCTCTCATGTAGGTAGAACACCCTTCAGGGAAAGAAGGATCACCTTTTCTTCCTTTGGAAGTGCCTGGCCAGCTGCTCCTTTCTCCCCCAGCATAATATACTAAGTGAAAATAAGTAGATTATGAAGCAATAAGGCAAGCTTCCCTGACTTTTTTTTTTAGAAGAAACACTAGCCAATTCTTATTTTCTTTTCCATATGAATTTTAGAATTAGTTGATTAATTTTCATAAAATACCCTAGAGGTTTCAGCTCAATTATTTTGAATTTATAGATTCATCTGGGGAGAAATGGCCTTAAGTATTATTTTAATTTAGAAAATTCCAAAGCGGTAGCATTGTTTATGTTACTGGAAAACAGGAAGGAATTCTCCATCTATCTGTTGGAAAATGGATGAATAAAACATAGTATAGTCATATACTAGAATATCATATAGCAGTTAAAAGTGATGAACTAGCAGCCTAGGGTAGTGCTTAAAGGTATGATACCATTGATGTGAATCACAAGAAGCACACAGTACAAAATTCTCTGGGGTTCACAAATACATGCATATGTATGTAAAAACCAGAAAAAGGCATTGGAAGGATGCCTCAAATTCATGATAATGGTTGCCTTGAGGGAGCATTGAGAGAAAATGAGGAAAAGGAGACTTCAACTCTATCTGTAATGTTTTATTTCTTTTATTTAAAAAATATTTGAAACATGATAGCCTCTGGGGGCAGAGAGCTGGATGTATGGGCAACAGTGGATGGGGGGAGATTTGTGCTATATCCCCTTCCTTATCTTGGATATTTGGAACCATGTAGATATCTCATTGACTCAGCATAAAAGTAAAATCATTAAAAAAAAAAAAAGACTCCAAAACGCATGACAGTGTGCTAACAGTGGTCTATTTTCAGTGGTACTTTCATTCTCTACATTTTTCATATTGAAAACTTTTCTCTAAAAAGGAAAAAAAAATGGTAACTTACAGCTAGGTGGTGGCAGCTGACCAGGAGGTAGTGGTGTGGAGGGTTGGAGGAGGCTGTTGTATGCACTGTGCCTCCAGTGTGGTTTATGTTCTCACGTCCTCTCTGTGTGAACTTTGCCCCTGCCATGAACTTGTTCCCCGGTGTCCCCAAGTCCAGAAGCAGGTGCAAGAATTTTGGAATTTGAGAAGGATGGACATAACTTAGAAGAGTGCTTTGCACTCAACGGCTCCCTGGAGTTGTGATGCTTTGGACTCCAGTCTTATTGGTTTCCTTTCTGTACACTGCCAACATCTCGTTCCTCCTAGACCACAAAAAAATCACAGCTTTCTTGCACCTGACCTTCTCTCTCTTAGCTCCCCACTCCTTCTCCTTCTAAGAAAAGGCTAGAAACTCTAGGCAGATTCTCATGAGAGTCATAGAAGCCTAGAAGAATGACAGCTCTTCCGGGGGTTTAGTGGAAGACACGGGTGCCAACAGCTTGATCCTGAGGGCAAGGAGGAGAGAGGCTACTGACGCACCAGCAGGCTGGTAGGGATGGGTGGTATGGATGAAAAAAAGAGGGTATAAGGGAGAGAGAGAGAGAGAGAGAGAGAGAGAGAGAGAGAGAGAGAGAGAGAGAGAGAGAGAGAAACTGTTGGGGAGGTGGAGAGAGGCACTCCTGGGAGTTTTAATGTATTCCTGTGAATACCCATTAATTTGAAGGTGATGAGTGAAGATTACAAACTCCTGGGCTTTGCTTTGTTAAACATGCTGCTGTTCTAAGGATGTAATTTGGAGCTTTGTATATATTACCATTATAATGGGCTGACCCTACAGGGCGTACAGTGATCATGTGGCACTGATTGATTGATTGGACTAATTTTTATTACAAATGCAATTCCAGAGTTGTTGAACTCTGAGGATCCTTGTGCTGGGGTTTCAGGTGCACCTCTGCATAGGACCACGCTGTGAATTAAGGCCTCTGTCACCTGTCTTCCTATATTCAGAGGATGCAGTCTCTAGAAAATGGTGGGAACAGGAAGTGGGAAGGGGGAAATAGCAGATGTAGCAGGAAGTCATGTCCTCTGTGATCCAAGATAGCAGATGTATTACTGGACATGAGAAAAGATGAAAAGGAAGGAATTTAGGGTTACAGACCGAATGTGTCCCCCCTTCTCCTGGCAAATTCATATGTTGAAACCTAATCCCGATTGTGAGGGTATTAGTGGAGCCTTTGGGAGGTAATTAGGTTGTGAGTGTAGAGTCCTCAAGAATGGAACCCTTTTCTCCTAAAGGAGATCCTAGAGAGCTCCTTTGCTCCCTTATCCATGTGAGGCCACAGTGAGATGATGTCTGTCTGTGAGTCAGGAAGCTGTCTCCCACCAGACTCTTGAGTCTGCTGGCACCTTGATCTTGGACTTCCCAGTCTCTAGAACTGGGAGCAATAAACTGGGGGGTTATTTAAGCCACCGGACTATGGTACTTTGTTATAGACACCTGACTAAGATGCTGGATCTCTCAGCTCTTTATTTTTTGTGTTTGCTTTTTTTATAGTACCAGGAAATATGTTTTTTTTTTTTTTAAAGCTGCATTCTTCCCACCATAGTTCAGATGGTCATTGTTTCCATGTTTGAAAACCGCTTGAAACATCATTAGTGTTATTCTGCAGGTACTTATAAAGAATGACAATACTATTTACATGCTGGAGACCCTGTGCCAGAAAAATTACTGAAAAAAATCCTATTTTTCTTTCCTTCCACAAAATCAGAGTTGCAAAGGGCAACATATTAATGATTTTCTTCACCAGAGTATTGGAGTGATGGTATTCTGTTTCTTTAAAATTCGTTTTAATGAACAGAGGACATTGGGTTTCTAAGGCAAAAAAACTCTTGCGACATTGTCTGTGTAGAACCTGGATGTTCTCTGTGTTGAATTTACTTAAAAAACTAGCCTCTACAGTTTGATTTCAATCATGTAAAAATATACAGGAGGAAGGCTGCTGGGACAAATAGTAAAATGCTTTTCATTAATTTTTTCTGGGCATTGACATTCCAGGTGATTTTATTTTTCCATACTTCTTTCTGTTTTTTAAATTTTGCAATCTGTATTCATAACTTGGAAAATAAAAATAGCTATTGTTAACAATCACTCTATGTAAGTTTTTTATATGTCATGCGATTGCAAAGATTTAAAAAATTGTTGAAGCAGAGACTGCAAGTTGAAAAACCAAAATATGAACAGTGATTCTTATTGAGTTATAATCCTTTTTTATTTTGCAATTACTGTATAATGAACAGGAACCACTTTCATAAGAGAAAAAATTATTTTAAGAATGAATTTATTAGACTTGATCTAAAGAAATGCCAAAAAGGTCAGACCAGCTTAGCATTCTCTCTCTCACGGTGGCATTCTAGAATCTTTTTTGAAAGGGTATGTTTTCCCCTGGTATCAATCTCAGGAGGTTGAAGGAGATACCCTAAACACCTCTAGCTTCCTTTAATAACTGATTTGAATGTATTATCCTCATATTTTTAGAAATTCTTCTCGAGTCTCACTGTGACTCAATTTGAAGGAGAAAATGCATTTGTGTCTAACTTTAATAAAGGTGTAATGGGAAATATGGCTGAATTAATGTCTAATTCCTTATTATTGGGGAGCTCTAGTGGGAGTACTGGTTTATGTGCATTTACCCTGGGATAGAGCTAGTCTCCGCTAGAAGGGGGGAAAGGGTCAGTGTTCTCGAGGGTCTGGAGGCTGCCCACCATCAGGGAGAGTGAATGTGCAGACTGGAGCTGAGAAGGGAGACCAGTTCAATATTCAAAAAGTCGTGTAAGTTTCACAGAAGAGGCAGAAATCAGGAGGGAAATAGAATATAGGATTTAAGCCGGGTAGACTTTGGCCCAAATTTGGCTCTACCACATATTTAGCTTTGGCCGGGTCACTTAATCTCTTTGACCCTCTCTTTCTCCATCTCTAGAATAGTTGTGACCCAGATGTCAGCTGAAGTGATTGTGTTCTTTGACGCTAAAATACAATTGGCTTCTGGGTGAAGTCCAGTGTCCTCTCTTTAGTGGCTAGGGCTAAGATTGGCTGTGATTAATAGAGACTTGAAAATACTAGCTCAAAAAGAGTATTTCTCTTTCCTAGTAAAGTCCAGGGATGGACGGTCTAGGGATGACCTGGTGGCTCTAATCACGGGGGATTCAGGCTGCTTCCAGATTTTCCTTCCACCTTCTCTAGGGTGTGGCTCCCATCCTCATGGCCTCTGATGGAGTTCCAGCCATCTCTCCTAACTCCATGCAGCAGAAAGGGGGAAAGGTGGAATAAGAAAAGGGGGAAGCACGTATGCTATCTATGTTTTATGGAAGTGGCTATTAACCAATGCAGTCCCCTCCATAAGAGCCCTCTGATGCCACCTGTTAAAAAGAATACTTTATTCATTCTTCCTCATTAGAGTAGTAATAATAATATTTACCTTACAGTGTGATTGCAGCATATAATCCTTGGCACAAGAACATAGCAGATAATCAAAATTTTTATTAATAACTAAACATTAATTATAGTATTATTAAATGTATATTAATATATTACTGACAAATTACAACTCACTGTGAAATTCAAAACAGGCTGGAAATAAGCTCACACTTTGGTGGGCGAAGTCTTATTGGGTGGGTGCTGGCTGCATGATATGGGGTGCAGGCAGTCTAGCCAAGATCAGACCTGCAAGACCAGACTTGACCAATATGACTCTTAGTAATGCCTTTTTTCAGTCCCATTCAGTCTTTTAAGTAACTCTAAGGTATCACTCATATATAAATTTCCTTTACAGTCAATTAATAATAATTGCTCAATATATCTGATTTACCGAGAGCTAAATCCGAGCTGGGCACTGAGCTAAGTAGTTTCCGTGTTTTACTGAAGTCAGTCTTACAGGACAAACACAGTCAGTTCCTTTAGGCTGTATGTACGGAATTGCGGGGAAGAGAGAAGTCATGTTTTCAAGGTCATGCAGCTAGAAGGTCATAGAGAGTGAAACCAAATCTTCATCTTTCAACCACTCCATTTTGTGCCCCCCCAAGGATCCTTGTCACTGTCTTCAATAGGGGTCATGTCTCTTTGCAGCTCCAAGGGCACCACTCCATATCTGTTTTCCCAAATTTGAACATGACCTACACCTGTAAGGCAGCCTCTGTTCCACATCAGGTGCGCTGAACCTTTAGGGCAGATTGTTGCTACAAATACCAGGTGCAGCTGGAGCTTTGACTTTGCCCGTTTGTGCTCTAGTTTCACTTTTGAGTGGCTTGAAAACCCTTGTGTTGCTGTTATTTACTCTGCATGCATTGTTTATGTCCAGTTTGTCAGTTAGCTCTAGTATATTCTATGTGTTTAACACAATTCCCTCTATTATCCCTCAACACCCAATGTTCAAAGGACATTTTGAAGGTGGGGTCACCTTCAATGAATTTATCATTAAAGGCAATTCTTCAAATCTCCTCTTTACTTTGAGGTCTGTTTTTCTCTCTTTTCCCAACCCCAGCAAATTATTGATTCTTTAGTTGATGTCTTTTCTTTACTATATAAAACTAGCAGAAAAAAAACAAAACTACAACAAAAAATTAAACCCCAAAACCAAACTGAAACCCAAAAAGCCGTGAAAAGATGACTAGCAAATGAACATGTGATATACAACTGCGAATGAAACTGGAAAAATATTCAGTCTTCCTTGTAATCAAATATATTCTATTTTGAAAATATAAAGAGGTAATTTGCCCATTATATCAGCAAAATAATTTATAAATAATAATATCTAATACTTGTGACACTGTGATGAAATTGGTATTTTTCATCCAGTGAAAATGGTATAACCTTCTAGAAAAGAGATCTCACTATCCACTAAGTATCATAAAAATGTTCACAACTATTTAATAGTCTTTTTTTCTTTTTTCTTTTTTATTCTATTTTTTATATTAACATATAATGTATTATTTTCCCCAGGGGGACAGGTCTGTGAATCATCAGGCTTACACATTTCACAGCACTCACCATAGCACATACCCTCCCCAATGTCCATAACCCAGCCACATTATCCTTAACTGCCCAGCCTCCAGCAACCCTCAATTTGTTTTGTGAGATTAAGAGTCTCTTATGGTTTGTCTCCCTCCTGATTCCATCTTGTTTCACTTTTCACCCCACCCCCCACAACCCCCCACCTACCTCTCAAATTTCTCCTATCAGAGAGATCATATAATAATTGTCTTTCTCTGATTAACTTACTTTGCTTAGCATAATATCCTCTAGTTCCATCCATGTTGTTGCAAATGGCAAGATTGTGGGGTTTTTTTTGATGGCTGCATAGTATTCCTCTGTGTATATATATATATATATATACCACATCTTCTTTATCCATTCATCTGTGGATGGATATCTATGTTCTTTCCATAGTTTGGCTATTGTGGACATTGCTGCTATAAACATTCAGGTGCACGTGCCTCTTCGAATCACTACATTTATATCTTTAGGGTAAATACCCAATAGTGCAATTGCTGGGTCGTAGGGTAGCTCTATTTTCAACTTTTTGAGGAACCTCCATACTGTTTTCCAGAGTGACTGCACCAGCTTGCATTCCTACCAACAGTGTAGGAGGGATCCCCTTTCTCTTCATTGGCGTCAACATCTGTCATTTCCTGACTTGTTAATTTTAGTCATTCTGACTGTGCGAGGTGGTATCTCACTGTGGTTTTGATTTGTATTTTCCTGATGCCAAGTGATATTGAACACTTTTTCATGTGTCTGTTGTACATTTGGATGTCTTCTTTGCAGAAATGTCTGTTCATATCTTCTGCCCAATTTTTGATTGGATTATTTCTTTGGGTGTTGAGTCTGAGAAGTTCTTTATAGATTTTGGATACTAGCCCTTTATCTGATATGTCATTTGCAAATATCTTCTCCCATTTTGTCAGTTGTCCTCTGGTTTTGTTGACTGTTTCCTTTGCTGTGCAAAAGCTTTGGATCTTGATGAAGTCCCAATAGTTCATTTTTGCCCTTGCTCCCCTTGCTTTTGGCCGTATTTCTCGGAATAATTTGTTGCAGCTGAGGTTGAAGAGGTCACTGCCTGTGTTCTCCTCAAGGATTTTGATGGATTCCTGACTCACATTGAGTTCTTTCTTCCATTTTGAGTCTATTTTTGTGTGTGGTATAAGAAATTGGTCCAGTTTCATTCTTCTGCATGTGGCTGTCCAACTTTCCCAACACCATTTGTGGAAGAGACTGTCTTTTTTCCATTGGACATTCTTTCCTGCTTTGTTGAAGATTAATTGACCATAGAGTTGAGGGTCCATTTCTGGGCTCTTTATCCTGTTCCATTGATCTATGTGTCTGTTTTTGTGCCAGTACTGTACTGGGGGTATGATTAGAGCTTTGTAATTAGAGCTTGAAGTCTGGAATTGTGATGCTGCCAACTTTGGTTTTCTTTTTCAACATTTCTCTGGGCAGGGGTTTATCAATTTCATTAATTCTATCAAAGAACTGGCTCCTAGTTTCATTGATTTGTTCTACTGTTCTTTTGGTTTCTATTTCATTGATTTCTGCTCTGATCTTTATCATTTCTCTTCTCCTGCTGGGTTTCTTTGCTGTTTTTTCAGAAAGAGAACAACAAAGAAGCAACAAAGGTTGCTTTTTTCAAAGAAAGCAAAGGCTTTCTTTGCTGTTCTTTCTCCAGCTCCTTTAGGTATAGGTTTAGGTTGTATATTTGAGATCTTTCTTGTTTCTTGAGAAAGGCTTGTATTGCTATATACTTTCCTCTCAGGACTGCCTTTGCTGTGTCTTAAAGATTTTGAACAGTTGTGTTTTCATTTTCATTTGTTTCCATGATTTTTAGAAATTCTTTAATTTCCTGGTTGACCCATTCATTCTTTAGTAGGATGCTCTTTAGCCTCCATGTAATTGAGTTCTTTCCAACTTTCCCCTTGTGATTGAGTTCCAGTTTCAAAGCATTGTGCTCTGAAAATATGTAGGGAATGATCCCAATCTTTTGGAACTGGTTGAGGCCTGATTTGTGACCAAGGATATGATCTATTCTGGTGAATGTTCCATGTCCACTAGAGAAGAATATGTATTCTGTTATTTTGGGATGGAATGTTCTAAATATATCTGTGATGTCCATCTGTTTCAGTGTGTCATTTAAAGCTTTTATTTCCTTGTTGATCTTTTGCTTAGATAATCTGTTCATTTCAGTGAGGAGGTGTTAAAGTCCCCTACTGTTATTGTATTATTGTCAATGTGTTTCTTTGATTTTGTTATTAATTTGTTTATATAATTGGCTGCTCCCATGTTGGGGTCATAGATATTTAAAATTGTTAGATCTTCTTGCTGGACAGACCCTTTAAGTATGATATAGTGTCCTTCCTTATCTCTTATTATGGTTTGGGTTAAATTATAATTTATCTGATGTAAGGATTATGTAATATAAATATAAGGATTGCTACCCCAGCTTTCTTTTGATGTCCATTAGCATGGTAAATTATTTTCCACGCCCTCACTTTAAATCTGAATGTGTCTTTGGATCTAAAATGAGTTTCTTGCAGACAGCATATCAAAGGGTCTTAGTTTTTTTTTTTATGCATTCTGATACCCTACATCTTTTGATTGGGGCATTTAGCCCATTTATATTCAGGGTAACTATTGAAAGATATGAATTCAGTGCCATTGTATGGCCTGTAAGGTGACTGTTACTGTGTATTATCTCTGTTCCTTTCTGGTCTGTTATTTTTAGGCTCTCTCTTTGCTTAGAGGACCCCTTTCAATATTTCCTATAGGGCTGGTTTGGTGTTTGCAAATTCTTTTAGTTTTTGTTTGTCCTGGAAGATTTATATCTCTCCTTCTAATTTCAATGACAGCCTAGCTGGATATAGTATTGTTGGGTGCATATTTTTCTCATTTAGTGCTTCAAATATATCGTGCCAATCCTTTCTGGCCTGCCATGTCTCTGTGGGTAGGTCTGCTGCAATCTTCTATCATTATATATTACTGACTTTTTGTTCCAAGCTACTTTCAGAACTTTCTCTGTCACTGATACTTGTAAGTTTTACTATTAGATGATGGGGTGTGGACCTATTTTTTGTTGATTTTGAGGAGGGTTGTGTGTGCCCCCTGGATTTTGATGCTTGTTCCCGTCACCAAATTAGGGAAATTCTCTGCTATAATTTGCTCCAATTTACCTTCTGCCCCTGTCTCTCTTTCTTCTTCTTCTGGGATACCAATTATTCTAATATTGTTTCGTCTTATGGTGTCACTTATCTCTTGAATTCTCCCCTTGTGGTCCATTAGTTGTCTCTCTTTTGCTCAGCTTCTTTATTCTCCATCATATGGTCTTCTATATCACTAATTCTCTCTTTTGCCTCATTTATCCTAGCAGTAAGAGCCTCCATTTTTTATTGTACCTCATTAATAGCTCTTTTT
>CM053611.1:90735596-90746012 GCA_028646535.1 Procyon lotor
ATACACTAACCAAATCAGAAGAGACCTGAAACTGGGGGGAGAAGAAAGGGTTAAAAAAATAAAAAAATAGAAAAAAGAATATATTTATATTAGGCTGGTCAATAGAACAGAGCCACCCACTTGATTTTGGGTGTACTCTGGTTTCTTAAAAGAAAGTACCTCCCAAAATTTTAAAGAAAGAAACACACACACACACACACACACACACACACACACACACACACAAAAATAAGGGTAAACACGATGAAGAGATGGAATATGACTGTAAAGATGAAAATTAAAAAAAGATTATAAAAAAGGAATTGATAAGAAGTTAGTTAAAAAAAAAAAAGGAAAGACTGTGATCAGGCTGGAGATTAGAACAAAGCCACACACTAGATTTAGGAGATATTTTTATCTATTAGAAGAAATTGTATCCCAAAATTTTAAGAAAAAAACCTATATGAATACAAAAAATAAGATTAAATACAGTGAAGGGATAAAATATGACTGTAACAATGAAAACTAAAAAAGATTTTTAAGAAGGTATTGATAAGTTAAAATAATTAAAAAAACATTAAATGGAAAAAAACATTAAATAGGGAAGAGGAAAAATTTAAAAAGTAGAATAAGAAAAAAATAAAATTAAAAAAATTGAACTTTGAAAGACTAAGGGATCATGAGAAAAAAAGCCATGAATTCTATGTGTTGGTTTCCCCTAGCCCTGGAGTGCTGCAATTCTCATTGATTGGTGAACTTGGTCTTGGCTAGATGTTCTTGCTGATCTTCTGGAGGAGGGGCCTTTTGCAGTGATTCTCAAAAGTTTTTGCCTGAGGCAGAATTGCACCCCCCTTGCCAGGGGCCAGGCTAAGTAATCTGCTTGGTTTTGGTCTCGGGAGCTTTTGTTCCCTGAATGCTTTCCATATAGCTTTGGAGAACAGGAATGAGGATAGTGGCTTTCCAATCTCTGACCAGTAGGATCCAAGAGCTCAGGGTCCCAATCTTCAATGTGCCCTCAGAGAAAAGCAGTTAATCCTTCCCTCTCCCTGGTCTCCAGCTGCACCCTGAGCTCACCCAGCTTGTGACCCAGTGTTTCTATATCTGGTGCCTGGCGCCATTTGAAGTTTCCAAACCCAGCTGATTCCTGTAGTTTCACTCCTGTGCCACTCCTTCCAGTGGAGGAAGGTGAGTCTCCCCGGATTTGCTGCTTGTTGGGTCCCTGCCCCAAGAGCGGTGGCCTGACTGTGGCATGGATCATGGTTTAAGGTAATCCCAAGCTGGGAGCCCGCTTCTCAGCTCTGTCTCTATAGCCAGCTTCCCTGCTCTGACACCTGGGCACTCTGTCACACTCAGACACTGCGGGTCCTGAGACCACAGTGTCCTTGCAAGGGCTCCACCCCCCGCTTAGTCCCTAGAGTGACATCCCTCAGTGGAACAGACTTCTAAAAGTTCTGATTTTGTGCTCCACTGACCCTCACTTGCTGGGAGCTGGCCTCTCCCTCTGTGGTCTGTCTTCCCATCACTTTGGATTCACTTCTCCGCACGTCCTACCTTCCGGAAAGTGGTCAATTTTCTGTTCCTAGAATTGCTGCTCTTCTCTTCTCTTTCCTGTTGAGTTAGTAGCTGTTCAGGATTGGTTGATAACTACCTAGCTGAACTCCTGATACCTGATGATATTTAGGTCTCTTAACCCTCCACCATCTTGTTCCTTTTCTCTATCTAATAGTCTTATGTCTAGGAATCTTTCATAGGAAACTAATGTGAAAGGGAAATTTGTGTGCATAGATATGTTCCTTTCATTATTACTTATTTTAAAAACTCAAAATTAAAATATCCAGCTGTAGGAGAATGACTAAACAAATATATCTTTGATTTGGGGATATTATTCAGTCATTAAATATATTAGTCATATGCTTATGGGCATATATTATATTAAAGAAAGGGAAGATATTTGTAGGTATAACATAATTACGATTCCATGCAGAGTTTAGGGTAAATTTTTATAGAAACTGACTTAAAAAGAAAGTATTCTTTTTTATATAAAGGCTTATCACAAATTCATTTCTACAAATAGATTTTCACAGGGTGCTAAACAAAGTTATTTTGTGAAATATAGCTCTTCATTTTTGCCAATTCTGACTCATCTTTGGGCATTAGTACTGCTCCTTGTAACTGTAGGCAATGAATTCGTGACTGTCTGTACAAAAATATGGTCATAGAAGAAACCATAGTCTAGTGGCACTAAACATGTGGCTATGGCAGACCTTGGACCCCATTCAAATTCTAGATTTTTATGGATATCAGAAGTTTTCACTGAATGCAGGAATTGCTTCTTTAAACCCCAAAGTCAGGCAGCAGGGGTTAAAACTTCACAAACATGTTATAGTTCTTCAATGCTCAGTGTAGCTTTCACAGAATACCCATCTGGACCAGGTTTAAAGTAGAACATTTGCTCAAAGTTTTGTCAGACACTCATCATCCCCTTGTGTCCATAGATCAGTGAAGCCACCCATTGAGGCTCATGCCTTTTATACTTCTGGATCATACTTTCTAATTCTAATCCTTCAAATTCCTGAATTCGTCTGCCACAATTTTTCTACCCTAGATTTTATTTCAGAGGAATCACAGGTATACAGGTTGCAGTTTTATTTATGTACACTCTGAAAGCTGTTGATAGCCTAAATAAAGTAAAATATACATGAAAAACACATGGCTAGAGATGTTTTAAAAATAATTCAAATTTATACCAAACATTTATTTTCAACTCAATTTTCACATTACAAACATAGTAACAAGGGACCCTATTCCTTTTTGGGAAAGAATGTTGAGACCCCTTAGTAAACATATTCATTTGAGAAAGAAAAGAAATTGCAGACACCAAAACAACAACTGAGTATGGTTGTGAGTGTGAGGGTAAAAACATTTTATCTTAATGTTTTCTTTTCTTTTCCTTTTCTTTCCTTTTTTTTTTTTTTAAAGATTTTATTTATCCATTTGACAGAAAGAAGGGGTCACAAGCAGGGAAAATGGCAGGCAGAGGGAGAGGGAGAAGCAGACTCCCTGCTGAGCAGAGAGCCTGATGTGGGGCTGGATTCCAGGACCCTGGGATCATGATCTGAGCCAAAAAGGCTGAGGCCTTAACCGACAGAGCCACCCAGGTGCCCCTATCTTAATTTTCTAAACTTTCTGAATTATAGTTATATTATTTCTCTTGGATAAAAATTAAAATAATTCTTGTCGATCCTTACAAAGTTCAAATACCCCCTAATGTCTTTTAGCTTAAAAAAATTCAGTCTTCAAAATGTGAAGATTTGGTATTACTGAGGATAATTTAAAAATTATGCTGTAGATGAAGAAAATCATTTTTAAAAGCATTTCCCCAACTATTTTGGAAAATAGGACAAATCCATGGATCTGACCATATTCTGTGTGTTTCAAAAGCAATTATGTTTTTTATAGGCTCATCATATACATAGAATTATATAGTTTTTTTTAAAAGAGTGTTTTAGTTTACTATTGTTGCATCAATGAACATAAAAATCTTAGTAGTACATGCAGTAAGCACCTATATAGCTCATAGATGTGTAGGTTAGGTGGGCGGCTCAAATGTTCTGGGATCAGCTGGGTGACAGTTGCCCAGTTGCAGTGTCTGGGGTGGCTCTGAGACTCACTGTAGGTCTAAACTAGTGGTCTGTCGCCCTCCCTGGTGCAGCCATCCAGCTCCATCTAGAGGGGCATCTCATGGTGATAGCAGAGGAGGAAGATGGCAAACAGAAACATGCATGTCTAGGCTTTGGACTGTCCCTTCTTTCTTCCTGCCAATGATGACAGCAAGCCTTGTAGTAGAGCCCAACTTTAAGGCCAGAAAATGCCTTCTGGCCATAACAAAGCCATGGCAAGGGAAGGTGAAGAGCTGGAACTCATTATTCAATCCACCTTGAGGGGGTGTCTATGAAAGACAGTGTCATAAAGCTGGAAAATGACCAATGGTAAATTAGGCACCCAAATTGTAGAGAGTGATAATTTGAGAAGTAGGAGTTGCTGCTGATGCTACCTTCAGCTGACCAATTGCCCTAAGTTTTTGCCCACTCTTTGGTTAATTTAGGAATTTAAGGGCAACAACTTATAGAAAATAGAGTGGACATCTTATATTGAATCTTTCATTTTGACCAGAGCAGCAGAAATAGAAGGCTTCTGAATCCTGTCCCAAGTAAAAGTTTTATAAAGAAATATTGATTTCTTTTTTCTAGTCCAGAGCAAGTACAGCCATGCCAGGTTAAGAGTACCAGAAGG
Source organism: Procyon lotor (assembly GCA_028646535.1). Classification (NCBI taxonomy): domain Eukaryota; kingdom Metazoa; phylum Chordata; class Mammalia; order Carnivora; family Procyonidae; genus Procyon; species Procyon lotor. Next base: position 90,739,869 of record CM053611.1, read on the forward strand.
ATCTCAGTATGCCAACATTGGAAATGCAGACAATTGTCTGCTACCAGATCAATGCTCTGAAGAGAAGAGTGTTTGTGCCCCCTGGCAAGGGAATATGAACAAAAGAACTTCATTGGCTTTCTTCATCACCTGTTTTGACATTGATTTCCAATTTTTAAAAAAGGAACCCAAAGGTAGTCCCAGTGGAGTCAAGTGTGAGAATGGAGCAGCTGCGACAGAGCACAGATGGCAATTTTGTAGAAGGTTTATGAAGGAAGAAGGGGACCTTTCCTTCAAAGTGCAACTGCTCATTTAGGATCTTTCTCTTCAGCAGTTTCTACTCTAGTCGAGGAGCTGCTAATATCTCAATTGTTTAAAATTCCAGATTTAACAATAAATTAAATGAATATAAAAAGGAAGTAAATCTCCCCAAATGCTAAGACAGATGTACCTCTAATAGATATCATAAATCTTATTCTAAGAAAACTAGGTCTTAAGTTCTGGTCATGGTGCTGACTGACTCAGTTGCTTTGGGACATAGTTTAGCTTCTCTTAGCCTGTTTCCTTACCTGTAAGGTGAGGCAAACTACAGATGTTACCTGGGGGCAGCTGGCTTCCTTTGGGCTAGATGAGGGTCCTGGGAGCTAGTCCTCCAGTTTGTAAGCAGGGAAACTTTCAGAAGAAAACACACCCATGTAGGGTTGGGTTAGAAAGCAATCTCTGGAGTCTAGCCCGATGAGAATCTAGGCTCTGTCACTGGTTAGTTGCATGATCTTGGGCAAGTTTAATAAACCCTCTATACTTCAACTTTTGTGTCTATTATGCATGTAAAAATACCACCTGCCTTATTGGTCATTACGCAGTGTATGCAAAATGGTTAACCCAAGGCCGGTTTGTAGTAAATATGCAAGGAATGTTAGTGCACATTTGGCTGCTTACCTAGCACCCTCCTCCCATTCCTCTTTCCTAAAAGTGCAGTAATTTTGTTTGGGTGTCTAGCCTTCTTCTGCAGCCCATAGAGGGGAATCTAATTTACCTCAGCTTTCAGAGTGGTCCTGATTATTGGAACTCAGTAATTCTCAAACTTATGTATCATCAGAATGATATGGAGGGCTTATTAAAAAAACAGATTGCTGGCCCCCATCCCTATTGTTTCTTCTTCAGTAGGTCTGGGGTGGAGCTTAGAGTTTTTATTTCTAACAAGTTCCCAGGTGGTGCTGATGTTGGTGGTCCATTCAGCCTTTACTGTGTGACTGGTGATGTACTAACCTCTTTGTACATATCATATCATTTAAATTTCAGAATAACCTAGTGAAGCAAGTGTTTTTATTATATTCATTTCGAAGACATTGAAACTGAGGCCCAGAGAGTTTAGCTGACTTGCGTAATGCCAAGCAGCTATCAGTAGAGCAGGAGCTCAGCTTGGCATTTTCTAGACTCCTAATCCAAAGGCCAAGTCATATTTCCTCCATCATACTCTCAGTGGCAAGAATATTCCTTTCCAGTGAATGTTGTCCAGACTATCCCTAGTAGAGTTTTAGGGTACCTGAGAAGCTGGATTAATACCAGAGATGGCTAATTAAACATGGAATTGAGAAAAGGGAGGGAAAGACTTTTGATGGAGGATGAGCTCATGAAGATTCATAAGGTGAGGTCCAATGAATTATCCCTTTTCCAGAAAAAGGAGTAGAGCTCTGAGCTTTTCTTTCCTGCACAAGAGACTAGAACTTCTACCAAGTTCCAGCTCTCTGGTCCCCCTGTCTCTAAGCCTCAGTTCACTTGGTTACCCTTCCGTTTTGCCCCCCCTGAGTTCACCTTCATTTTACCTTAATTAACCGTAGGCCTTCTCAGTTCTTCTTAGACACATCCTTATAGATGATTTTTTTTTTAATTTTTAAATTTAAATTCAATTAATTAACATGTGATGTATTATTGGTTTCAGAGATAGAGGTCAGTGATTCATTGGTCTTATATAACACCAAGTGCTCATTACATCCTGTGCCCTACTTCATGTCCATCATTCAGTTACCCTAACCCCCCAGCAACCCTCAGTTTGTTTCCTATAATTAAGAGTCTCTTATAGTTTGTCTCCCTCTCTGGTTTTGTCTTCTTTCATTTTTTCCTCTCTTTCCCTATGATCCTCTGTTTTGTTTCTTAAATTCCACATATCAGTGAGATCATATGATAATTGTCTTTTCTCTGATTGACTTATTTTGCTGACCATAATACCCTCTAGTTCCATCCACGTTGTTGCAAATGACAAGATTTTGGTTTTTTGGATGGCTGAGTAGCATTCCATTGTGTGTATATATATCACATCTTCTTTATCCATTAATCTGTCGATGGACATCTGGGTCTTTCCATAGTTTGGCTATTGTGGACATTGCTGCTATAAACATTGTGGTACAGGTGCCCCTTTGGATCACTACCTTTGTATCTTTTAAACATTTTTTAAAAAGATTTTATTTATTTATTTGACAGAGAGAGAGAAAGATTACAAGTAGGCAGAGAGGCAGCAGAGAGAGAGGGAAGCAGGTTCCCTGCTGAGCAGAGAGCCTGGTGCGGGGCTCGATCCCAGGACCCTGGGATCATGAACTGAGCCGAAGGCAGAGGCTTTAACTCACTGAGTCACCCAGGTGCCCCCACTACATTTGTATCTTTAGGGTAAATACCCAGTAGTGCGATTGCTGGGTCGTAGGGTAGCTCTATCGTCAACTTTCTGAGAAACCTCCATATTGTTTTCCAGAGTGGCTGCACCAGCTTGCATTCCCACCAACAGTGTAAGAGGGTTCCCCTTTTTCCACATCCTCACCAACATCTGTAGATGATTCTTAACTTAACTTCTTCAGTGGCTTATTCTCACCCATTTCAAACATACAAATAAGTACAGAATAATTTATCAAGGCACTCTTGTACCATCACCCACATTTACCACAGGTTCCCATGTTGTATTTTTACTGCAGACTGTGAAAAGAAATGACAAAAAACGAATAAACAAACAACAAATCCAGATGTGTATCTGGTATCATTCCCATGCTTGATTTTTAATTTTTACTAACATGTATTGCTTTTCTGTTTAAAAATTTACATAAATGACAAACCTGTATATTCTGTGCAAATCATTTTGCAGTTTTCTTTTTCCATCAGCATTCTATCAAGATTTAGTTTACTGTGGGGTACCTGGGTGGCTCAGTCGTTAAGTGTCTGCCTTCGGCCCAGGTCAGATCCCAGGGGTCTGGGATCGAGCACCGCATCGGGCTCTCTGTTCTGCAGGAAGCCTGCTTCTCCCCCTACCATTCCCTCTGCTTGTGTTCCCTCTCTTGCTGTGTTTCTCTCTGTCAAATAAATAAAATCTTTAAAAAAAAAAAAGATTTAGTTTACTGTAATGGCCTCAGGTTTTTTACTTTATTAATAAACCACATTTTATAGTCTGTTCTGTTGAGTGTTTTGTTCTGGTTGTTTCCTTTCACACGTAGTACAGTGGACATTTTTGTATATCTCTCTTTGTATGTGTGTGCCGAGTTTTCTCTAGGGTAGAGAACCAATGGTGGGCCTGACAAATTGAAGAGTGTGCAGCACTTCTCATTTACTAGGTAGTGTGCCTTCCTGTGAGTGCACCTATGAATTTCCATTTCCCACATAACTGCTAACTGTGTTAATAGATATGGCATTTAAAAATGAATTTATTTATATTGTGAAAAAAATGGATCAGACTTTCCCCACTAATTTTTAAGGTCTTCTTTTGTTATATACCGAGTTCCAATGCAGAGAGCCAGGTCTGTTTCCAAGCTCTCCATCTAGTAGATAATTGTCCATTGTTTCACTGTGCCTTATGATACTTCATAAAAAATCTTGATGTCTTCTAGGGTGCATTCCCTTTCATTTATTTTCTTTAAAATTATCATGGTTATTCTTTGCTCTCTGTTGTTTCATGGGGAATTAAACATGAGCTTGATGTTCAATTGCTGGGGTCTTGTTGAGGTCCTTGTTGAGGTCTATGAAAAATCTTCTAGGGAAATTTGACTGGAATGCATTGACTTTATAGATTAATTTGGAGAGAATCGCTGTCTTTAAAAAGCTGAATCTTTCTCACCCATGAACATCCTGCATTTTTCCATTTTTTTTGGTTTTAAAAATTTATACCCTTTGATAACATTTTATACTGTTTCTATAATATTAATGAATATCTTTTGTCAGCCGTGTTCTTACATACCTTGTATTTTTGTTCCTGCTGTGACTGATAGGATTTTTAAATTATATTTTTTAATTGAGTGTTGCTGGTTTATAGAGATGTTATTGATTTTTTGGTATATTGTATCCACCAAGCTCTTATTGCCTTTAACGGTTTCTTGATATAATCTCATAGATTTTTCCATGTAGACAATCATATCATCTGTGAACAGTGACAATTTTGATTCTCCCCATCCAGTCTTTACATCTTTCCCCCTCTGGTCTTTTTGCTTTAGCCAGGACATCCAGGAAAATACTGAATACAAGTGGTGCTAAAGGACATCTTTATTTTTGAAAATGGAATGCTCTAAACATTTCACTATTATATATGATATTTTTTGAAGTTTTTTGATAGCACTCTTTGTCAAGTAATGAAAGTTTCCCTTCAGTCTTGGTTGCTAAGAGTTTTTACTTGAGTAAATGTTAAATTTCATGTGTTCTTATTCTATATCTTTTGGGATTATCACATGGGTTTTCTCCTTTGATCTGTTAGGGTTGTATATTACTTTTATTGATTTTCTAACATTAAATCATCCTTGCATTTCTGAAATAAGACTTACTTGGTCATGGGATATTTATTTTTAAATACTTTTCTGCATTTGGTTGCTAATAAACTTAACTTAATAACTTAAAACTTTTAAGTTTATGTTAATGACCACACGTGGTCTGTAATTTACTCTTTGCACTATCCTTCTCCACTTTGTGCACTAAAGTTATGTTAGTCTCATATGATGAGTTGGGGGTTCTCTTTCTATGTACTGGTAGCATTTGCATAAATTAGGAAATACTAGTTCCTGTAAGGTTTGGTATCTACCTGTGCAGTCATCATGACCCTTTTCTTGGAGGTAAGAGAGATCGTTGTTTTGTTTTGTTTTTAAAGATTTTATTTATTTGACATAGAGAAACACAGCGAGAGAGGGAACACAGGCAGAGGGAATGGTAGCAGGAGAAGCAGGCTTCCTGTGGAGCAGGAAACCTGATGTGGGGCTCAATCCCAGGACCCTGGGATCATGACCTGAGCCGAAGGCAGATGCTTAATGACTGAGCCACCCAGGCGCCTAAGATCATTGGTTTTTAATTATTGATTCAACTTCTTTAGTGATCATATGTCTGTTCAGGTTATATATGTATATGTGTATATATATAATTAATTATAATTTAATAATTATAAATAAATTAATATATGTTTAAAGATTTTATTTACTTATTTGAGAGAGTGCGAGAGAGAGAGAGTGAGCAGGAGGGAGAGGGAGAGAGAATCTGAAGCAGACTCCATACTGAGTGTGGAGCCCATCTCTGGGCTGGATTCCACGACCATGAGATTATGACCTGAACCAAAACCAAGAGTTGGATGCTTAAGCAACTGAGCCACCCAAGCACCCCTCTGTACTTTTTATGAGACAGTTTGGTAGTTCACAAAAAATTTTTTTGGAAAATTTTATGCCTTTTTTAGGTTTCACAGTTATTGGCATCAAGTTGTTCAAACATTCTCTTGAGCTGTTTTAAGTTTTTAATGTACCTGTAATTATATACCTTTGTAAAGTCTAATAAGGCTAATTTGTTCTTTTTCTTTTTTTTTTTTTTCCTCAGTTCTTTTTCTTATTCAGTCTTGCTAGAGGGTCGGCTTCATTTTGATGTTTACAAAGATTCAGGCATTTGTCCTGTTGACCCTCTTTATTTTATTATTTGTTTCTATATGATGAATTTCTGTTCTTTTCATTTTCATTTCTTTTCTTCTGCCCCTTAACTTGGGTTTACTGTTTTTCATTTTCTAATTTTTTGAATTAGATGCTGAAGCCATAGCCTTTTGATTTCAAAGCAACTAAGTATCCGTGAGATTTAAGCAAAGCAAAACAGTTAAACCCCACAAAGATGAATTGTGGAGGCTTTTTCTTTAAATCAGATGATTTACTTGTAGCAAGAAATTAAAAAGTC
>CM053611.1:90746512-90788009 GCA_028646535.1 Procyon lotor
GTCCAGCTTACATGTGCAATTCAGCTCCAAGAGGTGGATGACAAAACCTAGTGACTTCAGCATCCCAAGGGCCCAGGCAAAATTAATTAAGTCATTGCTGCTGAATATTAGCCCTTCTTGAGTCCTCCCTCCCAGGTTTATTTCTAATTATCTCCCATTGAGTCATGTCCCCAATGAGTCAAAATTTTTATTAGATTTTTAGGAGCCGATCTCCTGACAGCTTCAAAGGATTTTTATATTTTAGCATAGCTGATTCCCTCTAATATGCTTCTATCTCTTAACTAATCTCTGTCCTGAATCATATTATAAAACCATAGAGTGGAAAGAGTCCTTTGAGGTCACCTAGCCCAATTCCATCTGATTATAGACAAGTAAACTGAGGCCTAAGGAAGTTTAGTATCTTGAGTAAGATGAATAAGTTAGCACTGCAAAAATCTGATGCTGCAGAGACCTACTTACTGTGGAGTCCTATCAAGACCAAATTAGAAATGGCCCTAGAATAAAGGCCTGCATATTTTGACTTGGAGGCTATTCCATCCTAAACTCCAAATATCCACATAAAGTATCCTCATCAACAAGCCCGGTCCATGCATTCTGAGCTTCTAACAGACACTTCAGGGCCTGCCTCTTCGATGTGGACCAAGACAAGGAGCCATCACACACAGGAATAAAGATCCCACCTTGAGAGACACTAAAGCAAACTAAAAACAAACAGAAGAAAATGAATCCACAGACAACAGAAAATCTGGAGACAGAAGAAAATCTCCAAAAAAAAGAATCCTCAGAGTGATATTTTATTTATTTTTTTAAAGATGTTATTTATTTATTTGTCAGAGAGAGAGAGAAAGAGAGAGAGAGATAACAAGCAGGCAGAGAGGAAGGCAGAGGGAGAGGGAGAAGCAGGCTCCCTGCTGAGCAAGGAGCCTGATGTGGGGCTCAATCCCAGGACCCTGGGATCATGACCTGAGCTGAAGGCAGCTGCTTAACCAACTGAGCCACCCAGGTGTCCACAGAGTGATATTTTATACATAAAAGATAATGCTAGGAAAGGGAGTTTATTAAAGAATAAGGAGTTCTTAGATATTAAAAATATGAAAGCAAATTTTAAAAAAAACTTAATAATCAAGCCAAAAGACTCACAGAAAGTAAAATAAGAAGATAAAGAGAGGAAAAGCAAGCCAAAAAAATAATTGATAAGAATGCTATGGAGATTAATCCAGAAAGTCTACCATGCAGCCAACAAGAGTTTCAGGAGTCCAGCGTAGAGAAAATTAAAGGAAATTAAGGGAAGGAAACTATCAGAGGCATAAAATGAGACTATTTCCCACAACTGGAAGATAGAAGTCTGCCTCCAAGAAACAGACTCTTCACTATAGGGAACAAAAACAAACCGCTGGTTACCAGAGGGCCCGTGGGGGGGCGGGGAATGAGTGAAACAGGTGATGGGGATTAAGGAGCGCACCTGCTGTGATGAGCCCGGTGATAGATCGAAGTGTTGGGTCACTGTAGTGCCCACCCAGAACTAATACTACCCTGTATGTTAACTAACTAGAATTAAAAAAAAAAAAAAGATAGACGTCTGCCTGAGGGAAATTCCAGAGTACCCAACGCCACAGTACAGCTGGATGGAATTTCAGAAGGCCAGGGCTACAGGGGAGATCCGGAGAGCTTTGAAGAAGAGAAGGAGAGTTTTGATCAAAGGCCCAGGAATCAGGATGGCTTTGGACTTCTAGACATTGGAAGTAAAAGAATAATGGAGCAATGCCTCCAAATTTCTGAGCGAAGACTATTTGAAGCCAAGGAGTCTATACCAACCACGTGGCGAACCCAGTGTAAGGATGGAATGTGGACAGTTGCACACAAGCAAGGGTCAGAGCATGTGTCTCCAACGCGCTACGTCTTAGGAAATTACTGAAGGTTTGGGCTTCTGCAAAAGGAGAGAGAAAAAACAAGGACGAGGAAAACATGGCATTGAGGAAAGGATCCAACAGTGGGAGAGCAGGAAAGGGAAAGTTGTGGAGCAGGCCATGGGAGGAGCCACTGGGCAAGAGATGAAGAAGGGAGGTGTCCAGGAAGAAAAAACACAACCGGTAGATGACTTGTTGATCTGAGAAAGAAGAGGTATTTGGGCTGGTTTTCTCTTTCTCCACACTACTAGATTTTGGTGGGGCTACAATCTCTCTGGCTCTCAGGAGGCATTGGGATTGACTCTCACCAATCAGAGAGTCCTATACTCAAATGCCAACAATTTGTCTAATACAGACATGTGACCAGGTCTGGCCTATGAGATAGTAAGCGCCAGGCTTCCAGAGGATTCTAAGAAAGAATTTGGGCACTGGCAAAAGAGAGCAAAGGACAAAGGCCTGGTCTGAGCTCCCACCGTCTTTCTTTCTGCTCCAGCCTGTGTGGTCTTGAGAGCTGCAGGAGTAGTCTCAGGACCACCCCAGAGACCCAGCCAACATGCTGAGGACAGCAGCAGAGAAAGACAAGAAGAGCCAGCTTCCGTCTAATCTACCTCTAAACTTTCCCTGGAACTGCCTACTGCCAAGGTCCTTATTATGTGAGATAATTACATGTCTTTGTTACGTAAGCTACTGTTTGCTGGAGCTCTCTTACTTGAAGCCAGAAGCATCTTAGCTGGTATGGAGAATATCATGAACAGTCTTTGGCAGGTGTCAGAACATCTGCTTGCAAAAATTAACAGTAGGTACACTGAAATCTGAGCAAGTTAAGAAAGGAGACAATCCTTTACAAGGAATAGCCAACAAACTTATTAAAGATGCTCAGCCTCACAAGTAAAAGGGAAACAGAAATTGAAATTGCATTTAGATACCATTTTATATCCATGAAGTTGGAAAAAAAATAAAAGCCTGACCATTCCAAAAAAACCACCCATACTGGGCTGGTGAGTGAGTATTTAATTATTTCAACCATTTTGAAGAATAATTAGACAATACTTAGAAAAACTGCCAACACTTATTATATACTAAAATTCAGTATATTTAGAACTAAACTCTTCCACGTATGCACGAGAAGACAATTACGAGAATGTCCACTGCAGCATTGTTCATAATGACCAAAAAAATGGATAAAAATATAATTTTGTTTATCAGAAGGAAAACAGATTTATATTGTGGTATACTCATGCAATGAAATGCTACACATTAGTTTTAAAAGCCAGAGTTACATGTACAAATTACAGAGTTACATGGACAAATCTCAAAAGTGAATGTTGGGGAGGGGCCCCTGGGTGGCTCAGTCAGTTAACTGCCTGCCTTCAGCTCAGGTCATGATCCCAGGGTCCTGGGATCAAACCCTGCTTCTAGCTCCCTACTCCAGCGGGAGTCTGCTTCTCCCTCTCCCTCTGCCTATCACTCCCCCTGCTTCTGCACTCTCCCTCTATGTCTCTCATCTCAAATACGTAAATAAAATCTTTAAAGAAAAAAAAAAGTGAATGTTGAGGAGGTAGGACCAAAAGGCTAATCAAAGTATTAATGCTATTTATATCAGATTTTAAAATACAGCAATACTATATATCATTTAGGAATATATACATCCTATATATATACATATATAATATAAGTAAAAAAAAATTCACGGAATGACAAACATCAACTTCAGTATCATGGTTGCTTTAAAGTAGTAAGGAGAAAAGAGCAAGAATGAGATTAGGAAGAAAAACCCAAAGGGTTTCAACTGCACCTGCAATGTTTCATTTCATGCCTGCAGCAAATGTGGGTTATGACTAGGACAACAGGTATCTGGGTGTTCATGATGTGAACTATTTCCATTTACTTAAAATTTCCATCATGTGGTCATAGTACCCTAATTGGCTCAGCAATCTCTCCATAGTCCAAGAAATGTCAAAATTGATTATTGAATGACCTAAATTTGCATACAAAAATATTAACAGAAGAAAAAATTAAAAGGCATGAGAATCCCAGCAGAAAATAAGTAGAAAAATGTTCATAATTTAAAATGAGGAAAAATATCAAGCTTATTACTTAGAAATAAATACAATCAATACCAAAAGCTTTCGAAGTTGAAGTGACTGGCTCTGGCAAACACATAGGGAGGGTCTGGGGGGGAGTTCTCGTTATGGACACATTACTGACAAGAAGTAGATGTTATTCTAGTTCTCCAAAAGGAGATAGATTCAGTGATTTTAATGGCATTTGCAGTCAAAATTATCTAATATGGTTATAAGGGGAAAGGATGTATTAAGGGCACTTGGAGAAGGGGGCAGTGAGAGCCAGGCCCCCTGAAGTGTTTGCTAAGATAAATTTAGTCTGTTTTGCCCCAGAAACAGACCAACAGTGGCGCTAGATTCTGGGGTCATTTGGGCCAGGCAGGAAGAGAGTAGTGGTTGTCACTGGGCATCTGAATGGCAGCAGTCAGCAATGAATGGGCTGAGAAGTGGACACAGAGGGCGAGGCGGCAGAGGGAAGGGGAGTACGTGTGGCCAGTGCCAACAGTCCATGGACAAAGGACAGGTGTGGTGTTGAGACCTAGCACAGAGGAAGTCCTGAAGGGGAGAGAAACGGGAAAGGAAGAGAAGGTCTCATCAAGAAGGCAAGTTAGAAACAAACATCCCAGAGAGAGCCAAAAAGGACTCAATCAGTTGTTGCTGGGCAACAAGACCGGGAAGGACAAGAATCAGGAGTCAGGTTGAACAGCAAGAACAGGATTTCCAGAAGTGGTGCTGAGCCACTCCAGGGACAAATATCAGGAGCCAGAGAATGCCAAGATTTCTCAAGATACCAGAACTTAGGGACCTGAAAAATCTTCCAAATGGCTTCTTCTTCTTCCAGCATGATTTTCACTGAGCTATTCATATATGCAATATGTCTCTTTCCCCCCAACCCCACAGAATCTCGGAGGCGATGCTTAGCCTATGTTCCTACTACTGCACCAGTCCTCACACAGGCAATGTATCCCTTCCATTATGAAGAACAGCTAGACTACACAGTTTGGCTTCTACTCTTTACTATCTCTGTGATCTTGGGCAAGCATTTATCCCCCCTGTGCCTCAGTCTCCCCAACTTTAAAATAGGTATAATATGAGTACCTACCTCATAAGCTAATGTACTTATCAGAGAGCTTGGTACATAATAATCATTCAATAAATCTCAACTGTTATTCTTAGATTTGGATGACAGACCTCAAAAAATACATGTCACCAGAGACACACTAAGAGAAAACCAAGCAGGTGTGTAAAGAAAAATAAAATAAACTCAAGTGAGAGACATTGGAAGGAAACTAAGATGCCATCATGGCTCCCTTCATTGAATCCTTGGTGCCAAGGAAGGAAATACCTTTGGAGAGTGAAGAGAAGTTCTAATATATGACATAGTTTAAGCAGCTACTCTCTGCCAGGTGCAATGGGAAACATTCTGTAGCAAATTCCATTAGTTTCTATTCCAGTTACCATTACTAAGTAAAAAAATTGTCCTCCAAATTTAATAGTTTGAAACACTAACCATCAAGTTATGCTTCTAGATATTGTGGGTCAGGGATTCGGCCAACATGACAAGGATGGCTTGCCTCTGCTGCATGATTCCAGACCCTCAGCTAGGAAGATCCCAATGGTGGGGGCCTGGAATCATCTAGAGGCTCATTCACTCACCTGTCGAGCCTGGGCCGGGATCACTGGAACACAAGGACTGCTGCTGAAGCAGGGGCCTCCCTGGGGGACTCGCTTCTTCAGGGGAGTCCGTCTTCTTACAAAGCATCTCGGGACTTGAGGTGCAGCTGTTCCAAGAAACAAGGTAGAAGATTCATGGCCTTTCATGACTCAGCCTCACAGGTCACACAGCATCTACATCAGTATTGGTTACAAATGAGGTTTGAGGGGTGCCTGAGTGGCTCAGTCGTTAAGCATCTGCCTTCAGCCCAGGTCATGATCCCAGGGTCCTGGGATGGAGCCCCACATTGGGCTCCCTGCTCAGCGGCCTGGGTGGCTCAGTCGTTAAGTGTCTGCCTTCGGCTCAGGTCATGATCCCAGGGTCCTGGGATTGAGCCCCACATCAGGCTCCCTGCTCAGCAGGAAGCCTGCTTCTCCCTCTACCATCCCCTCTGCTTGTGTTCCCTCTCTTGCTGTGTTTCTCTCTGTCAAATAAATAAAATCTTTAAAAAAAAAAAAACACATAGTTTTGTATCTGATGTTAATCCTCTATTTTGACCTTGCCACAATGGACTGTGTCCCCCAAAATTCATATGTTAAAATTCTAGTCCCGAGTATGATGGTGTTAGGAAGCAGGGCCTTTGGGTCATGGGGTAAAGCCCTCATGAATAGTAGTGCCCTTATAAAAGGGGCCCCAGAGAGCTCTGTTCCTCTCTTTCTAACATGTAAACAACAGCAAGAAGACAGCCATCTAGGAACCAGGAAGCAGGCCTCATCAAACACTGGATTTTCTGGTGCCTTGATCTTGGACCTTCCAGCCTTCAGAACTGAGACATAAATATTTGTTGTTTAAACCACCCAGTGTACAGTACTTTGCTATAAGCAGCCCATACTTGACTAAAAATTGACCAACACAAAACTGTAATTCTGTTCCGAGTAGCAATGCACTCAGCCCAGGATAATGAACCTTAACAATCCTAGTCCCTTTAAAAAAAAAAAATTATGTATTTATTTGAGAGAGAGCAGGAGAGGGAGCGAGCAGTGGGGAAGAGTGGAGGGAGAGGGAGAAGCAGGCTCCATCCTGAGCAGGGAGGCCGACATGGGGATCATGACCTGAGCCAAAGGCAGATGCTTAACTGATGGAGCCACCCAGGCGCCCCAACAATCCTATTCCCTTTGACAGTGATCGGTTATGGCAGGGTCCCTTAAAACTAAGCATGATCATATGACCCAGGTCCAGCCAATAAGACATAAGGGGAACTCTGCTGGGGGGCTTCTAGGAAGTGTTTTGCTTTCCTTCCTGGTAAGAGTCCGATTTGGGGACACCTGGATGGCTCAGTCGGTTAAACATCTGCTTTAGGCTCAGGCCAGGATCTCAGGGTCCTGGGATCATGCCTGCATTGGGCTCCCTGCTCAAGCAGGGAGTCTGCCTCTCCCACTGCCTACTGCTCCCCCTGCTTATGCTCTCCTCTCTCTCTCTCTCTCTCTAATAAGTAAATTTTAAAAAAGAAAGAAAGAAAAGAGTCAGACTTGGCCACTACTGATACTTCCACTTCAACTCTTTCTTTAAATGAACATACAATGTTTGGAGCTGTGGCAACCATCTTATGACCATTGGCAAGAAACGTGAGAATTAAAAGTCAGGAAGCTAAGAACAGCAGGGAAGAAGATATAAAGACCCTAGATCCTTGGTTGCATCAATGAGCAGCTGAACAAAAGCCAGCCACTCCTTCTTGTTATGCAGAAAATATAAACTTCAGCAATTTAAGCCAGTTTTAGTCAGGTTTTTACTTACAACTGAAAGCAATCCAAGCCAATACAAGCTCATAATTTCATTTAGCTCTTATAATAAATTAATTAGGCATTATTTATTTAGCCTTCATTATCCCAAGATTGGAACTTGCACTTTTCCAAGGTCACAGAGCTAGCGTGCGTTACGAGAATTTGAATCCAAAAAGAATTGCAAAGCTCAATGTTTTTCCTCTCCTGCCCTGCTACTCACGGTGTGGTGCTTGAATCGGAAGGACAGCATCACCTGAGTGCCTGCAGAGATGCAGACTCTCCAGCCCTACCGAGATACATACGCCAGATCAGAATGTGCGATTTAACTAGAGCCGCGACTCTTACCTAGATGGCCCTAGGGGAAAGAATGAGGACCCCGGGTTGCAACCTCCAGGAGGCCAGATTTCAGCTCAAAGAAAATGAGAAATGTTTAAATAAGTACAACTACCGAGAAGGAAAGTTTCTACATGTGAAGCAGCGAGTTCCCACCTCCCCCCACTAGAAGTATTTGATGATCACTGGAGGAACACCTGCTCGCTCCGGCTGCCATGGAGATCGCCTTGAGGCCTTTCCCTTCTGGTCATCCTTCCCCTTGACCTTTTCAAGGCCTGAAGTTGCACCATTAGCGATATCCCTGGAGATCCCAGACAGTGAGCCCTGTCTAATAAAATGCCATTCTAAAGTCACTGGTAGCCCACCTGGTAAAGAGAAGTTTGTGGTGTTCTTGGGGTGGGCAAGGTGACGCTGTGAGCTGGGGCGAAGAATGCCTTGGGGCAGGATTGTGCCCCCCTCCGCCGCCCTCCCCGCCCACGGAAGGCCAGCTCTCCAGAGGCAGCCCAGCTGCGATCACAGAAAGAGCACAGAGGCTGGGCATCTGAAGTTGTGACAGCAAGCAGGTGGGGAAGTGACCACGGCTGCCAGCGGCCCAGGAAGCCAAAAGCGCACAGTACCCTTTCACTCAAGTAGATGCCACCTGCCGGTGGGTTTGAAGCTCCCTCAGCTTTCCCTGCCTAAGTCCCAGGCAAAAGCTACAAATTCCAGGCGGCTTTGGAAGCGCACACATGTAACCACATTCTCACCCTTTTGAATTTAATTCCACAGTATAATTAAACACATATACTGCACATGCCCAGCTATAATACAAGCTGTCGGTTCAATTTAGAAGTGTGCATTAAACAAACCCAAGCAAGGAGCAACAGTCTCTGAGCCTTAGGCCTGGGGGAGGAGCCGAGCCCTTAAAAGAACATTTCGTGGGACACACTGCCATCTAGTGGCCACTCGGTAAACTGTCCAGACCAGGAAGGACAAAGTAGCTGGTGCCTGAGATCTCCAGCGCCAGGTAAAAACCCCCAAATGTTTTGAACTAAATTGTACTGAAGGGGGCACCTGAGTGGCTCAGGCGTTAAGCGTCTGCCTTCGGCTCGGGTCATGATCCCAGTGTCCTGGGATCGAGCCCCACATCGGGCTCCCTGCTCGGCAGGAAGCCTGCTTCTCCCACTACCATTCCCTCTGCTTGTGTTCCCTCTCTCGCTGTGTTTCTCTCCGTCAAATAAAAAAAAAAAAAAAAAAAAAAATCTTAAATTGTACTGAAGTAAATTAAGCTGAATTGGAGTAAAGTGAAGTGAAGAGGATGAGCATAAAATGGACAGGGTTATATCGGGACGATAACCAGGGTTTGATGACCTATTCCTGAGCCAAGGAAAGCACAGTATATTTTAGACCAAAGGGAAATATCCTCCCGCAACTGGCATGAAAGAAAAGCAGAGAAAAGGTCTTCAAAAGTTAGGCCTCGGCTCAAATGATAATCAGAGGTGGTCTACCAGGACTGCAGTAGAAATCCTGTTTCTATCTTGGAACACTGAAAAAATAAAATTAATTAAAAAAAAAAAGAAATCCTGTTTCTGACACTTTACAAATAAATATTCAGTAAATACTTGAAGAAATAAATTCATATACAAAATATGAATTCCTGCCCTTAGTAAAGAGGTCAGAATAGAAGTTTTCTTAACTGCCACCATCTGTCTCAGGAGCCCCTTCCTTGATGTTTAACTGCACCTGACACCCATTCTAGCTACTTCCACAAGACGTAATGAGAGTGGGAATAAAGTTCTCTGTCCCCCCAGGCTGTGAATTTTCAGAGGAGCCTTCCGATCCCATGTGCCTAGACCATGCCCATCACTTAATAGATAAGGGAAGAGCGAGGAAGGAAGGCATCATTACTATAGTATTGATGTGCATTTTGGCAGAAATCTTTTGTCTGTTTTGGCAGGCCTCTTTGAACAGACCTTCTACCATTATCCTGAGGCGTTGGGGCCCTTGGGGTAATAACAGTTACGAGCTTTCCAAGTCCTGATGTTATGGGCTGAATATTCGTGTACTCCCAGAATGTGTACGTTGAAACAATGTTTCCCAATGTGATGATGTGTGGAGATGGTGGCCTTTGAGAGGTCATTCAGTCACGAGGGTGGAGCCTTCGCGAATGGGATTAGTGCCCTTGTAAGAAGAGAAATGACCTCTACGTCTTGTTCACTCTCCCTCTCTCCCTGCACCATGAGAGGACACGGCAAGAAGGCGGCCATCAGCAAACCTCGGAGAAGGTCCTCCCCAGGAACTGAATCGTCTGACACCTTGATCTCGCGCGTCCAGCCCCCAGAACTGTAAGATACACATTTCTGTCGTTTAAGCCC
Organism: Procyon lotor; assembly: GCA_028646535.1. Classification (NCBI taxonomy): domain Eukaryota; kingdom Metazoa; phylum Chordata; class Mammalia; order Carnivora; family Procyonidae; genus Procyon; species Procyon lotor. The sequence goes on from CM053611.1 coordinate 90,756,605, forward strand.
CTACCCTACGGTATCTTTGTTATAGCAGCTTCAAAAAGACCCCCCAATTTTTCCTTTGCTTTGTTTTTGTTTAATTTGGTCTAATTTCTGTTTTGGGGTAACTTCAAAACGTGCTCTATGATACGGAATAATAGTGCCTGATGCGCTTTACAGTTTACAAATGTCTACGGCGGGATTACTAAGGGTGCCGTTTTACAGATGTGGAAGCCGAGACTCTGCCAGTGGATCGCACCACCTTGGCGCCTCGAGAAGTTCCTGCGGGTGGGGTACAGCGGGGCCCCCTCACGGATTTCACTCATAGATAGAGGGTTTCAACAGAGATGTCGTTCTAGGCTTTGATCTGGGACTTATTTTGAGGCGTTTCATCTTTGCCTTTTGACAGTCTGTCCACAGAAACAAGCATTTCCTTGGAAGCTACCAGCATCCTCTCGTGGAGGCTCCGGGGGCGGAAGGTATCTCCTGCTCAGGCTAGGCCTCTCCCCTCTCACAGACCCATTTGGCTCTGCTGAGTCATCTTCTCTAATCCACTCCTCCCTGTGGCATCTACACACGGAAAGAGCCCTTCGAAAACCATTTGAGGCTTTTCAAAACTTCACCTCATCATGGTCATCTATAAAATTATTGGCTAGTGACAAACTCCCAGAAGGAAATTTTGTTAAACCAGGTACGAATCACACACAAGGATAATTTTCATGAAGCCTAAGGGCATTCTGGGGAGACACGAGGAGCAGGGGAGTCTTCGTAGAAAAAGTATGTGAATTAAGATTTTCATTTACAGCACCAATGAGCAGGGGAGTCTTCGTGGAAAAAGTATATGAATTAAGATTTTCATTTACAGCACCAATGAACCCAAAATTGAAGCAATTGCCACCACGAGAGCAAGTTGTATGTGTGTATCAATATTTTTACTTTGATCTTTCTTTCCTTAAAAGATCCATGACATACACATGTACACACACCTCTGTCTACCGTGAAGATTCTACTCTTACTTCAAGAGAGTTCAGGGCCGACCCTTCTGTGATGCTCTTCCAGCTGGTCCCTGAGAGAAGCCAAAGTAGCCCTCCTTCCTGCAATGTTTGTGTCATCCCAAATTCCTGGGCTGAAACTAACGCCCATGTGATGGTATTGGGGGGTGGGGCCTTTGTGAACTGACAAGGTTATGAGGAGGGAGCCTCATTTATGGGAGAACTGTGAGAAATAAATTGTTATTTAAGCCACCTGGGCTATGGTAATTTCTACAGTAGTCCAAACTAAGTTCCTCCCTCTACCCCGCTAGCACACCCTGCCTAATCACTGACCATCTGCATTTTGATGGTCCCACTAGCCTGTAACCTTGTTAAAGTCAGGAATAAAGAGAAAGCAGAATTCATCCCCCTTTGGAGTTCAGAAAACAATCAAGATGATTCTAGAGAACTAAGAAGCCAGACCTGGTGGCTCATAGCTCTACCCAAATACTGCACAGGACCTGATTTACTGAGTTGAAAACCAAATCTCTTATAAATCCATGTCAGTTAAATGCTTGTGGCTACTGTCTAGGAAAGGAAAAATACCTATCTTCCATGTGTTTGAAGGATATTACAAAGAGCCTTATTTTTTAAAATATTTTATTTCTTTATTTGAGAGAGAGAGAGCATGTCCGTGAGAGAGAGTGCAAGCGATGGAGAGGGAGAAGCAGGCTGCCCATGGAGCAGGAAGCCCGATGCGGAGCTAGATCCCGAGACCCTGGGATCATGGCCCAAGCCAAAGGCAGCCGCTTAACCAACTGAGCCACCCCGGTACCCCAAAGACCCTTCTTTAAAAAATGAGGGGGCTCCTCTGTCACCAGCTAACTCTAGACTGTTCCATTTTTAACCCTTAAAGAAGTTCTTACCCCTTTTACCTTGTAGTGTCAGTTTTCAGGCTATGAATTTACAAGCTCCTTAAGGGCAGGGAAAGATCCTTCTACTAAAATGTACCAGTGATTCTTAACGTTTGAGATGTGGGTTTTAGAGAACCATTATTTAGGCACAATAAATAATGCCCTGTCTTCCCCTTCCAAATTCCAAACCGAGTGAAAAATAAGGTACAGGAGTCACAGAGATCAAAATATAAGAGCACTTATTAACACTGTGATCTAGGAACATGTCAAATCATCTGATAATGTTACAGGATAGGAAATGGAGGGATGCGAGGTGGAATCATTTCCTTTGTAGGTGGCAGAACCAGGCTTTACTCCCAGCAGCGGTGCCAGCGCCCCCACTGGTAGCCATTAAGCAACACTGCCTCTCCAACACCTGAACAGGCCAATGAAGCTAGTTGGAGAGTAATCAATCCTTGGTTCTGTGGCCAAATGGGCTTCCTAAAACATCCCCCCTAAATTGAAACTTACCCTCCAAAACTATGGGCCTTTCCTTGTGTGGAAGGACAGAATCTTCCCCTTAATGGACGGCAGATGATAATATGCCTCCTACCCAAGACCAGCTACATACTTTGCGAGGACCAGTACAAAATGAAAATGTGGGGCCCCTTGTTCAAAAATTATGAATAACTTTAAAATGGTAACAGCAGAACATTAAAACAAGTACAGGACCCTACTAAGCACACAGACCTATGTAACTAAGGGGTTACACCCCCATGAAGCTGGCCCTGCCTCTGGCGCAGGGAGATTCCATCAAGAGAGGCCCAGGAGGCTTGTAGAGGAGAACACTCAGACTCCCTCCCCATCCCGAGAAGTCACTCCAGGGGATGAGAGAGAGCCAAGTTGCTGAGAGAATGAAAACAGGAATGGTCTTCCCATCCTTCCCTGCTTGAGGGGTAAAATGAAAATTCTTTTCTTCTCCTCAACAGAAAATGCAGAATTGGGAAGAAATGAGCTACCTTTGAGGGACCTTTTTTGCGAAGATGGTAGAAATAACACACAGGCACATATTTCTCATACACTTTCATGGGCTTCCCAAGGCCCTTGAGTATTATCTTAGCTCAGGCTGCTATAACAAAATACCACAGACTGAGTGTTTAAACCATGGACATTAATTTCCCCCAGTTCTGGAGGCTGGGAAGCCCTGGATCCAGGTGCCCTCTGATTCAGTGTCTGAGTAGAGCCTGTTTCCTGGCTTGCAGATGGCTGTCTTCTTGCTGGGTCCTCATGTGGCAGAGAGTGGAGCTCTGCTGTCTTCCTCTCCCTATAAGGAAACTAATCCTATCATGGCAACTCCACCCTCAAGACTTTATCTAAACCTAATTATCTCCCAAATGTCCCACCTCCAAATACCATCACAATGAGGGTTAGAGCTTCAACATATGAATGGTGGGGAGACCGGGGTCACAAACATTCAGTCCATAGCAGGTATATCTCTGCAAATCCACTGCTTTAAGCAGTGAGGGATGCATACACAAACACACGCATACATACGTACACATATAAATACACATACATATATGTACAGACATGCACACACATACACACACATATAGATAGACGAGATCCCCTTGAGGTCCCTTCCAGCCCTCAAATTGATCTTCCTGAAACTTTAATCTCAGCAGCGTTCCATCTGGCTCAGGATGAGTCAGCTCATTTCCTTCCCAGGTAAAGTTCAAACCACCTCCATTGTTTGTGCACAAGAATCTTCAGTCTCCATCACCCATGGCTGTCAATCCAAAGAGCCAGATTTACACTCACTGTGGTCTGGCTTCTCATTAACCTTGAATTGCCTCCCCCTACACAGAGCCATGACATTTAAAATCCTATCAAGTTAGCCTAAAACAACCATCAGACTGAACCTTTGGGGAATAAAATAAATGACCCATAAGCCTAGCATGAGAAAGAAATAAAAACAGCTCTTCAAAGGAGGAAGGTCTCTATCAAACACATCATTCATGACACGTCACTTTGTGTTGGCTGTTTGCAGCATATCTGAAGTTTAATGATATTCATCAAATTTAGCCCTTGGAATGTAATTATGACTCCGAATGTCACCTTGAAATACTGACTAATCACGATTTCCCAGAAGGTATACTGCCATTTTTAATGAGTTTCAATAAATGTTATATAAATTCCAAAGACAGAGGTCTTATTAAAAAAAAATAATAATGATTCATGGGAACCATATCGCTTCCCCAATATTTTTGTTTTGTTTCATCTTTTGTTTTGGTTTTTTCATTGAAATATAGCTGACATACACTATTGTATTAGTTTCAGGTGTACAACAGAATGATTTGACAATACATTATGAAATGCTCACCACAATGTGTGCTGACCATCTGTCACTATACAAAGTTATTACAGTATTATTGACTACATTTGCTATGCTATACTTTTCATCCCTGTGACTTATTTATCTTATAACTGAAATTTGTACCTCTTTATCCCCTTCACCTACTTCACCCATCAACCCACCCCACTGGCGACCACCAGTTTGTTCTCTGTATTTGTGAGTTATTCTCTGGGTTTTTGTTTGTTTGTTCATTTGTTTTTTAGATTCCACAGGTACGTGAAATCAATTTTCCATTATTTTTATACTATATCGAATCTGTCTCTTTCCTCACCAGGCTGATGAGCAATGTGCATCACTTATACTCATTCCTTGGTTGAAATGTTATTGAGAATCTACTGTGTTTGAGGATGTGATACCCACCAGGAATACAAAGACAAATAAAAACTAGCTTCTATCTTAAAGGGCTTTTCAGTGCAGGGAGGAGACCATCATGTGGGGATAGATGCTGTGACAGCAGCACGTGCAGAGCATACGCTCCAGAAGCATCAAAAAGGAACCGGCAGAATCTGGAAGGAGACTTTTGGATGGAAGAACATTCCCAGGAGAGGAAAGGGGATGAGCAGAAACAGAGTGGAACAAACCCTACATGCAGCAGGAACACACCCTACACGCAGTGCAGTATTGCACTGGAAAGATGAGTGTCAACGCTGCCATTTGCTAACCTCATGACCTTGAATAGATCACCTGACTTTTCTGCACCTCAGATTCTTTATCTCCAAATTAGGAATAACTATCCCTATTCGCAGAATCACATTGAGGTTCCAATAAAAATATATGTAAAAGTGACCTGCAAGCTTGATGAACTCTACAAAGGTCACTTGTGCTTGTCTTTTAGAATCAAGCCTACCGTTTCTCTTCCCTCTTAACCATGAAAGCCTACGCTCTCAAAGGAATGTCGTGGCCCAGTCTGCTCGGGACACAAAAATAAGCCAAGCACAGCCTGGAGAGATGGTTGCCGGCGCCACCAGGATCAGCAGCAAAAGCTTCTGCGGCACCATCGTGACTCTCACAGCTACCATTTTTGAATCCTTACCACATCGTGGGCTCTGTGGCAAGGATTTTATGTCTCTAGCTTTCTTTAGGGCAACCCCACAAGATCAGGAAGAGAACGATCTCCCTTTGATGGAGCTCAGAGAGGTTATAATGGCCAAGCTAGTGAATGGCAACGTCAGAACTGGGACCCAGATTTGACCACGTGACCCTGGTCCTTCCCATGATGCTGAAAGTGCCTCTTCCTTTTCCTTTCCCCCTCTCGTCTCTCTCGCTCACTGCCTTCCTTGACATGAAAGTAGGCCACTCCTAAATACTCATCGTTTTCAAGGAGAAACTTTTCTAGGAGGAAATGGAGGGAAGGAAACTGGTAGGCTGGCCCCCAGCTGGCAGCGTCTGTGTCCCGCATGCCTGTTGCCAGGCATTCCCTGCGGGACGCAACAAGAGCTTCTCCCAGAATTAGAGCTGGCGCTGAAATCAGAAACCACGCAGTGAGAATTCTGAGCAACCAGCAGGTGAAGCTGCCTGTGCAGAACTTTCCAGACCCATTAACCTTAACATATGTGTCTCATCTGCAGGGAGGAGGCAGGCGGTGGGAGGGGCTCAGCAGTGGTTGTGGGGGAGGGGGCCTGCTATTTTTAACCCACTCAGCCAGTCCTCCCTTCCAGCAGGCTCTCTGCCTGCTTATAGGTTATTTGCTGCCTCCTAACGAACTTTCGTTTGTCCTACCACTTTTTTACTTCTGGAGTGGAATCATTTCCTCCCTTTTTTATTATGATACAACGGACAGTTCTTGGGGTTTGGGGAGAATATTTAAACTCCTTTGTTTCCACTATTGCCTTTGGAAGGCAAGGGACACATGGCTGTCCCTTTGTTAAAAAGCTTTGTATTCCAGGAACCAAAATAAAATGTATGATCTAAAAGAAATTAAGGCATCATTGGTTTGGGTGTCAGTGTCCCAAAGGACAAGCTAGACCCTGCCAAGAAATAGGATACCTGGCCTGTGGAGGAAGAGCAGAAACCAATCTTGCCGCTGCAGTAGATACTTCATGTTCCCTTCTTCGAAACCATTCCAAGTTTAGACCACTCAACTCTCAGCCTTATGAGAGTAGGGTTGATCAGAGAGACCCAGAGCCTGGTACTAAACTGCTCCCAATATATATTCATGGAACGAACAAATGAATGAGGGCATTAAAAGTACTAGTAAATATATAAGTATGTCATGTAAGTGCTACATGAAGGGCATTCATGAGGCCACACTCCCCACCAAGAATTAGGAATCCCCTTCTAAGATGAAAGATAACTAGGTCTGCAAATCATAGTAAGATAGAGCAGACTCTAACCAGACTTGACTTGTGACCCAAGGACAGAAATCACTGACATCCTGCGTGCCAACTTCAGTCAATTGATGGTGGTCCCCTGGAGTGCTGTGTAGAGGAGGATTTTTGAGGCTTTGTCAGAGCCCAGTGGGAAAGATAGCCATGACCAATTAGTAATGTCTGCCATGCACACAGGAAGGGAGCTAAAGGCAGGATACCATACATATGTCATCCCTTTGTTGACACATCCAAAAAACTTAACCAGAAATGGGTTTGGTCAACCACAGAAGTATGGAAAAGGGTAGCCACTAAGGTGGGTGTGATCACTGCCCAAGGAAGCCTAAAGCAAGTGTTTCTCTCCGGTGGAGGGGCACAGAGTAGATGTCCAGTCATAAAGTGCTTACCACCCTAGTACTGATTCTGGATTTTCCCAGCAAACTCTTCCTTTCCTTCCCATGTAGCATGCATTTAGGAGAGGAATGTTCTGGGTCAAGATACACCTAGAATCAAGCCACCAGTTCCCTTAATATTTATAGTGCTTAGGGGCGCTTGAGTGGCTCAGTGGGTTAAAGCCTCTGCCTTCGGCTCAGGTCATGATCTCAGGGTCCTGGGATTGAGCCTCGCATCAGGCTTTCTGCTCAGCAGGGAGCCCGCTTCCTCCTCTCTCTCTGCCTGCCTCTCTGCCTACTTGTGATCTCTCTCTCTGTCAAATAAATAAATGAAATCTTTAAAAAAAATATATTTATAGTGCTTAGTAGAGGAGGAGCTCCTGGGAGGCTCAGTCAGTTAAGCATCTACCTTTGGCTAAAGTCATAATCCCAAGGGCCTGGGATTGAGCCCCGAATCAGGCTCCCTGCTCAGCAGGAGGCAGTCTGCTTCTCCCTCTCCCTTGCCTCTCCTCCTACTCATGTTCTCTCTCTATCCTTCTCAGATAAATAAATAAAATCTTTAAAAAGAAAAAAAAATAGTAGAGCTTACAGGATGCCTTTCTGATTTCACCGATTACTTTCTGCAGACTCGGTTCACAGGTGCCTGTCACAGGAAGATAAATCTACACTCAGGGTGCTTTGAGCCAGTCAAGAGTCTACAGGGATGAGGACTGGAGCTCCAGACTGTGGCAAAATCACCAAAGGTTCCCCTGCCAGGCCTCTTCCTGGACTTGCAGTAGCATGTCATGTTCATTCAACAACCGCCACATGCTAAGAGGGTTATAAAGCACAATTAAGTCATTAGCATGCTATCAGGATCCCAATTAACAGATCTGATGAGTTCTGAAGGTGGGAGACCATTGGATTATTCATTTTAACAAGGACAGAGAAGTAAAGTTTCTGATGCCTGGAGATTGGCAGGGCCAGAGCCTTAATGCACTTCGAAGAAGAAATCATGACTTCTTACTTATGCAGCTATCTTCAGGGCCTGTCCGCACCCTGAAATATGGTATCCAGTAAGTATTTAACGAATGATGAAGTTGACTGAATGGGCAGCAGAGGTTTACAGAAGTGCTAGGGGAAAAAAATTATTAGGAACCAAAGAACCAACAGGAGATGCTATCAACAAACCACCTGCTTCACAATGTCACCTTCCAGCCAGTTTAAGGAGTTTTCACCCTCAAGCCAGCATTATCACTGTTGGTACTATAGCCTTGAACCGTTCCCTCTCCCTGGAATGCCCTTACCACCACCACCATACCACCCTACCCCCACCATCCCATTCATACACACTCTGTGCTCACCTACCGAAAATAAGGTCTTTTCCGACTGCTCTAATTTCTCTATCTCTCACTCCCTTAATTAACTTCTGTCTCAACCCCCATTTATTTGCTTCACATCTATAATTATCCTGTTTTTCTTGTTTTTTGTTTGCCTCCTCTTCTAGATTATTAACTCCATGATTATAAGACCATATCATCTTACTCTCCCTGTATCCCTAGTGCCAAGTTTAGTGTCTGTTGATAGAAGATGCTCAATAAGTATTCACTGGTTGGTTGGATGGATGGATGCTTTATTAATTGCCTTATTGGTTAAGCTTCAGTAGAAGAAAACACAAGGCACCACTCTAGTTATTTCAATCAGAAGGGGATTTAAGGAGAAAATTTGACTTGCACAAAACTGTTGGAAGAGCTGGAGGTATGAGCTCTAGCTTGGGCTTCCAAAAATGACCACCTGAACACTGTTTTACTGGCCTCCACTTTGCTACAGTCAGTCCTAATGGGCAGTCCAGGAGGCCACCCCTGGAACTGTTGAGTTCGAAGACATATCACTGAGGCCGCAATACTACGTTAGGTAAGTCATTGATGCTTTAACTGCCTCTCAGCAGCCTGAAAATGAGGTAGTAAGCTCTGGAACATTGCTCCTGGGGGAAAATGTCTCTGCAATTGGGCTTATCAGCAGGCAGCCAAAATAGCAGGCAGATGGCATCCACCTAACTTCTGTCTTCCAAAACATGAGCTGTTGGATCTGGCTGAAGAAGCCTAAGTTACATGGGTGGCCCTAGGTGCGAGGGAGTCTAGGAAATATAGAGTTTAACTTTCCAGCTTCTCTAGTTCAGGAGAGCACTATATGGAGATTAGAAAGGGTGGCAATGAATTCCAATTCACCAAAACCACTTGCCTCTGAGGTAAGCAGGGAAATTCACATCATCTCCACTTTTTAAAGATGGAAAACTTGAGTCTCAGGGAAGTTACGTGATAGTCCCTGTTGACTGGTTCTCAAAATCATTTGTAAAATGAATGAAAATAAATGATTTGCCCAGAGTGCAGATTTCTACTGTCCTTTCAGACCCAAGTGAAAGGAACTTCTCTATGACACTTGACCTTACTCCCCAAAACAAGGTTAATGCTACTGATTGTGTACACACACACACACACGCAACCTTGATACTTCTATCATGGTGCCTACTACAATATATTTTAAGAATCAGTTTACATGTCTGTTTCCCTAAGTAGAATGAAATTCTCAAAGTCAAGGATGGTGTCTTGCTATTCTTACCACTGTGTTTATTCACTGTGCTTCGCTCATAGGAAGTAAAATCAATAATTGGTTCATTGACTTAATAAGTGTAAAGCTATGGGCTTTTGACTCCAGTCCGGTGCTCGTTCCACCATGGCACTCTACTTCAAGCCAACTTTGCCCAAACCCACTGGCTTGGTTATTATTTACTCAGTCATGCAAGAATATTTATTAAGCAACTGCAATGCATCTGTGTTTGGCACAGGAGATGTAATAGAAGCAAAAAGAGACTCACTTTCAGCTCTCATGGAGATTATAATCTAGCAGAGAAGACTGATACTAACCAACTGGTCACACAAATAAATGCAAAACTACAGTTACGGTGATGGCATCGCAAAAGAGTTTAAATGAAAAAACACTTTTCCTCAACTTACAACACTCCTGACAGTAGATGTGTGGGGTTTTCCACACCAAGCAATTCTCCAATTCTTGGCTGGCACCAACTGGGTGTCCTACAATTTAACTCAATTCTTACACTAACTGCCCAGAATTAGCACACACTCCATAGGTTAAAGTCTCAGTTCCACAACACTGCCCCCACTTCAGGTGCCAATCACAAGTCCTAGGTTGTGATCTGTGCTTCTGACCAACTGGCTATAAATTGGTGGTTCCTACAACCCCTGCTTCAGGTCCAATTATTTGTTAGAGTGGCTCATAAGACCTGGGAAACAGTTTACTTACTCCTGCCAATTTATTATAAGAGATAATAAAGAGCCAAATGAAAGAGATGCATAGGGAAAGTATGTGGGAATGGGCACAGAGCACCCATGACTTCCCTAGGTGCACCTCCCTCCCAGCACCTGCATTCACCATCCCAGAAGCTCTCCAAACCCCCCACTGTTTAGGGGTTTATAGAGGTTCCATTGTTTAGGCATGGCTGATTAATTCATTGGCCATTGGTGATTGAACTCAACCTCCAGCCTCCATAGAGGGAAGGGAGGGTGAAAATTCCAACCCTCTAATCACATGGTTGGTTCCTCTAGCACCAGGCCCCCATCCCCCAAGAGTCACCTCATTAACATAAATTCAAGGTAAGTTGAAAGGGGCTTATAATAAAAAAAATTTTTAAATGCCCACTTAGCTCTATAACTCAGAAATTCCAAGGTTTAAGGAGCCCTTACCAGGAAGCTGGGACAAAGACCAAATATATATTGCTTATCATATCATAAAGTCAAGAGTGCAGAGTAGTATGGGAGCACACAATAGAAGGCTTGGACTATACAAGGATGTCAAAGAAGGTTTGTATAAAGCAGGGATGATAGCTGAGACCTGAACCATAGTAGGGGTTACACATTGCAAAGAAGGTAGGGTAGTATATTCCACGGGGATGAGAATAGTCGTGCAAAGGCCTTGTGGTAGGAGAAGCTGAAGGAACCAAGAATGAGGATGGTACCAGCTGGGGCTGGAAAGGGACAAGGAAGTTAGACCCTTACAGGGAAGGACTTACAGGACTAATGAAGGATGTTTTTCTTTATTTACTCAGGAGAAAGGGAATGACTGACATGCTTACATGTGTGCTACAGAGAGCCTCAGTGTGAGGAATAAACCATCACATACAGTCATGCATTCGACATCCCATGGGATCCCCGCCCTAGGCAGGCAAGGGAAGGTGGGCTGAGCCGCTTCCAACAGTAGCCCAATGTTCCTGTTCCATCTTTCTAAGATTGAATCATATTTTGAACAACATACAAATATATGCTGTGCACACACACACACACATGCGCGCGCCTTTCCAAAGAGCACTTTGGAGAGAAACAACTTGGTTATATCACTCACATACAGAGGCACAGAGAGATTGATATTGGCTTTTTGCATTTAATTTATTTTGCAGAAAGAAATTTAAAAGTCTTTGGGATTGGAGGTTTCCTTTGAACTAACATCAAACCACCAGACCTGCTGAGGAAGCTTCAGCCAAGCTTTGATATACCTCGGCACACACATAGCACTGCTTCTGCTGTGGACATGCAAAGGGGGAAAAAAAAATAGCACTGTGCATGGCAAATCACTCCTGATTAAAAATAATTAGTGGAGATAGTACATAAGTCACTCTTAAACCCCTCGTTTTCACTAATTATCCTCTTCAATATGTACTGAGACCAAATCACTAACACTGCTTTGGATATTTCAAAAAATATCTTTCACTTTATCCAACAAGAGCTTAAGCAAGAAACTGGAATCAGGCCAAACAAAATAATATTTACATTGACTTTTTTCCTTGTTTTTAAATCTCACTCCCTTTCACTCTTAAATTTTGTCTGTCATGTTTTAGCTTATAATCAAGTGCATTGCTTCTCCCCAAATTATAATTTCATTAGAGGGCATGGATTAGATCCGCAACCACCATTAAATTCTTAAGGGATTTTTTAACTTTTCTGGGGATGAAGTAGAAATTTTACACAAAATAGGAGAATGTACTTTGCAGGGTAGATTTTTTTTTAATTATCTTAACCTTGACTTTACATAAACTTGAAAATAGTAACAGTAAAATCCATTTTATGTTCCTGATCATTCTAACCCAGCGCTGCTCCTTCCCAACCACATGGCCTTGACAAATCAATTAGCCCATCTGAGGTTTAGTTTGCTTACTTTTCGAATAGGATAATAATCAGGCTAAGGTTTAAGGCCAGTTTCAAAGCAAAAAAGTGAGGCCATCAGACCTGTGTTTCTGAGGAATGCTGAAAACGCTCTGACTTTTCCAGAACCTTAGTACATTAGCCACACTCACTCTCCGGCACACTTGATTCCTGGTGCATTGAAAAAGGAGCCACCGTTTTCATTGCTTTGGTGCCTCTGCAAATGCTTATACCCCTCTGCCTGAAATTCCCTAACTTCCATATCTCGAGTTGATCGCTCCCTACTCTGTATTTTCATGATCTTCCCATGGCTTATCTCATCATATTATAATTATTTATCTATATCCCAGGCACTCTCAACTAGGCAGTTTGCTCCTTAGGGCAACAAGAACGTCTTATTCATCTCTATATCCTTAGCCGCCATCAGATTTCCTGGCATTAAATATTCATTCACCGAATAAATGAATGCACAATTATATGTAATAAGTCTAGTTGAAACGTGTAAATTACAGGGAGACTAGAATTATAATATGCTATATCAAGTTTACTAACTACTGGTTTATCTCCATTCAAACATCATAAGCTATTCTACTTAATGCTAGAAACTACAAGGGTGAGATCAGCCTTTAACCAAATCTACTCTGTCTAAAGATAAAGATTTGTCTCTTATTCTTTCTTGCCCTTTATTTCCATCCCAAGAATAATCACAATTTATACCAATCCCCTCTTACTGTTGCTAGTCTTTCCCCACTGAAAGTTCTTAATGGCACGTTTTTTGTCTGTCTTGCTCATTGCTGAAGTAAAGCTCATAACACACAGTAGGTAATCAAAGAAAGCAAGTATGGAACAGACTGTTTTATAGAATCTCTGCATTTCATCAGCTACTTGTATTACATTTTCAGTATGATTAAGGCAAGTCATCATTCCAGCATTGTTGAAGTCTAAAGGGGGCCCAATAGACAGCACTCTTTTCCCTTTCCTGAACAAGTTGAAAATTGAAACAAAAAAGTTGGTAGAGAATCAAAATTTTACTTTTATTAACAGTCAAGCTAAAATCAAAGAACTTGGCAAGTTCTTGGTATGGTACTAAACCTCAGAATTCTATAAAGTCAACCCTTAATCTATGGGCAGTCTCTGCTTGGGGGTGAAGCAGCTTCTCTTAAAAAAATAATACAGCAGGGGTGCCTGGGTGGCTCAGTGGGTTAAAGCCTCTGCCTTCAGCTCAGGTCATGATCTCAGGGTCCTGGGATCAAGGCCCACATCGGGCTCTCTGCTCAGCGGGGAGCCTGCTTCCTCCACTCTCTGCCTGCCTCTCTATCTACTTGTGATCTCTCTCTCTCTCTCTCTCTGTCAAATAAATAAATAAAATCTTTAAAAAAAAATAATATGGCAAATATGGCAGAATATACTATAACACAGATGAACCCTGAGTACATTATGCTCAGGAAACAAGCCAGTTACAGAAAGACAAATACCATATGATTCCACTTATATTAGGTACCCAGAATCATCAAAAAGGTAGAGACAGAAAGTAGAACTAAGGTTGCCAGGGGCTAGAGAGAAAAGTAAATAGGGAGTTATTATTAAAAGGGATAGAGGGGTGCCTACATGGCTCAGTTGGTTAAGCATCTGCCTTCGGCTCAGGTCATGATCCCAGAGTCCTGGGACCGAATCCCAGACCAGGCTCCCTGCTTAGCAGGAAGCCTGCTTCTCCCTCTCCCTCTGCTCCTCCTCTCTGCTCGTGGTGTCCCTTTCTCTTTCTTTCTCTCTCTGTCAAATAAATAAATAAAATCTTTAAAAATATAAAAGTGGGGGCGCCTGGGTGGCTCAGTCGTTAAGCGTCTGCCTTCGGCCCAGGTCATGATCCCAGGGTCCTGGGATCGAGCCCTGCATCGGGCTCTCTGCTCTGCGGGAGGCCTGCTTCTCCCACTGCCATTCCCTCTGCTTGTGTTCCCTCTCTTGCTGTGTTTCTCTCTGTCAAATAAATAAAATCTTTAAAAAATAAAAAATAAAAATATAAAAGTGATGGAGTTTTAGTTTTACAAAGTGAAAAGAGCTCTGGAAATGGATGGTGATGATGGCTACAACATCATGAATGTATTTAATATCCCTGAACTGTACTCTTAAAAACAACTAAGATGGTAAATCTTATGTTGCATGTATTTTACCACAATTTTTAAAAACGGGGGAAAAAAGAGACCAAAAAAAAAAAATCTTAAGGCAGAGAAGAGCAGAAGAGAACACAGTTTCCTAATGGACAACTCATCCCCAAGAGCAAGTGTGGAAGGATTTAGGTCCTAAATGACAGCTTCTTTGTCCACACTCACTGATTAAAGACAGCATTCCACCTCCCTCAGGCAGAAGGAAGGAGGAAACGGAGAGGTCAGTAAACTAATGGGGTTTCCAGGCCCTTCTGTGGAGGAAAATAACAGGAGTGAAGAAAGGGTTTCCCCCCTCCCATCCCCAATTAGACTGCACTCCAAATACATCTGTTTTCAGATGCACTCTATAAAAATTCTGAAGATGGCCACGTGCATGAGTAATGTCCACCAGGTCAGTGTTAATGATTAGAAGAGATGCAGATAACATTACTTTTGTCAACGAAATAACAAGCGGCCCAGGAAACCTAGTTAATTTCATTATTTTCCATCAGTTTGGGGACACACAATAGTACTGGCAGGCAATATAACTTGGGGAAAATAGTAATAATAATAATACTTTCTAAGGGCACCTGGGTGGCGCACTCCGTTAAGCACCCAACTCTTGGTTTTGGCTCAGGTCATGATCTCGGGGTCCTGAGATCAAGCCCCATGTCAGGCCGTGTACTCAGTGCAGAGTCTGCTTGAGTTTTCCTCTCCCTCTCCCTCTATTCCTACCCCACCCCTCTCTCTCTCTCTCTCTCAAACAAAGAAATAAATCTTTTTTAAAAAGAATAATACTTTCTATCACTTTTCAAGGGCCCAGCTTTGATCACATGACTTACCCTACAACCTCCCAGCCAGTTTGCGCCCTGATTTGGTCCAAAGCAAATTCCCAGCCACTGAACTGCCAATGAGGGTAAGAACCTTGCCTTTGTCAGTAGAAGCTACATAGGATATTCTTGAATATTCAAGATCCTTCTATTGAAATCATCCTTTTCCTGGATGGTCAGTGGGCCTAAAGAATTCTCTGGAAGCAGCAGTCTCTGGCTGGCAAAGCCATATAATGTAAGACAGGTGGAAAGCAAGGAAGAGACCCTTAACTTCATCAAAAATATTTTTTCAGGATGCCAAACAGCAGAAACTCTGAAAGGCATTTTCCCCAGACCTCTCAGGCTACTCGGAGCAGACCTTCTGTGAAGGGGTTAAGAAAAATGTATCATTTGGCCAAAACAGAGAGAAAAACCCAAATATAAATGTTTGAAGATTTGGGCTTTTCAGGTGTCTGCCTTTTGAGCTCAAAGAGGGAAAAGTTAAGGGTTGGAGCAGAGGGAGGCCCTTAAAACTACTAAGTAATTTCTTTTTTCTGCTTTGCTTTTCCCCTGTGTAGAGCAAACTCTTATGTTACATCCCAGCCTGGAATAAATCTTCTGGGCTGAATGATAAATCAGGGATTATAATGGAAATCACTGTTGACCTTTAAAAGGGCACTGTCTTTATATTTTCACACTGGGCTGTTTGAAATGTCGACTCGGAATCGGGAAAATAATATGCCATCGATTTCTCTCCATACCTCTTACAACAGAGCTTGAAATTGACCTGGAAAGCATAGGTATGGGTTTTCTCATTATGGTTTCAACATCATCGGAAATGGTGATTAATGATTCAGTCCTGGGAACGGCATTGTTAGACCTTGTAATTACTTTGTGAATCATGTCCAAACAGCAAGAAGTGGGTGCATTTTAACCCTCTTGTGGTAAAACTCTGTGGTCCTTGATTACAAACCTATACAAGATGGGGCTATTATTTCCTTGTATTATTGTTTATCTTTTTACCATCTTCCCCTTGTTTGATTATTCCCTCTTTTTTTTTTTTAATTTCTCCTCCCATTTCCTCATGTACCAGGCCTCTCTGGCAATTGGTTGGTTCTAGATTTTCATTCCTCATTCTTTGCATTTCTAATTTCCCTCTTTATTTTTCCTCCAATTTCATAATCTCTCTAATATGCTTGTCTTTTTCATTGCTCTTTCTCTTTTTGTGGCTGCTTTGTCCATTCCATCTCCCATTTACTCTAGAAGGAACTTTTAGAACCATCTAGATTCTCTGCATAACCTGATGCAGAGTATGGAATGTCTTCCCTCACCTGCCTTAATTTTCACATGTCCTGGCCCATGCAGGAAAGCTGAACTGCTCACAGCTGCCCCTTGCAGTCAGTTCTCCCAACAAAACACCATAAAGAGATGTCTGCGGACTTTCATTTAAGCATGGAAGCTGGCAAGCATGACCTCTCTTCATTTTATAAGTAGCTCAATAGAAATGATTAACATTTTTCTGTTAAAGAATTTTTTAAAATAGCTTTTAGTTGCTGTGGCTCAAGTGAGCTGCTCCGAGGGATATGGCCACTCTGCAGAAGCAAGAGGGACCCACGCTCAAAATTTGGTTTGGATGTCGAGACTGAAGATGCCACATGTACCAAAAGACTACGGAAAGATTTATTATTTACACAAGTAAGATTCTTCTGGGGAGAGAGGGGCAGGACTCCCAACCAGGTTCAAAGCAACTTGAGAACACAAAGACGAGAGGCATGGTTGGGTTAGGTGTTGTGCACGGGGCCAGAGTCTCCCGCCAGCGCCAAGGAGGAGAGCATCCTGGATTTCTTAGCAGCTTGCCCAGACGAGCCGAGAAAAAGAGGAAAAGATGAAGCTTAAAAGCTGTCAACAGTTGACATTAGAAAATGGAGTCCAGTCTCTCCCCTCCAGGGCCCTGAGGAATAGGGCACAGACATACAGAGAGTGAGCAGTGAAGGGGGGCCTGCAGAGACATCCTCTCCCTCGCCCCACAGGTCCTGGCCTCCGGGAGAGGGGGAGGGGCCTCCATGGACTCTGTGAGATCTTTGACCAAGACAACTAAAAGCAAGCTAGCAGTCCCAGACTAAACCACAGCTGGAGAAACCCAGGAAGAGAAAAAGAGAGAGAGAGAGAGAGATCTATAGAGAATCTCTGGGGCTTGGAAAAAAGAAGTGTCACCCAGTGAGCTCATTCACGGCAAAGGACACTCAGGAACCTAAAGTTATAAAGCGAGGAAGAAAAGCTCACCCTATTTAGATGAAGTACTTGCCCATAGCCAGATGTGATTTGAACTTCATAAAAAGTGTTCTCTTGCCCAAAACATCTGTCTCATGGATGCCCTAGAGTCAGACATCCATCGGCCCTCCTTTAAATTCAGGGTCAGATTCCCATGACGTTTAGAAGAGCACTAGAGAAAAGGGCATTTTTCATGGACCTGGATTCAAGGTCCCCTTTCGCCACTTTTGTGACCTTGAGAAATAGACTCCTTTCTGAGCTCCAGGTTCTGCTTCTGTACAACAGGGATAAATAATACCCACTCCATTTCACCAATTCTAAATCGTACTTTTTCGGGGTGCCTGGGTGGCTCAGTGGGTTAAAACCTCCACCTTTGGCTCAAGTCATGATCTCAGGGTCCTGGGATCGAGCCCCACATTGAGCTCTCTGCTCGGCAGGGAGCCTGCTTCCCCCTCTCTCTCTGCCTGCCTCTCTGCCTACTTGTGATCTCTCTCTGTGTCAAATAAGTAAAATATTTTTTTAAATAATAAATAAAAAATAAAATAAAATGTACTTTTTCCTTGCATTTTAGCATCTCTGAAAATTGGACATAATCAGAGGCTCTTACAATCTTAACTGGCAGGTTTTTTTCTTCATGGCATATAAAATAATGGTGCATCTTATGGTCAATGGTATTTTAAATTAATGAAACACACTACTTCACAGGGCTTAGAAAAGGTGAATGTGAAAACACGTTATTCATTATAAGTTCTACGTAAGTGGGGTTACTCACTGATTTGAAAGAGAGAGCGCATGAGCAGGGGGAGGGAGAGAAGAAGGAGTGGAAAGAGGGAGAGGGAGGAGCAGACTTCCCGCTGAGCAGGGAGCCCAATGTGGGGCTCAATCCCAGGACCCTGGGATCATGATCTGAGCCAAAGTCAGATGCTTAACTCACTGAGCCACCCAGGCACCTCCATATAAGTGTTTTATATACCTCTTTGAGCCTCAGTTTTCTTATCTGTAAAGTGGAGATAATGATGGTACCAACCATATGGAGCTGATGTAAGGGTTAGATACTTTAATACATATAATGTATTCAAAAGTGTATGGCTCAGGGAAGGAGACCTAATATTATTATAATTCCAAGACTTCTGACTCATTTGAAGACAAGATGGTTATTGATTTATTCCCTAAACACTGAATGTTCTGCGGGTGCCAGCAGGGTTCTAGAATCAGGCCCCATGGTCCTGAATCCTGACTTTGCTACTTACTTACTCTTGGCAATTTCCATATTTTCATTTAGTCCCTCTTTAGTATCCATGAGATGAGAATTAGAGAACCTGCTTCACAAAGTATGGGGGGGCCTTAAATAGATCAGTCCATGAAGAGAGCCTAGGACAGTGCCTGGCAAGTGGAAGTCCTCAATAAATACTAGTTATCATCTTCAGTAAGCAATTCTGCTTTGAAGAAGCATCTGGTCTAGCTACAGAGATGGCCCAGAAGGAGAGAGTTATAATACAACAAGTAAAGGATGGCCCCTTCACGCACTACCCTTGTGCAAATCCTGTCAATGTCTTCCAGTCCAAGACCATCCCAGAATACACCTGAGGTCAAATGGACTTGGCATTGCTCCCTGCTCTGGGGACATCTCATACCATAAGGAACCATGAAGTGTCTCAGAAAGAGGATTTCAGGAAGGGCTTGCTCTAGGAGTTGGGTCTGTTCCCTGAGGAGCTGTCAGAGAATAGGGAGATTTACTGATTATCTTAAATTTTATCTATCAGACCAGAAAGAAGCAAGGCTAGAGGAATTACTGAAGAACGAGTAGTCACTCCTATTAACAAGGAGAAGGGGTTGTTTGGTCATTTTTGCAGTTGCATGGTGACTATTTCTAGCTTCATTCAGGCATAATAATAATATGGACATGTCTTGTTTTTGTCTTATTCTGTCACATCCATGAAAGTCCTCATCTGATGTTGATATTCCCTGAAATTACTTGTGTTCACCAAGGGAATGATACAACACAACTGGTAGCAAGTAAGCCAGCTCCTAGCTATCGGCTCTGGGGATGACCAAATGCCCCAGGTTGACTGGGACTGGGGAGGCCCCAGACTGAGTGACTGGGCCACAGGACTCTCAGGGCTTAAATGGAGACCGTCCCAGGCAAACGGTAATACATCGGTCACTCTGGCGGTCAGGGCTGTCCTTTTATTTCTCAGCCCTCACTCCTTTTGGTAACGTGTCCTATGAGCTGCCTAATTGATACTTTTTGTATCCTTCATCTGCATGAGGATATACTATGGAGGCAAAGCCCCAGCCCTATCATTTACGAGCCACATGGCCTTGAACAAATTACTCAATGTCTCAGAATCTCTGTTCTGTCTGCTCGAAAATGGGGTCTCCTCTAAAATGGGGTTGCTGCATACTTCATGCAAAGCTTTAATGAGCTAGTGATATCTGCACCCACGCCTTGCCCTCCTCTTTGCTATCCTACCCCTTCCCCATTCTAATCCGACTTGTCCCATTTCATGCAATGGCCTTGGATTAACAATTAGATCTCGGTAACCTTATTTGTATAGCTCATAGCATGGTTGCAGGTGCCTATCAACACTTAAAAATCATTTTAGTATTATCACTGGTTTTCTTTTTCTTCTCTTCGGTTACCTCCACTTACTTCTTATGCTTCTCAATTACCTTTTCCTATGAAACTTGACCAGTCAGTAATGAAAATAATAACAAACTGCATTTCCAGATTTACAGCTTACAAATGCTTTTCATGAAAACAAACACCACAAAAACAAACATACAGAACCTAAGAGGCAAGTATTATTACTTTCCTGTCTACAGATTAGCAAACAGGCTTGCAGAAGCCATATACCTGATTCGAGATCACATGGGTAGTAAAGAAATAGAACTAACCTTCTGAGTCTCCACTCTGCCCTAAAATAACTTTCTCCAGACTCAAAACTGGATGTCAAAGCATCCCCATCCCCCGCGTAACAGAGACCCTGGGTTGGGCCTTTTGGCCAGATGTGGCTATTGAGATGAGCAGCTGTCGCCTGTAATTTCCTGTGCTGTCCCCCTGAGTCCGCAGCTTCATTTCACGTTAAATCCATCAGGGCTCCTGCCAAACCCAAGAG
Source organism: Procyon lotor (assembly GCA_028646535.1). NCBI lineage: Eukaryota > Metazoa > Chordata > Mammalia > Carnivora > Procyonidae > Procyon > Procyon lotor. The sequence goes on from CM053611.1 coordinate 90,777,088, forward strand.
AAAATCCCATTCGAGGTGGAACCACTGAAATCTGATTCAGAGCTCTCTGCTGAGCCTTCCTCCGACTATCAATTCAGCTTAGGCTTGGCAGCTGGGCTCGGCTGGGGCTGGATAATTCTAACTTCCTTCGACTTGATAGTCTCTTCCTTATTGCCCCAAAAAAGGATGCCAAATGGACTCATGATTGTTGCACTTTGGAACCCTGTAGGTGCCATAGCCTAAGCAGAAATTACAAAACAGGGTTTGGTATTTAACTCAGACAAGTTCCAAAATATTTCCTCGCCTGGAGTTCTTCCATGGGAAAAGCATTTGCGGTATGCAGATGGAGAGTGTGGGGCTGGAGGAGACCCAGGAATGCAGGATCAAGAGCCTTGAGTCTTACCAGCTGAAGGTGTGTGAACACTCGATAGCTTTTCACAGTAACGGAAGCCAGTGGGATTTGTGGAGAGGCAGAAAGAGGTGAAGGTTTGGGGTCAGCTGACCCAGGTTCAAAGAGCAGTCCCCACGCTCACAGGGTGGGCTGCTGCCACGCGCTCCCCACTCAGTCTCTCCAAACTTGTGGGCGTCTTTGTAACAAGAAAACAGTAATGCCTGCCTGGCCCTTCTCTTTAGGGTGGTCCTGAGCTAAGGGACATAAAAGCACTTTAGAAACAAAGTTGCTAGACAAGCATAGGCTGTCAATATTATAGTGCAGCTGTCCAAAGCTTGCCATGTATTTTCCAGACTGAGGTTCACAATGCATTCCAATTCTCTTTAGTCTTTGTTTTTCCTTCCGGTTCCTTTGATCTCCCTGCACAAGCTCAAAGTAGCCAAAGAACAGGTCAGCAGTTGTTTGAAAATTCACCCAGTGATTCAAGCCAGCACATGGTATTCCAATCCAAAATGACAGTCCCAGAAAGCCTAGTGACTAAGAGGAGGGGAAAACGCTTTTCACTCAAAATATGCTTTGTGGTTTTTGTTTCTCTAATCCATAAGGAAAATTTATATTTTGATTCAGAGGAGGAAAAAAAAAAGAAAAATAAGAGAACTTGAGAACTGGAAAGGGAAGTTATATCTCACACACTTTAGGATGCTTGAGAAGAGATCACATTTATAAAGCTAATTGGCAGTGTAAAGTAGGAGTTGTGAACACACAGCCATCGAGAAATGAAATCATCAAAGCGGAGTTCCAAGTATTTGCTAAGCCTTGCTAAGCAAAGTTAAATTTGCATATCGCAACTTAAGTCAGAATTCTAGTAGATTCTCATCTTTCTCTAGGGAAAGATACTTAGAAAATACGACTTACCTATTCTTTATATCTTAACAATATTTTTCTTTCACACACACTGGGCTTAATATGTTTTCTAAGAACTGACTATATTGTTTATAAATAGTCCACGAAAGACTGAGAGGAGGAAAGTCCAGAAACACTGGACTTTCTGTGTGTGCTGTCCTTCCAGTCTGGCCCTGCTCCTGTTCCCAGTAACTGCCCCCTCCCTGCCCCCCTCATTGTATGTTTCCCATGGAATTCTTCTGTTTTCAAGTCTTTCCATTTCTTTTTTTTTTTTTAAGATTTTATTTATTTATTTGCCAGAGAGAGAGAGAGAAAGAGAGACCACAAGAGAACACAAGCAGGGGGAGTGGCAGGCAGAGGGAGAGGGAGAAGCAGACTCCCTGCTGAGCAGGAAGCCCCATGCAGCACTCTATCCCAGGACCCTGGGATCATGACCTGAGCCGAAGGCAGATGCTTAACTGACTAAGCCACCCAAGTGCCCCAAGTCTTTCCATTTCAACAAGAAGATTGATAGATGAGCTTATTTGTGGACACGTGACAGGCAGGACATGTGCACATACACATTGACCATGTAGCACGAAATCCTTCTACAATGCTAGCCAGCCCACAGACAATGGAATTTGGATTTGGCGGTTGACTCTTGAACTCATTCCCAAAGATATCATCCGGGGAAATACCATAGGTCCTCACCACTGTGCGGCAGCTTCGCTTTCAAGGCTGTGCCCTCAGCATGAGGGGATGCAGTGTGGGCCTTCTTGCAATGCTGGGGGTCAGAGATTGGAAATTTTTTGATTGGCCACAAGATGGCCTCACTGTTCAGAAACCCCATTGATAGGTTTAGGTTGCAGTTTTAGTCTTCGAAGGAGGTGGCAGGCACCGAGGTGTATTTTAAAAGATTGCCATCAAAATGATTTCTGGAGAAGTGATAGTTTTCTGTTGTCTGGATTCCTCATCTAGGTTACCAAGAACAACGAAGGTGTAAAGTCTCCAGTGGAAGAAAATAGAATATTATGCATTTTTTAAAATCTGATGCTACAGCCAAAATGTTTTCTGTTCAGCATTATATACTTCTATTGAATTCCCCTGATATCTTGATGCATAGTGGTGAATCCACTACTTAACATATTCCCATATTTTAAAAAATTTGATATGCTGAAGACTAAACACATCATAAATCGCTTCTGCAAAAGGTCATAACTACCTTTAGGCTAACAAAGACCAGACTGTCCATCACCTACACGTCATCATCAAGTATATCATTTTTTAAATATTTCTTTTGTGGAAGATGTTCCCTTCTAGGTCTCCCTATGTAATGCACCAGGGTTTGGGTGAAATTTCACATCACATAGGCACAGGCCTAACTGGATACAGAAAAAATTTCAAGGCCAGGGTTAGCATGACATGGGCCCATAGTTGCTCCCTCCGCCCATGAGAGGCATGCCAGGGTCTGCTGGACCCATGCCCTATTCCTCCTTCTATACCAAGCATGAAAGAGCAGCCTTATCAGCATGCCGAGCAGACTGGTTTGGGTGTGCCAGCTATTTACAGGTGTTATCTGAGAATGTCAACTGCCCGGCCCCTGTAGGCTCTGGTGCCTCAAGGATAGTTCGGTTCAGTCTCTCCTGGGGCAAGGGGAGGAAGCTCAAGTTCCATGAGAACCTGAGCTGGGGCACTGCCTCTCTGACTGGGAGGAGAGCAAGGCCATGGGGCCTAGGTAGCCTCTGGCCCAGGAAGCCTAAGTGTATGAATCCACCAGAGATAACAAAGTACTACTGTCTGAGTGGCTCTGACAAGAGAAATGTATTTCTCACAGTTCTAGAGGCTGGAAGTCCAAGATCAAGGAATTGGCACCTTCTGTTTCTCTGAGGTCTCGCCTTGGCTTGCAGATGGTTGCCTTCTCACTAGGTCCTCAACATGGTCCTTTCTCTGTGCACATACACTCCTGCTGTGTATAATTGATAATTATAAGGACATCAGTCCTATTGGATTAGGGCCCCACCCTTAAGACTTCATTTTAACCTTAATTATCTCCTTAAAGGCCTTTTCTCCAAGTACAGTCACATTAGGAATCAGGGCTTCAATCTCTGACTCTTGGTAGAGGATACAATTTAGTCCATGGTGCCAAGTAGGGTTATTTGGGACAATCTTGCTTCTTGTATAACATTGGGTCCAATTGATAAAGCAAAATGTGGTATGACAAAATGGTTTTAATTTTCACTTCTTTGATTACTAATGAGATTACATGCCTTTTCACATACTTAGTAGCCAGTTATATTCCTTCTATGATCTCTTTCTGCACTTTGCTCATTTTTCTTTGGGGATACTAGTATTTACTCTGTAATTTGTCAAATATTTTTATATAGAATGTCTTTTACTCTATTATGATTATCATGTGATTTTTTTTATTTGGATATGTTGATGTCATATTTTGTATTAATATACAGTACAGTCTTTATTAATATAAAGACTGTGCCTGGGTGGCACAGTCACTTGGGCCTCTGACCCTTGGTTTTGGCTCAGGTCATGATCTCAGGGTCATGGGATTGAGTCTTGTGTGGGGCTCCATGCTCAGCAGAGAGTCAGCTTGGGATATTCTCTCTCCCTCTGCCCCTCTCACTTGTGCTCTCTCTCTAAAATAAATAAATCTTTAAAAAATATATGTATACCATCAACAGACAAATGAATAAAGATATGGTATATATATACAATGGAATACTATGCAGCCATCAAGAGAAACAAAATCTTGCCATTTGCAACGACGTGGATGGAACTAGAGGATATTATGCTAAGTGAAATAAGACAGTCAGAGAAAGACAATTATCACATGATCTCTCTGATATGAAGAGTTTGAAAGGCAGGGCAGGGAGGTCGTCGGGGGGTAGGGGGGAAAAATGAAACAAGATGGGACCAGGGAGAGAGACAAACTATAAGAGACTCTCAATCTCACAAAACAAACTGAGGGCTGCTGTGGGGGGGGGGGGGGGGGTAGCTGGGTTATGGACATTGGGGAGGGTATGTGCTATTGTAAGTGCTGTGAAATGTGTAAGCCTGATGATTCATAGACCTGTACCCTGGGGCAAATAATACATTATATGTTAATAAAACTTAAAAAAATAAAAATAAAAGGGAAAAAAATAAATAACATATGTATATAAAGAATAGTTGTTGATTATCTCTCCAATATCTACACTCATCCTGTAGCCTCCTGTAGTCTCCTAATACTTGTCAGAGGGGTTCCAGAAAAGCTGACTCTACCCCCAACTCCAGATCAGGTATAAATCTTAACCAAGCCAATCAGCACGAGCCCTGCCCATGACTGGTACAGGGCAAGTCTGTCTAATCAAGATGAATCTCTGAGGTCTTTTTAAATGCTCTTACGATTATATCCCCAATTTCTTGGTAAACTAGAACATTGAAACACACAAACTCAGGAGCTGCTATCAATCATCTTGGGGAATCAGTTTAGCAGGAAGCTCACAGCCAAAGACAGCAAACCAGAAAAGAGATTAAGTGAGTATGTTTGGTATGTTGTTCAACCAGACATCAAGCCTCACCTGAAGGAAGCCTGCTTCAGGATTTCTGTTACATGAACTCAGGCATATATATATTCACTTGTACACACTGGAATAGCCATTCTGGTTGTACATGGCTGGCCATTCCTCTTAGTCGGGTATACTTTATAATTGGTCAATACCCATGCTGCACTGGTTGCTAAATACTTTTAAAATCACCCTTGAGTGTGCCGATAATTGTCCTTTATTATTAAACTGGTTTGAGTACTATTTGATTTTTGTTTAATTATTAGTATTAGCTGTCGAGGTTTGGGGGTTTGTGTCACAGCTGCTAGTGTTGCCTTACCGAACATAAAGGGAAGGGGCTTTTCTTGAATATCACTTTGCTAATTAGAATTCCTTACCACTTTTTTTATGTAAATCAAATCCCTAATGCATTGCTATTTTTCTTTCTTTAAAGAAGAAAATTGTGGGGTGCCTAGAGTCAGTTAAGCATCTGACTCTAGATTTCAGCCCAGGTCATGATCTCAGGGTCATGTGAGATTGAGTCCGAGCCTGGGTCTAACCCTATTCTAGCACTCCAAGCTAGCTCAGCGGGAAATCTGCTTCTTTCCCTCTCCCTCTCCCTCCGCCCCTCCCCCTGCGTGTGTGCGAGCGCACGCGCGCTTGCTATCTCCCTCAAATAAATTTTTTTTAAAAATACTTGTAAGGTGTTTCTAAAGCAGTATGTGTGAAGATTTCTCCTAGACTTTGTCTTTTTCCCAAATTTTATAATTACCTCATCCTCACCTAATTTTTTTTTTTTTTTTAGTTACTCCCTTGCATTGAATTCTTCCAATATATTCAATTTAGCTTTCAGAGGAACAATTCTTTTTCCATATTTCTATTCATCAGTGTAGATAAATATTTAATTAGATTACATAGACACAGCTGATGTAAGCTGTCATTATCAGAGCAAAATGCTAAGAACACAGCAAAGCAAACTGGTCATAAGCATTCATTCTCCATGGACATCAGTCAGGATGTTTTACAGAAGAAATAATGAATTTTTCTTCTTTTTTTTTTTTTTTAAAGATTTGTTTATTTATTTATTTGACAGAGGGAGAGAGATCACAAGTAGGCAGGGAGGCAGGCGCGGGGGGGTGGGGGGCAGGCTCCCTGAAGAGCAGAGAACCCCGATGCTGGGCTCGATTCCAGGACCCTGAGATCATGACCTGAGCGGAAGGCAGAGGCTTTAACCCATTGAGCCACCCAGGCACCCCAGAAATAATGAATTTTTCTTAATCTGATGAATTTATTAAGTGGGATAGACCAACTGGATGCAAGTGAGTTCAATTTCCTTACTATTCCTCTTCAAATTTTCCATATATTTGCATATAAAACTGCTCTCTGGTTTGATATTTTTGCTGTTTACATATTGGGTCCTAGTGGTAATGGTGTACTAACATTACAGAATGAATATGATGGTATCATTTACTTCTTTTTTTTTTTTTTTTAAAGATTTTATTTATTTGACAGAGAGAAACACAGCGAGAGAGGGAACACAAGCAGAGGGAACCGTAGTGGGAGAAGCAGGCTTCCTGCTGAGCAAGCAGCCTGATGTGGGGCTCGATCCCAGGACCCTGGGATCATGACCTGAGCCGAAGGCAGACGCTTAAAGACTGAGCCACCCAGGAGCCCCCGTATCATTTACTTCTATATAATTTACAGAGCATAAGAATTATGTGTTTATTGAAGAAATTCATGAATAAAATTGTCAGCTCTTAGAGTCTGTTTTGGGGGTAATTCTCTTATAATTTCTTCCAGGGTTGTTGTTCTAATCAAATTTTCCACTTCTTGAGTCAGTTCTGGAAATGTGTTTTCTCATAAAACCATTTACTTCATTAGGGAAATTTCTAAACACATTAGCATAGAGTCAGGCATAACATTCTCCCTTTAACATTTAATTATGGAAAATTTTAAACATACATAAAAGTAGAAAAATGACTTAATAAACCCCCATATACCCATTGCCCAGCTGCGACAATAATCAACATTTTTGCCAATATTCTTTTACCTATGCCCTTACCACTCTTTTTAAATGGAGCACTATATTTTAAAGCAAATCCGACTTCCCATCATCCTACCCATATAAACTCGTGTAATTCTTCTTACAGAAAAAAACTTTTTCATGTAAAAGTTTAACTTCTTCTAGGTTTACCATTTTACGTCTTTTCTCATTTTTACATTTTTTTTCTCTTTTCTTCTTTATTTTCCCAAGGTTTTCTTAAAGACATTGATTCTTTGCTCCACCGGTTCTTAGATTAATGTATTGATTTTCCAGTGTTTCTGTTTTCTAATTCAAAGATTTCTGTTAGTAGTTTATTTAATACTTCTTTTTTTCCATTCCTTTCTTTACATTGGTTCCATTTGTTTTTCTCAGATTGAATGCTTGCTTTGTTGAATAATGAGGTCCCTTGACAATATCCATTTGCTTCTGAACACAACTTTGGCCTCATCCCTTATGGTGTTCTCATTTTTCACACTTTCTGAATAGTCTATAATTGTGGTTCTTAATGTCCACTTTAAATCAATAATTAAAAGTAAATTGTTTCTTCTTCTTTTCCCATTTCGGAGTGTCTGTGAGTTTTTATTTAAAACACATATACTAGAGGCGCCTGGGTGGCTCAGTGGGTTAAAGCCTCTGCCTTCGCCTCAGGCCATGATCTCAGGATCCTGGGATCGAGCCCCACATTGGGCTCTCTGCTCAGTAGGGAGCCTGCTCCCTCCTCTCTCTCTCTGCCTGCCTCTCTGCCTACTTGTGATCTCTCTCTCTTTCTCTCTGTTAAATAAATAAATAAAATCTTTTTTTTAAAAGTGCTAAAAAAAAGACGCATACACTAATTTTGTAGCATTTGTTTTCTCTTACCCACCTCCATGTTTAGAGTTTATTATTATACTACTTATTATAATAATACTACATTATTGGAAAATTTCTTATTTTTAAATTATGTATATATTCACTTTAAATCATTTTAACACATTCAGTTTTGCTTTAAGATTTTATTTTTACTTATTTGACAGAGAGAGAGAGAGATCACAAGTAGGCTGAGAGGCAGGCAAAGAGAGGAGGAAGCAGGCTCCCCACTAAGCAGAGAGCCTGATGTGGGGCTCGATCCCAGGACCCCGGGATCATGACCTGAGCTGACGGCAGAGGCTTAACCCACTGAGCCACCCAGGCACCCCAACACATTCAGTTTTGTAAGTGTCTACCATTAGTAAATTAGTTAGACTTTAATAAATTCTGGCATTCTCCATCACCTCTGTAAAGACTTTCATCTTGATACATGATAGATGACCAGGGTCCTCTACATATTTAAGACTTAATGACTATATCTTCTATATCTTTAAGAAACTTCTTGTCAAAATGCCATAGTAAGTATATATTTTAAGGTCCTCTCCTCTGCTTTTTTTCGTGATAGATGAAATACAGAAGAAAATAAGTCATAGCCATGTGAACTAGACTTACTGCAGTGAACATTTGACAAGATATACAAATAGCGAATCATGTTATACAGCTGAAGCTAATAGAACGTTGTATGTTAGTTACATTTCCGTAAGAAAACTTTAATTTAAAAAAAAGTCACAGCCATGCTCAAAAACAAGTGAACCTATGTCCAGAACTAGAACAGAAATCCAAAGCATTAATCGGGCCCCAGGTCCCAAGCAATGAGAGGTGGCCAGGAGTGCAGCATCTGTGGGGTAGCAGGCGGGCTGGTACTGATAAAATTAATAACTAGCACAGCACGGGGAGCAACCGTAGAGAATGGAGGTGGCAACCAATTAGAACTGTGGCTGTAAACAGACAATAGGGCCACTCCAGAGCTTACAGCTGACCTGCCCTACAGACCGGAATAAGAATACCAGGAGGCCAAACACTGGTGGCTTGAAACCAGGCCCAAGGTCAGGCACCCCAGCCCAAGAAAAGATTCTGGAAACAACCACTATGGTCCACAGCAATGTCTGTGATGCTGCAGTCTTAGAAGGTTGCAGGCAAGCCTCGGCCTCTTCACTTGGCTTCCAGGCAAGTCCTTGATGGGCTCCATGACTATATCTGTGATATCCCCAACATCACTCCAGAGCAGGGGCCCCAGAGAGCCAGTTGAAGACCTGGGGACTCCACGGACTGGACGGAAACAAACCTCAAAACTTCAAGAATGGGGGGAATCGGAACAAGAAAACAGAAAGGAAGAAACAAAATCTTCCATTCAAGAAAGGCCTGCAAACTAAAATCAGGACAGAACACAAGACAAAACCTAATGTTAAGAAATTTGACCAAAAATAAGGGAAATGAAAAGTAGAGCATAGGGAATATAGTCAATAGTATTATAAAAATACCCTTCAGCAAGACCCATACCATCCAGGTAAGGTCAAAACACACCCTGCATTTTGAACCAGGGTACAGACAGTTGAAGACTGATAAAAAGAGCATTGAGAATTACTTTTAAGTAAAATACTTGCTCTATTTCAGGTCACAAGGTATTTCTTAGCTCATCCCATTAGCTGTTCAGCAAATGGAAGTTCTCCCAGATACTACCAATACCTTGAGAATTTGTTCTAGTTTTTGGAAATGTATTGCCTTTTTTTTTTTTTTTTTAAGATTTTATTTATTTATTTGACAGAGAGAGATCACAAGTAAGCAGAGAGGCAGGCAGAGAGAGGGAAGCAGGCTCTCTGCTGAGCAGAGAGCCCAATGTGGGGCTCGATCCCAGGACCTGGAGATCATGACCTAAGCCAAAGGCAGAGGCTTTAACCCACTGAGCCACCCAGGAGCCCCCCCCCCCACTTTTTTTTTCCTGATAAGCTATACCAGCAGCTTCTTACCAGGTACCATTTTCAATTTCAATATAAGCCAACCCAAGCTTAATTAAAAACACACTTCCTTGTCTAGCCTTCTACCTCAGAAGTTATCTCTAAGAAAAATGCCAAATTTCTCTTAACTCACACAGGAGCCTAGATTATCCACTTTATGTTCACTGAAAATGGCTATTTAATTCACATGTTTAACTAGGCCCTGACCAAATGTAAATGTAATCTTGGCCTGCAGAGACAGGATATAGAATGTGGAGAATGATGCTTGTGTTTTTTTTTCTCTGTTCAGGCATCACATAGATTGATAGACCCCCATCTACATTCATAAATACAACTGGTGCTTGTTCAGGGTATAGTGACCCATGTGTAGGACAACTTAAAACCATGTCATACAAGGAACAATTAATAGAACTAAAGATGTTCATCCTATTGGGTGCCTGGGTGGCTCAGTTAGTTAAGCATCTTTGGCTCAGATCATGATCTCAGGGTCCTGGGATCGAGCCCTACATGGGGCTACCAGCTCAGTGGGGAGCCTGATTCTCCCTCTCCCTCTGCCCCTCCCCCCTGCTTAAAACCATGTTGTGTACTCTCTTGCTCGCTCTCTCTCTCTCTCTTCAAATAAATAAATTAAATATTTTTTTTTAAATAAAAAATAAAGGGCGCCTGGGTGGCTCAGTCGTTAAGCGGCTGCCTTCGGCCCAGGTCAGATCCCAGGGGTGTGGGATCGAGCCCCGCATCAGGCTCTCTGCTCTGCAGGAAGCCTGCTTCTCCCGCTACCATTCCCTCTGCTTGTGTCCCCTCTCTCGCTGTGTTTCTTGCTGTCAAATAAATAAAATCTTTTAAAAAATAAATAAATAGGGGGGACCAAGACAAGATGGCGGAGGTGTAGGAGGCACGGAGAGCACTGGGATCCAGAAAGAGGCTGAAAACCACTCTAAAAGCCGGCAAACATAACAGCAGAGAGAAGAGAATAAGAACAGCAATTCTAGGAGCAGAAAATCAAGCACTTTCAGAAAGGTAGGAGTGGAAAAAGTGAATTTAAAGAGACGAAAAGAGAGACCCTGGGGGGAGGGGCCGGCTCCCAGCAGCCGCAGAGCCGCGGAGCACAAAATCCGGAACTTCTAGTCCGCTCCGCTGAGGGACATCGCTCCCGAGGCTAACCGGGGGTTCAGCCCTCGCGGGAACAGTGTGGTTTCGGGACCCGTGGGGTCACCGAGGGACCAGGGGAGCCCGAGTGCGGCAGAGCTCCCAGGTATCGGGGCGGAGAAGCCGGCGGCAGAGAAGGA
>CM053611.1:90788509-90812442 GCA_028646535.1 Procyon lotor
GCAACGACGTGGATGGAACTGGAGTGTATTATGCTAAGTGAAATAAGTCAATCAGAGAAAGACAATTATCACATGATCTCTCTGATATGAAGAATTTGAGAGGCAAGGAGGGAGTTTTGGGGGGGTGAGGGAGAGAAATGGAACAGGAAGGGATGGGGAGGGAGACAAACCATAAGAGACTGCTAGACTCACGAAACGAACTGAGGGTGGCTGGGCGGTGGGGGGAGTAGGGATAGGGTGGCTGGGTTGTGGACATTGGGGAGGGTATATGCTGTTAAGTGCTGTGAAATGTGTAAGCCTGATGATTCACAGACATGTACCCCGGGGCAAATAATACATTATATGTTAATAAAAATTAAAAAAAAAAAAAAAAGAATAGTTTACAGATATTTTACATTTCAGAATGATATTTGGAAATCAGCAAAATGTTGATAACTGTTGAAGATGAGTGATAGGTACACAGAGCTCATTATTCCTTCTGTGTGTCTGTGTTTGAAATTTCCATAATAAAAGGTTAAATTAAAAAAAATAGAGCCAAATAAAAAAATAAGAATTGTTTTAGGTTTTTAGGTGGAAATCCCTTTTCAATTTTAGGAAGAGTCTTTTTTCCCCTAACTTACTGTAAATTTTCTATTTGGGATGGGTATAGAATATGTGTCTTCAGAAAACCACTTTTGAAAGAAACACTGTGACAGGGCCTACCCAAATCAAAAGACCAAGGAAAAGCATGAGAATCTCAACATAAAAAATTGAGAACTCACTCACCAAATATTTAGATTGGCTTCTCTCTTCATCAACTGACAGTTTTCAATAAAAGCAGAGGTGCCTCGAGGGCCCTCGCCCATTGCTGAAAACACAGAAGGGACTAAATAAATCATGTATCGTTGTTAGAGGATTTTCGGGAGGAGAGAGATGTAGGTCATGGTAGCTGTGTTGTGCCACCCCGTTCCTTCCCAGAACCAAAGGACTTATCCCCCCAGCTTCCTGGATTATAGTTGGCCGACACTTCTCAGCTGTCAACCTTTCCCAGGAATTGCTCCAGGCTTGAAAGTACCACCTTGCTGGAGCTTCTGCGCCCTTCCCAGGAGCAGCTTCGTTCAATGACTGGCCTGCATGGGGCTCTAAAACCCTAGTTTCCTTGCCCAACTCAGAACAGGTCGAAAGGGCTTTCCCGGCTTCCAAGCTATGTGCTGGGTGGCTGAGGCCTCGGGGCTGCCAGATAAAATAAATACCGATGCCCAGTTAACTTTCAGTTTCAGATAAACAACAGTTTTTTAGAATCAGTGTCTCCTAAATATTGCATGGGACATATTGCTGCTAAAATTCTTTTCGCTGTTTATCTCAAATGCAAAGTTAACTCCGTATTTATTTGCTAAATCTGGCAGCCCAATGAGGCATGAGGGCCTGATTTCTTCTCCTGGAAGTCTGCTTCTTTTCCTTACTGCACAGCTGTTGATTCTTGAGAGCACTCCCCAACCAGCTCCCTGCGTGCTAACTCTTGTCTCAGACTCTGCTTTCTCAGTAACGAGTCTGCGATAAAGAACCAAAACACTTTTCCTTGCCCTGCCCAAATTCCAGAACCGATTGAGAGATTGGCATATGGGTCCAAAAGACAGATCTCTCTAGACTGATTATTGAAGAGCGGAGACGAGAGAACGTGGCTAAGTCAGAGCCTAACGGGTTTGCTCCTCTGTCGTTCCCAATCGAATGTGCTCAGGGTGCCTCACTAAGCTTTCTTCATAGCTCTTCCTGTCACCTGTTCATCGGTTCGGTAAGTCATTCCTTCTCGTTTGGGGAGCTGGAAGGGGGTGGGCAAGAGGCCAGGACTGTTAACTCTTGCTACTGTTCCTCTACATGAAAACAAAGCCAAGGGAAAGAAGTCTCTCACTAAACTCGGCTTTGTGCAACCGTGTTCAGCCAGTGTAAACGATCACCTCTGAGGGGCGCCTGGGTGGCTCAGTTGTTAAGTGTCTGCCTTCGGCTCAGGTCATGATCCCAGAGTCCTGGGATCGAGCCCCGCATCGGGCTCCTTGCTCTGGGGGAAGCCTGCTCCATTCCCATCTGCCATTCCCTCTCTTGCTGTGTTTCTCTCTGTCAAATAAATAAAATCTTTAAAAAAAAAAAAGATCATCTATGAGCCTGATGCAACATCGGCTAGACCTTCGAAAGTATGGATTCTGTGTCTTTTGCCTCCTCTTTCTGTGTCCTTTCTTCTCTAAGTGAGGCATTTCCTCAAGACTTATGCTTGTCTCTCTTCTTGATCTGTGTGATCTGCTTTGTCAAGCTAGCTAGTGTTAATGTAATACTTTCAGAGGCGTGAACTTCAAGTCCACACGTGCTTTGGCCTCTCCCCTGAGCTTCATTCAATTCTGTATTTCCAGCAGTTTCATCTTCTTACCTGTCAATTTTCTGGAAATACCCTGAATACAGTAGGGTTCTGCCTCAGTCACCCTCTTGCTTGGGTGTGGACAAATTCTCATTCAGGTTGCAGAGCAATGAGGGGTCTGTTGTGAGGAGAATGCACATGGGGGCCTGGGAAAGCAAACATCAAGGCTTCCATAAGAGCAGAGACTGGAGGATGGGACAAGACATGAATGAAAATGAAGGCTCTCATTTTAAATGTTCGAAGGACCTGTTTCTTGAGTGCTTACTATGTGCTAGGCAAGGAAGGAATTCCAAAACACCCAGTAAAGGACCTTAGCTGTAGCTGCTGGTAGATTTCTACTCTAGTGATTCATCCTTAATGGGCCTCACTTTCTTCATTTCTTGCTTTCTTCTGTCTTAACTGCTGGCTTAGCTATTCCCTCTGTCTCACAGCTTTAATGTCTTCATTTTACTTATGCTTTATGGTTCTTCTTAATTTTATGACTCTTGGCGTCCTTTCAGGGTCACCTACATATAACAGCCTGATTTCCTTGTATGTATTTGGGTTTTTTTTCCTCCCCAGACAAGTGAGACAAGTAATTTGATTAGCTGGGAGCAGGTTTTTGAGCCAGGGCTGCTTATAGGTCCCTGATCAATCTGTAAATTGACTGCCTCTGGGTCAGATGTTGACACTAGTCTAACCAGTTATGGCTGGGGGATTATGTAGTCTCTGAAGACTGTCCTTTACCCCTCTTGCAAGCCCCAAATCAGGGTGAGCACAATTATCAGTGTGGGTCAATCTCTTCCCTTTTGTTAAAGGAACAACCATCTTGTGTTCCAGTTAGTTGGTCTCATATTTGAACCCATTTTTCTCTTGATTTCCAATTTGTACCTGTCCAATCATATTGATTCTTTGTAGACAGTCAGCTCAGGCTTCCATACCCAAATACCATAGACTGGATGGCTTAAACAACAGAACTTTATTTCTTATGATTCTGGAGGCTGGAGAGTCAAAGATGCCAACATGGAGGGTCAGGTCCTGATGAAGGCTGTCTTCCTGGCTTGCAGATGGCCATGCTGTGTCCTCACATGGCAGAAAGAGAGAAAGAGAAAGAGAGAGAGAGAGAGGAGAGGGAGGGGAAGAGAGAGGGGGGAGGAGAGGGACGGAGGAGGAAGGGAAGGGGGAGGGAGAGAGGAAGGGAGGGAGGAAGGAAGGGAGGGAGGGAGGGAGAGAGTAAGAGCGAGTGCGAGCACGAGCACACTCCTGTGTGCGTGCTCTCCGGGGTCACTTCTTATAAAGGCATTAATCCCATCATGAGAGCCCCACCCTCAGAATCTCATCTAATCCTTATTACCTTCCCAAAGATCCCATCTCCCAGTACCATCATGTCCCGGGTTAGGCTTCGAGTATGAGTTCTGGGGGGACACAGACATTCAGTCCATAACATGGGCGATTATTTGTTACCTTGTCTTCATTCTCACTATAACTGTTCAAATCCAGAAACTCCTTATATTCTTTCTCAGACACTTACAATAACCTCCTAATATATATTCCCCTATTCAGCTGATTTCACATCCTGGTTCCAGACTAACTTTCTTAAAGTTCATCTCTTGTTACTCTGCCGCTCAAATAACTTCAGTAGCTCCCTGCAGTTAATTGAATAAAGTTCGAATGCCTTCAGTTGGCATTCAAGGCCCTTCATGATATAGGCAAATGGATGCTTTTTAATATGTTCTCCAATCATTTTTCTTTTCTTGTCTTTGAGTCTGTACTTTTTTTTTTGGTTTTATTTAAATTCAAGTTAGTTAATATGTTGTGTATTATTAATTTCAGAGTAGAATTTAGTGATTCATCTGTTGTGTTTAACACCCAGTTCTGTTCTGGTCTTAATCATACCTTTTCCTCTTCCAACTTTCAAACCATTTGAGAAGTAAATATGGTAGTCAGATGGAGAGTTAAAAAAGAAATCAGCTTTATAATTAGTAATGCTCAATTGGGGATTGCAGCCTGGATCCATGGCAACAGTCAGGTTTTCCAATATCATCTCTCCAAGACTCAACTTTAGAACTACTCACCTGTAGGACTAATAACTTTCTCTGATAGTCCTCAGTTTTAAAAAAAATTTATTTATTTATATAAATAAAATCTTATTTATATAAATAAATTTATATAAATATAAATCATAAATTTATATAAATAAGATTTTATTTATAAATGAAATTTATATATATAAATAAAATCTTATTTATTTATATGAGAGAGAAGGAGAGAGAAGGAGAGAAGGAGAGAGATCATGGGGGGATCCTTTCTGAGACCACGATTCTGAGACCATGATTCTAATACCAACCACAACTCCTCTGTGGATAATCTTTTGCCATGAGAAGGCTCTGAAATGGGACAGAAGAGAAGCCTGAATTAAATGATCAGCATGGCTGCTCTGCATTCTTGGCTGAAAATGAATCCCCATTCTATTTCTTGTTTCAATTTATGCCCAGTCCCCAAATCAAAAGTCCAATAACTAAAGTTTCTTTCCTTTATATAAGTTTAAGTACAAAGAAATTAGAGTTCTTACTAATATGTCATTCTTCTCAGTTTCGGAGGGGTCTCACTCAGACTCTGGGTAGAATCAGTTTCAATTTCTTTACCTTTGGCAGCTTTGGCATTTTCCCACTGGAATGGATATTGTTACCTGTAAGAGTTATCAGCACCGTAAACTAAATATTTGCTCTTTCATGGCACATGATTGCATTTTACTTTGCAACAGCCTTTGAAATTAGGCCTTGTCATGTGACTAATCCTGACCAGCAAAATATGAGTTGAAATTATATGTTACCTCCTGGTGGAAAATTATGAGCCAGTGCGTGCTTTGCTTAGCTCTATACTTCTGCCCTGGCACTTGTGGAAGTATTGGGTTGAGATGGAACATGCAACAGATGAGGTCCTGATTTATTATGATAAGGAGAATCCCCTTGCTGACTTGTAATAGATATGCAGTGTGGACTGAAAAATAAACTGTCACTATGATCTAAACTATGTTTTGGAATTGCTTGTTACTACATAATAATCTAGTTCATACTGACTATTACAGACTCTCAGGGATAATGAAACTGAATTAAGTCAACCTAAAGTCTTTCAAAAGCCCTACTTTTTAAGGAGTCTAAAATATGACTAGCTCACATATAAATATAATTATCTAGAAAAAAATTTAAAACATAATCAAATCCCTTATCTCTTGAGTAGTTATTGATTATAATAGACAGTTCAGAACCCTGAACTTGATGTGCTCCTGACCAGACAGTCAGTAGTATTTGAAGGAAGGAGAGAGACAGTGGAAACACACATGTGCAAAAAGAAAGTCATCCTAGTCTTAGCTTCACCAGGAGGATATCAGTCAGTCCGTGCCAGTTGCTTGGAGACTATGGCCAATAAATAGAAACTCAGGAGAATCTTCCTGAAGAGATTAATTATGAATTAACTATGGCATGAGGCCCTGTGTTTTGCTGCATCTTGGGGAAATTTTATCTACGCATAATGCATCCTGTCTCAAGGAATAGCTTTTGTAAAATTTAGAAATTTACCAAGTGACATGCCTAGACAATTATATGAGGTATTCTTCTTTCCTGTTCTTCAAAATCTTCTTAGTTCTGTCTTTTGAGGCCTGTGTCTCTGCTACACTAGGGTAGAACTGAATGTGAGCTCTATAAGGCATTGCTTCCACTTTTTTAGGTGAAAGGCATTTCTAGTCCTTTACTACAATGGCTGTTTTCTCAGGCTTGTGCTTTGGATTTGCCCTGGCTAGGGGTCTGCACACTATGGTCTTCAGGCAGAGTCCAACTTGCTGCCTCGTTTTTATTTGGTATTTTTATATTTATATTTAAACATAATTTTAACTTATTGCATACATTAATAAATATAATATTCTTTACATTTTAAATGGCTGAAAAAATCAAAAGAATAATATTTTGTGATACATGAAAATGACATGAAATCCAATTTTGATGTCCAAAGTTTTATAGTGGTAAAACCATGCTGATTCATTTCTGTTTTGCCTATGACTTCTTCCACGTGCCATGGCAGAGTTCAATAGTGGCAACTGAAACTGGATGGCCTACAAAGGCTAAAATATTTATTAGCTGGCCCTTTACAGGAAAAGCTTGCTGACTACTATCCTAGGCATATGAGTTTTGCCTCCTTCAGCCAATCCTGACTTGAAACTCATTAATGTCTCTGATGTATTCTTAGGGACCCTGTAAAAATTGATACTTCTATAGTGGACCTTGCTTTTCTTGTTTCTTGGTTTTTTTTTTTTTTTTTTTTACTTTTTTCCTGGGCTTGACTAACTTCTAATACTTCAGGGGAACAAAACCACTTCCTTCTTTGCTGTTTTACTTTTTTTTGTTTTTCTTTTTTTCCTGGACCAATCATTTCTTCCTAACACACTCTCCTAGATTTTTTACTGTGGCTTTTCTTCATAATGAGAGAGGTGAAATCAAGGAGTTCGGCTTTGCCTGAAACATTCATTGTTGGCGTGCATCTTGTCTGCCTTCAACTTCTTCAAGCATATAATTCCATCTGGGAGATACTCTTCCACGAGACTAGCACCTGTCCAGGCCTAGACTCACTGTATGATTTTTCTTGCCTGGCTCCCACTTAGCCTGTCTCATTTTTCTGCATCTTAAAGTCCTAACTAAAAAATTCCTAGGCTTGTTTCTTCAGGATATAAGCAATACTTGTGTCTCTTCTTAAAATAGCCATGTCATCTTGAAACTGACTCAGTGGCTTTTAAGAATTCTGACCTGGCTGTCTCAATCTTCCCTCCCCGATCTGCCCACATATTCTATAACGACCTCGTGTGGTTTAAACAACAGAAATTTATTCTCTCACAGTTCTGGAGACTAGAAATCTGAAATCAGAGTGTTGGCAGGGCTGGTTCCTTCTGAGGTTGTGCAGGAAGGAGCCGTTCCAACCCTTTGTCTCCGGCTCGTAGATGACAGTCTTCTCCCTGTGTCTCTTTACGTCATCTTCTCTCTATGTGTGTTTGTGTCTTGTGTCCAAATAGGACACTGGGGATTAGGGTTCCACCTGAATCTGGTATCATCTAATTTTATTTTAACAAATTGCATCTGCAAGGATCCTATTTCCAAATAAAGTCACATTCTATAAAAAAAAAAACACCAAAAACCAAATGAAGTCACATTCTGAGATACTGGGGGTTAGGACCTCAACATATGAATTTTAGGGGGACATAATTTACTTCAAGCTTCTCTCTCATACCTGGCCCTTCCTCCATAGGCTTCTTTTTACCCCTTATATCCTCTTTTCTGCTATCAACTCATCTTCTCGTTATAGCGTATAATTTTTATGGGCAGTTAGATTGGAATATATGTATATATTCTTTTTTCTTTTTGGTGTTCTAGCTTGGGCTTGAAAACTTCTTATTTTCCTTTTATATTGATTTAGCTTTCTCTCTAGGGCCTTTCCCTTTCTCCTAAGGAATTCTCTTCCTTCCTCTGGAATCTTACCTGGTCAACTACTGTTCTTTAATTTTTCGATTTTCCCCACTCTGTTCTCACTCTGCTAGGAAAACTGAAGCATGTCCTTTAAAATCAATGAATTTCTTCTCTTATTTTCTGGGCAAAACTGGACCCCAGAGGCAGTGTGCCAGACAGGGCCCTTTAAGCTTTTTTTCATTTTATAATTTAATTAGAAAAATGAAAAGCATGGAGCACGGGGTGTGGTGCATGAACAATTAATATTGTAACACTGAAAAAATAAAAGTATTTGGGAAAAAAAAGAAAAATGAAAAGCAATTGTGGTAAAATATATGTAAAATTAACTTTCTTAACCATTTTTAAATGTATAGTTCCAAACGTGAAGTGTATCAACATTGTTGCATTTAAATTATTTTTAACCTTCGGTTTACAATTTTGTTGTTTACCTTCCTTATACCAAGAAGATGACATATACCCTATAGAATGAATACTGCGTTCTTCTCTTAATTTTTATTATGAAAATTTTTAGATATAAAGAAAAGTTGAAAGAAGTATACTGAACACTCATATGCTTACTTTCAACAATATTATTTAATTGTATTTATTTTATCTGTATGTATTTATATGCATAAATGTATATTTATGTATTTTTGTTTTTGTGAACGCATTTATGTATATGAAAGAATATATACTTTTACATACTGCTTGAAAGCAAATTATGGAAATCAGGACAGTTTGTCCAATATATTTCATCAAATATCACATAAAAACGAGGATAATCTCTTACAGAACCCCAATAGCCTTATCCTACCAAAGAAAAGGAACAAATTTCTTAATATCCTCTAATATTCAGTCCATATTCAGATTTTCCCCAAAATGTCTTTTATAGTTTTTTTAAGTTGATTTTGAGAACCATCAAAGTTCATGCACTACATTCCAATTCTTTTTTTTCTAAGATACTTCTCATTTGTGTTCGAAGCCAAAATTCGAGTCTCTAAAATAAAAAAGCCATGGTGAACTTATGTAAATTAACATATTACAGTGGACAAGCCAAATGATTTCAAGAGATTTATTTATTTATTTATTTGAAAATTGTTTAAAAAAGATTTTACCTATTTGAGAGAGGAAGAGTGAGCGTGAGAGAGAGAGAGAGAGCACAAGCAGGGGGAATGGCAGGCAGAGGGAGAGGGAGAAGCTGACTCCTTACCGAGCAGGGACCTTGGGATCATGACCCAAGCCAAAGGCAGATGCTTAACCAACTGAGCCACCCAGGCACCTGGATTTCAAGAGATTTATACTCAGTTCTTTCTTTGGTCCTAGAACTGTTAAGATCAGAACAAGATGGGGAGGAATAAAACTAAAACCTGGGTCTGCTGAACTATTGCCAGATGTTAATGCCCAGATGCTGCAATGAATGGGCCAGTTCTCTGTGGTCTATGTGCACTTTACTGTCTTTTGTAATTTTAAAGATTTTATTTATTTAATTGACAGAGAGATCACAGGTAGGCAGAGAGGCAGGCAGAGAGAGAGGGGGAGGCAGGATCCCTGCCAAGCAGAGAGCCCGATGTGGGGCTCGATCCCAGGACCCTGAGATCATGACCTGAGCTGAAGGCAGAGGCTTTAATCCACTGAGCCACCCAGGTGCCCCTGTCTTTTGTAATTTTAAGCCCTAGTTTACTGTCCTAAGAAATAGGTTATAGGGAGCAAAAATTATTCCATCAATACCTAATAATCTTATACAATGAAATTTTGTAAGTCTTGTAGGTATGAAAATACTTTTTTTCTGCAAAGCTAATGTTCAACTCAGTCAATCTGCCTGGCCCCAAGTCTGCCAGAAAAAATGTCTTTCTAACTAACTTACAGTAAAAATTGTCTTGTGTCTGTAAACATCAGCCAAAATGTAATGTGTTGTAGCCTACAATGGTAAACAGTCATAAAAGTATTGAAGTCAAAGGCCTCATATCCTCCTTCATCTTCCATGTTGTCCTCATCTGGTGTGGTATTGATCTTATAAGATTTCCTGATCAATATGGCTATATATCAGGCTGGCATTGGAGTGATGATTAATTCCACCTCCTCCCTTACTCCTTTCAGAATTATTTGAGAAGTAGATTCAGGGGTCATTCAGAATTTGGACCTACCAGTCCTATTATTGTAAAGTGGATTGGAAAATGCAGTTTGATCCACCATTGGGCTTCCTCCCCCCAAGTTCTAGACCTTGGGTTAACTCACCTGAGGGAGAGTTTAAGTGTTTAGAGAGCAGACTTGCATACCTAGAATTGCTGCCTCATGCTCTGTGAGCCCCTAGAGTGTGAGCAGAAAAAGGAAAAGCCTGTATGTTGAGTACTTTCCCCCCTAAAATTGAAAATTAATATAAATACAGTAAAATTAATAATTTTTAATGTGTAGTTGGATAAGTTTGGATAAATATATAAAATCATATAACCACCATCAAAATCAAGATATAGACTATTTCCTTTATCTCAGGAGGTTTCCTCCTATGCTTTTGTAGTCAATTTCTCATTTCCACCTTTACCTGCAAACTTGGGCAATCCTGATCAGATTTCTGTCCCTATAGTTTTGATTCCAGAATATTCTATAAATGGAATTGTACAGTATATAGCATCCACATTGTTGCATGTATTAGTAGTTTGTTTCTTCTTATTGCTGAATTGTATTACCTTGCTTGGATCACAATTTATTTGTGCATTCACCAGTTGCTGGACATTTGGGTTTCCAGTTTGGGGCCGTTATGAATAATTCTCCTGTAAACACTTTTCTACAAGTATTTGTGTGGACTTATATTTGCATTCTCTTGAGGAAATTTCCAGGAGCGTGATTGTTGGATTGCATAGTAAGTATATGTCTGGCTTTGTGAGAAATGGTATACTGTATACTGCTTTTTAAAACATTAATTCCTCCCAATAGAGAGACATGAAGCAATGCATGTTATACTTGAAATACAAGGCAGGTAAATTTCTCACTTGGGGATGAATAAGTGAGTTATGAGGAGAAAGGGTAGAAATGACTTTATTGCAGTGACTCATACCCCTGGATGATCATTAGAATTTCATAGGAAGCTTTTATAAAGTTTGATGCTAGTTCCCAACCCCTCCCACAGAAGTAATGGTTTTTTTTGTGAAACCTTATATTTTTTTAAAGAGCCCCAGATGATTCTAATATATAGGAAAGATCGAGAACCACTCTTTTTTTTTTTTAAAGAGAATCTTTTTTTTTTTTTTGTGAAGATTTTATTTGACAGAGAGAAACACAGCGAGAGAGGGAACACAAGCAGAGGGAATGGTAGCGGGAGAAGCAGGCTTCCTGCCGAGCAGAGAGCCCGATGCGGGGCTCGATCCCAGGCCCCTGGGATCTGACCTGGGCCGAACGCAGACGCTTAACGACTAAGCCACCCAGGCGCCCCGAGAACCACTCTTTTAGTTGAAATTCCCTGATAGAAATGTGGCACTCGTGAAATGAACCCGGGCGCTTAATAACCAAGAGGTCATTTCCTTGATGAGAAAGAATCAGTAATATGATAAAATTAGTGGTAATATTCATGATATTGTATGAAATAGTGTGAAACTAATAACATTTTGGGATCTAAATGTATTTTAAAAATGTAATGTCTTGCAGGAATTTAAAGAAAATATATGCAAGTAAGAGAACTGTAAATCTGAATTACTTAGGCTACTTTATTTTTATTTTTTATTTTTAAAATTAAAAAATTAACATATAATGTATTATTTGTTTCAGGGGTACATGTCTGTGATTCATCAGTCTAACATAATACCCAGTGCTCACCACAACACATACCCTCCCCAGTGTCCATCACCTAACTACCCCATTGCCCCAACCTCCTCCCCTCCAGCAACCCTCAGTTTGTTTCCTAAGATTAAGAGTCTCTTACAGTTTGTCTCCTTCTCTGGTTTCATCTTGTTTCATTTTTTCCTCTCTTCCCCTATGATCCTCTGCTTGTTTCTTAAATTCTGCATATCACTGAGATCATATGATAATTGTCTTTCTCTGATTGACTTATTTCATTTAGCTTAATACCCTCTAGTTCCATCCGCATTGTTGCAAATGGCAGGATTTCATGGTTTTTTTTTCATGGCTATATAATATTCCATCGTGTGTGTGTGTGTGTGTGTGTGTGTGTGTGTGTGTGTGTGTGTATACACATATCCATTAATCTGTTGATAGGCATCTAGGTTCTTTCCATAGTTTGGCTATTGTGGACATTGCTGCTATAAACATTGAGGTACAGGTATCCCTTCGGATCACTATATTTGTATCTTTGGGATAAATACCCAGTAATGCAATTGCTGGGTCATAGGGTAGCTCTATTTCCAACTTTATGAGGAACCTCTAGTTCCTATTTTCCACTGTTTTCCAGAGTGGCTGTACCAGCTTACATTCCCACCAACAGTGTAGGAGGATTCTCCTTTCTCGGCAACCTCGCCATCATCTATCATTTCCCAACTTGTTAATTTTAACCATTCTGACTGATGTGAGGTGGTATCTCATTGTGGTTTTGATTTATATTTTCCTAATTCCGGGTAAAGTTGAGCACTTTTTCATGTGTCTTTTGGCCATTTGGGTGTTTTCTTTGGGGCAGAAATGTCTGTTCATGTCTTCTGCCCATTTCTTGATCAGATTATTTGTTCTTTGGGTGTTGAGTTTGAGAAGTTCTTTATAGATTTTGCATACTAGCCCTTTATCTGATATGTCATTTGCAAATTTATTTTCCCATTCTGTTGGTTGTATTTTGGTTTTGTTGACTGTTTCCTTTGCTGTGCAAAAGCTTTTTAGCTCGATGAAGTCCCAATAGTTCATTTTTGCCTTTGTTTCCCTTGCCTTTGGAAACATGTCTAGGAAGAAGTTACTGTGGCTGAAGTTTGTAAAGGTTGCTGCTTGTGTTCTCCTCAAGGATTTTGATGGATTCCTGTCTCACATTGAGGTCTTTCATCCATTTTGAGTCTATTTTTGTGTGTGGTGTAAGGAAATGGTCCAGTTTCATTCTTCTGCATGTGGCTGTCTAGTTTTCCCAACACCATTTATTGAAGAGACTGCCTTTTTTCCATGGGACATTCTTTCTGCTTTGTTGAAGATTAATTGAAGAAATAGAGTTGAGGGTCTGATTCTGGGTTCTTTATTCTGTTCCATTGATCTGTGAATCAGTTTTTGTGCTAGAACCACACTGTCTTGATGATGACGGCTTTGTAATAGAGCTTAATACTTGAGCTACTTTAAAATCTAATTCAAAACGCCTAGTGTTCTTAGTGTTCTACTTCTTTTCAATATTAAATATGTAAAGATATTTGCAAAGATATTTTTGGTTAACTCTGCTGAGCCTCTCAAGGATGTTACCTCTCCTGATTTGTTGAATATATTTTGTTAGGATTAAGATGATTCAGTTTTAGATGGCACAATTTCCTTGAGAAATTCTAAGCTAATTTTAGACCATGATTCATAAAACAAATTATGGTTTAGTACTTTTGACTTGATTTGAAAGGAATGCCTTTAAAAGCAGCTTTATATATTATTGGACCTATTAACTTCTTATTGTGTATCATGCTCTTTGGACTTCATTCAGAATGTCAACTTCTTCACTCTAAAAAGCGATGAATTGCCAAGTAAAGTGTTGATGTTTCAAGAAAAATATCTCTTCTTGTCACAGATGTCTCTCTCGTTGTGTTTAGAAGTAAAATATAGACTGGCTAGTTTAGGTTGAGAATTTCCAAAAGCAAGATGAAATAAATTGACAGATGATAAAAAATTGAAGACCCTTATGGGGCACAGGAAGCTTCAATTGGGCTGGTCTGGAACGTGACATTCTAAGGACAAATTAATAGATTGCATCTTTTTACATGGAACATTTACAGTGTAAACTAGGGATTACTTATGACTGTTTTGATTTGCCAATACTGCAGAAAATGTCAACAAGAAAGAGAAAAGAAAAAGGGAAGGGTCTTTATCATAAGTACTAGTGTATTGATTAAGAAACAATTTAACTATACAAACATTGTTATAGCAACATCAATAAAAAAATAAAAAAACCTCATGCTCTCAAATTTCTGCTACTTGAAAATCAATCTGTTCTCATTTTTCATTTTTTAGAATTCTTTTGTTCCATATAGTAGGCAGAACATTGTTTATTCACTATTTCCAAACTGTAAGGCACACAGCCCAGGTTGTTTTGCTTTGTTTTGTTTTGATATTATAATATTACCATGGATATCTATATGCAAGTTTAGAAAATACTTTTAGATTATTTTCTGTTCAAAAAGTAGCCACCCCAGAAATTTGGCAACGGATTCCTAGCTTGTATTTTCAACCTCATTCTTCTCTTCTACTCCATTTTGCTTATCTTTGTTTAAAATAAAAAGAGCACTTTTATGTGCCAGTGCTTAGTTTCAGAAACTCTAATGTTCTGAATGTACTGGTTGTGCTGTGCAAGGAGGAAGCCACTTGGCTCTTTCTCACCACTGCCTTCAGATAGAACCTTCAGCTAAACTCCATTCCAAGCTTCTGGATGGTGTCTAAGGCTTTTGTTTTTCTGGACCCTGGAGATTAAAATAGTTTGAGTTACTAACAATCCCAGCCCAATCCAATTCAAGACTTTAATCACATATCTGATTTTTTTTTTTAATCAGAGCACTTGTTAGCATTTAATGAACCTCACTCCATGTAGTTTCAAGCTACCAGGATACGCCCCCCTCACCACTTCACTCCCTAATCTTCCACATAGTTCTTCTACTGAAGAATTTGGCCTTCACAGCGACTGGCTATTTTGGGAGCTTTCCCTTCCCCAAAACTTTGTAGTAGCCCCATTGCATCACATTGATGTTAGGAGCAGCTCCAGTCTTGGTGTTTTGTTTTGTTTTATAGCATCAATTATCCATGTCTGCTCAGTGACCAAGGTCCACAGTTTACTAAGGTTGACAGTTGGGCGGAAGCTCTGGTTCCTTTGAGTGGTAGTGCCTCATACCAACCTTTCCAAAACAACCTGGGTGATTTTTGTCTAAGTTGATCCTGTGGTGATGCAGGCCACCAGCATTACCCCAGCCTCCTGGGTGTTTCCAGTGCTTGTCAATGGGGGAGTGGCCCCCGAAGTTTCCAGATCTTCCTCAGTCTAGATGGCACATCTGCAGTTCAGACGAAAGGGCAGTTAATCATATCTGATTGAAAGCTTTTTGTCCATGTTCTCTAAGGTATTTGAAATGGGCAAGTGGGGAGCCGAGGTCCGTTTTTTCTTTCTTACTGTTTCCACCTCTTGCCCCTATTTGCTAGATGCTCCAGGGTTAAGCAGGAGGAAGAGGGCTGTTTTTTTAAAACCTACTTAGTGCTAGTCTGTGAAAACCCTCTGCAGAGCAAACATCCAAACACTGACCATTTTTCAAATATGAGGCTTTTTTGGGTTCTTTAGGGACTCTCTGTTGGAGATCTCTGACACTGCAACATTTCCTAATGTGAGTGAGGCACTCCCTTGCTGCCCTCTTTTGATATATCCTCAGCCCAACTCCAGCAGTTCATACTCTGCAGCCTCTTTCTGCTGGGACAGCCTGGACCTTGGCAGGCAGTGTTCTTGGGTGGGGCCCTTTCAAGAAATCTCTGACCTGGCTTTTCTTTTTTCTTTTTTTTTAAGATATATATATATATCTCTTAAATATATATATATATATATGTATATATATATATATTTATTTATTTAAGATTTTATTTATTTGACAGAGAGAAACACAGCGAGAGAGGGAACACAAGCAGAGGGAATGGTAGCGGGAGAAGCAGGCTTCCTGCCGAGCAGGGAGCCCGACGCGGGGCTCGATCCCAGGACCCTGGGACCATGCCCCGGGCCGAAGGCAGATGCTTAACGACTGAGCCACCCAGGCGCCCCAAGATTTTATTTATTTATTTGAGAGAGAGTGTGAGTGAGAGAGAGTGAGCAAGCTGGAGTGGGGGAAGGAGTAGAGGGAGAGGAAGAGGCAAACTCCCCACTGAATAGGGAGCCAGACATGGGTCATGATCCCAGACTCCAGGATCAGGACCTGAGCCAGAAGCAGCTGCCTAACCAACTGAGCCACCCAGCCCCCCGTGACCTGGTTATTCTTTATAGCATCCATTTGGCCCACAGAGGCATAGTGCTTCTCTAAACTCTGGAAATGCAGTGTTCTCTTTGCTATCTATCATACACTCTTCCAGCCAGTCTCTTCCCTTTGGACTTTTCTAGGTGAGAATCAGGCACCACTCTCTGTGTTCCCCAAACTCCAGAGAACACAGGTCAAACCCTCTAAGATAGGCAGAACAGTGCCCCCCCCCCCCCCCCCCCCCCCCCCCCCCCCCCCCCC
The DNA here is from genome assembly GCA_028646535.1 of Procyon lotor. Taxonomy (NCBI): domain Eukaryota; kingdom Metazoa; phylum Chordata; class Mammalia; order Carnivora; family Procyonidae; genus Procyon; species Procyon lotor. The sequence goes on from CM053611.1 coordinate 90,804,715, forward strand.
CCCCCCCCCCCCCCCCCCCCCCCCCCCCCCCCGCCTCTGCCTGTGTGCATGCCTTAATCCCTGGAGACTGTGACTCTGTTACTTTATTTTTTCCATAGAGGCACTATTTTTATTTTTTTACTTTTTTCTTTAAAGTAATCCCTATGCCCAATGTGGGGCTTAAACTCATAACCCCAAGATCAAGAGTTGCAGGCTCCATGACTAAGCCAGCCAGGCACCCTTATTTTTTATTGGTTTAAACTGAAATATAGTTGACATGTAATATTACGTTAGCTTCAGATATATAATATGGTGATTCAACAATTAATAGATTACTAAATGCTCACTATAGTAATTGTAATTACCATCTGTTACTATATAAAGTTAGTAAATATTATTTTTTAGTTGAACATTTTATTATATATGTATTTAATTTTAATTCCAGTATAGTTAGCATGCAGTGTTATATTAGTTTCATATGTAAAATATAGTCATTCAACAATTCTATACATTACTCAGTGCTCATCATGAGCACTGATATTCTTAATCCCCATCACCTATTTCACCCATCCCCCCGCCTACCTTCCCTCTGGTAACTACCAGTTTGTTCTCTATAGTTAAGGGTCTGTTTTTTGGTTGATCGCTTTTTTTTTTCTTTGTTCATTTGTTTTGTTTCTTAAATTCCACATATGAGTGAAATCATATGGTATTTATCTTTCTCTGACTGATTTTTTCACTTAGTATTGTACTTTCAAGATCCATCTATGTCGTGGTAAATGGCAAGATTTCAGTCTTTTTTATGGATGAGTAGTATTTCATTGTATATATATACCACATCTTTTTTATCCATTCATCTATCGATGGACATTTGTGCTACTTCTGTATCTTAGTTATTATAAATAATGCTTCAATATACATAGGGGTGCACGTATCTTTTGTAATTAGTGTTTTTGCATTCTTAGGGTAAACTTCCAAACTGTTTTCCACAGTGGCTGTACCAGTTCGCCTTCCCGCCAACAGTGCATGAGGATTCCCTTTTCTCCATGTCCTTGCCGACACCTGTTGTTTCTTGAATTTTTGATTTTAGCCATTATGGCAGCTGTGAGATGGTATCTCCTTGTGGTTTTGATTTACATTTCCGTGATAATGAGTGATATTGAGCATCTTTTCATATGTTTGTTGGCTATCTTTATGTCTTCTTTGGAGAGATATCTGTTCATGTCTTCTTCTTTTTTTTTTTTTTTAAAGATTTTATTTATTTATTTGACACAGAGAGAGAGATCACAAGTAGGCAGAGAGGCAGACAGAGAGAGAGGAGGAAGCAGGCTCCATGCCGAGCAGAGAGCCCAATGTGGGGCTTGATCCCAGGAACCCAAGATCTTGACCTGAGCTGAAGGCAGAGGCTTTAACCCACTAAGCCACCCAGGCGCCCCTGTTCATGTCTTCTGCCCATTTTTAACTGTATGATTTTTTTTTTTTGGTATTGAGTTGTATAAATTCTTTATATATTTTGGATACTAAGCCTTTATCAGATATGACATTTGAAAATACCTTCTCCCATTCAGTAGGTTGTCTTTTGATTTTGTTGATTGTTTCCTTTGCTGTGCAAAAGACTTTTAGTTTGATATAGTCCCCATAGTTTATTTTTGCTTTTGTTTCCCTTGCTTCAAGAGACATATCTAGAAAAATGTTGCTATGGCTGATATCAGAGAAATTATGGCTTGCGCTCTCTTCTAGGATTTTTATGGCTTCAGGTCTCACATTTAGGTCCTTAATCCATTTTGAGTTTATTTTTGTTTATGGTGTAAGAAAGTGGTTCAGTTTTATTGTTTTGCATGTGGCTGTCCAGTTTTCCCAACACCTTTTGTTGAAGAGACTGTCTTTTTCCCATTGTATATCCTTGCCTCCTTTGCTGAAGATTAATTGACCATATAATTGTGGGTTTATTTCTGGGTTCTCTATTCGCTTCTATTGATCTATATGTCAGTTTTTGTGTTAGTACCATACTGTTTTGATTACTGTAGCTCTGTAGTAGATCTTGAAATCTGGGATTGTGATACCTCCAGTTTTTTTTTCTTTTTCAAGATTTCTTTGGCTATTTGGGGTCTTCTGTGGTTCCATACAAATTTTAGGTTATTGTTTGTTCTAGTTCTGTCAGAAATGCTGTTGATATTTTGATAGGGATTGCATTAATCAGTACAGTACTTTGGGCGGTATAGACACTTTAACTATATTTGTTCTCTCAATTCATGAGTATAGAGTATCTTTCCATTTGTTTGTGTTGCCTTCTATTTATTTCATCAGTGTGTTATAGTTTTCAGAATACAGGTCTTTCACCTCCTTGGTTAAGTTTATTCCTAGATATTATCTTTGGTGCAATTGTAAATGGGATTGTTTTCTTAATTTCTCTTTCTGCTTCTTTGTTATTAGTGTATAGAAATGCAACAGATTTCTGTATATTGATTTTGTATCCTGCGACCTTACTGAATTCATTTATTAGTTTTAGTAGTTTTTGGTGGAGTCTTTAGGTTTTTCCATATTTAGTATCTTGTTGTCTGCAAATAGTGAAAGTTTTACTTCTTACCAATTTAGATGCCTTTTATTTCTTTTTCTTGTCTAATTGCTGTGACTAGGACTTCCGGTTGAATGTGTTACTTTACATGGCAAAAAGGACTTTGCAGATGTGATTAAGGTTATGGACCTTGAGATGGAGAAATTATCCTTTGTAATCCGGTAGGCCCAATCTAATCATTGAGCCACATGAGTCCTGGCAAATGGAGAACCTATCCTAACTACAATCAGGGAGAGAGATGTGACTACAGAGGAAAGGTCAGAGACCTGTAACACTAGAGGGATGGTCTCCACCATGCTGCCTTGAAGATAGAAAGAGGGCTACAAGTTGAGGAATGTGGTGACCTCTACTTAGCTCAGAATGGTCCTCAGGTATAGCCAGCAAGAAAACAAGGACCTGAGTTTTACAACTACAAGGGACTGAATTTTGCCAATAACCTAAGTGAGCAGGAAATGTATTATTCCCTAGGGCCTCCAAAAAAATGAGCTTGCTGTTAACTTGGTTTGAGTCAGTGAGACTCCAGTAGACTTCTGGCCAACAGACTGTAAGGTAATAAATTTGTGTTGTTTTAAGCCACTAAAGTGCAGTCATTTGTTATGGCAACAACAGAAAATGAATATATTCTCCCCCAGATTTTCTCCCTCAGTCTTACTGGTTTCTGCATCTTGGTAAATATGTGTTTACAAGACCAAGATTGTGTTCTTCCCTTGGCAGGGAATCACTACCTCCATTCTTTACCATTGCATTTCTTGAAGTTTCTCCCACATGGTTTGGGAAGACAGTGATGTACTTTTCTTTACCACAACATTGTTGGCATTCTTTCTTATTTTTTTTTTAAAGGTTTTATTTATTTGATAGCACAGGCAGGGGGAGCAGCAGACAGAGGGAGAAGGAGAATCGGGCTCCCTGCTGAGCGGAGCCCAACATAGGACTTGATCCCCAGACCCTGGGATCATGACCTGAGCTGAAGGCAGATGCTTAACCAACTGAGCCACCCAGGTGCCCCTGGCATTCTTTCTTATGCATAGGCTGGAAGTGGATGTCTTGGTATATCCAGCACTTTATTTAAGGACACTTGTTCCCTCAGTCACAATGTAGAGGCAGGAAAAGTCCCATGTAACATTGTTGAACAATAACAATCATACATCTTTGTCTCTTTGTTCTGTGTTTTAGTGCAAGTGTGTATAGACCATTCATAAACATTTCCATTACTCTCTAGCTACCTGAATTCGTCTGCCAGACCAGGTCTCAAGGTCTCCTTGATGGAAATCCTGTTACTGATTCTCTGCATTTTGATGAACACATCTTTCACATTGGACTCTGTACACTTTTGGTCCTATTATCTGTCTGAAATTAATTTCTGCAACCGAGACATTTCCCCCACTCTCTCATGCTATTTTATGCAGACTGCCAGTAGGACATCATGTCTGTACTGTGCCTTCATGAGCATAGATAGAACCTTAGTTTTGGAAGGGTTGAAGGGACTAGAAAGCTCAGCTGTTTCACTGCTTCTTTACTTTCATCCCTCAATCTTGAACTGTCCCTCTTCACTGTCTTCCAAGATATGCATGTGTGAGATTCATGGGGGAATCTCACTACTTCTGTTGACAGCTTGTTCCAATATGGAGATTTTTTTTAAGCTTCTTTAGGGTTGGAACCAAATCTTATGCATTGTGACAGCACCAACCCCAACTCAAGCCTAAAGCATAGCAGAAACTCAGTGAATGAATAAGTAAATGAATTAGCGAATGAATGAATGAATATAATTGGGCCCCGAACTGGCTTCCTTATGACTCCCATAAAGTAGTCCTGGGAATGATTCAGAGTGATTTAATCCCTTCTCTACGGAATGGCCTTTAACAATATAAAGCTATCCTGTCCTAATTATGTCTTTTCTTCTCATCGGATATATTTTCACATCCCCCCCCCAAGATAGTCCTACACATCAAATTCAGCCCTTTCTGCTACAGTTATATAATAACCTCCTAAGGAATGTTGAGTTTTCTGGAATGCACTTAGCATGAGGGTGGGCCGGAAGTGATTGTGTAACTATTGCAGAAGTCTGTGGTTTGAATCTTTCCAAAAGTTTTATCTCAGCAGCCCAGATGCAGGCCTCTGCCAAAAATCACAGCTTCTCTGTTTCCCATTGTGTAGTCTGCAGATAGTCCTGATAAAGGACTGAGGGGTTTATATGGAAGGCGTCATGGTGTGTTGTAAGTGTAATAGGATATCGAATGGGACTTTTCATGGGGTTGTGAAATTTAATCTGAAGCCCCCAAAGCTGAGAATGAAAGGTGATAAGTATCCCCAGGTTTCCAAATGGGGTGCTAACATTAGACATATCCATGCAGAAATTATGAAAAGACAGCAAAACTGGTATCAGCCTCTATCACACACTTACAGCAGATGCAAGAGAATGGGAATTAAAGAGGGTCCCTGAGGTAGTGGACAGTGTTGTGGCATTTTCCTTTGTCTTCTTATGAGGGGGGCCCTCAAGAGAATTGGAGGCTCTGGCAGTGCCTTGTCATTGGAATAGAGCAGGGTTGGAGAATTTGTGGAGAAATGGGTATGTGTCTTCGGGACAGTTTAGGGACATACATTAATGGAAACAGATGCTTGTGTCCTGCCTGATGACTATGGAATGTGGGAGACTGGTCAGACCAACCAGTGAACTCAAAGTGACTGAAGAGGGTCATGGTGAGAGCTATCTGAGCTACCAGAATTTGCAATGGTGGGTATATGTGTTTCCTAGGAGCTACGATGGAAGATGGCTGGTCTTCAACCAGGAGGGCTGCCTGTGGGGTAAAGGGACTCCAGCAATAAGCTGCTATATGGTGTATATCTGGGCAGGAGCTGAGAAGTGTGTGAGAAACTTCTGAGAGAAATGGGAAAAAAATTTACTTTTAGGGGGCTTTTCAACCAGGTGACTTCTACAGTGATCCTTTGAAAGCCCATAAATGCATCCCATTGGAGAGAGCCTGTATAGGGGCTCCTCCTATCTCAAGGCCATGGTCTACCATATTTTAATGGCACCTACCAGAAAAGATACATTTGCTTCTTTTCCTTCTAATCCCCCTACCCCTCCACCTTGACCTTGAAGAAGCCAGAAGTGGCCCACTGAGGGGAAGGAGAATGAAGGAGATTAATGAAGAACAGATAGTACCTCCTTTCTATGCTGTAGGGCTGTGGTCACCATACTGTAGGTTGGGGTAGGGCTGGGGAGGGGTGTGTGTGGTGGTGGGAGACTCTGAACTGGGTATGTGATTGAAGTTTTAAATAGAACTTTTAATGAGTTTTAATTGTTGAAAGTAACTTAAAAATCTCAAAGTATGAAATATGCTTGAGATACTGTCTGGGCTTGGGGAGAAGGGCAATTTGACAGAGCATGTTCAGAGGGAATGATTAGAGAAAAATAACACTGTTTTCTGTTTGTATATCACCAAGTTGGCCCATTTGATAGATTCGAGGGAGGCCAGGCCCAGGGGATAGGTAGGCAACAGACTATGCTCTGAAACTTTGCTACTATGGACTCTTTTTTCCCCTGAAGTTTTTGATATTGCTGTTTAAGTTTTTAAATTTAATTTTTAATTTTTTAAAAGATTTACTTATTTATTTAAGAGAGGGGCAGGGAAAGGCAGAGGGAGAGAGAAACGTAAGCAGAGTCCATGGTGAACACAGAGTCCAACCCAGGGCTCGATCCCACGAAGCTGAGCCAAAGCCAAGAGTCAGACACCCAATCGAATAAGCCACTTCTTTTTTTAAGATTAATTTTTTAAAAAATTTTTTGATTTTATTTTTAAGTAATCTTCACACCCAGTGTGGGGCTTGAACTCAGGACCCCAAGATCAAGAGTGCATGCTCCTTCCCAACTGAGTCAGCCAGGCACCCAACTGTTTAATTTTTAAAAAGTTTTTCCTTTGAAATAATGTCACAACTACAGAGAAGTTGCAAAAATAGTACAGAGAGTTCCCAGAGAGTTCCCAGCTTCCCCTAATGTTAACATCCTCTATAACCATACTATAATGATCAAAACCAAGAAGTTACCATTGATACAATACTATTAACTACTCTACAGACCTTATTGTAGTTTGCCAGCTTTCCCATGAATGCTCTTTTTCTGGCCAGAATCCAACCCAGGATCTCACAGTACATTTATTTGTCACATCTCCATAGTTTTCTCCTTAGTCTTTCTTTGTATCATTACATTTTAGGATTAGAAAGGATGGTAAAGATCTTCTAGATGAATGACCCTGTGGATTCCTGAGTGTCCTCTATAGAAATTCCTGTGAATAAATTTTTCTGCATGAAGACACCTCTGCTGGCAGTCTGTTCTAAATGAGCTCAGCAGAGTAAGGACGTCCATAGCCATGATTTGCTTTCTTAAAGTTTTCACCTATTGATTCTGGGTCTTATTTTATTTTTGCCTTTTTTTTTTTTAAGATTTTTATTTATTCACTTGATAGAGAGAGAGAGAGAGAGAGAGAGATCACAAGTAGGCAGAGAGGCAGGCAGAGAAAGAGATAGAGAGGGGGAAGCAGGCTCCCCGCTGAGCAGAGAGCCCGGTGTGGGGCTCGATCCCAGGACCCTGAGCTGAAGGCAGAGGCTTTAACCCACTGAGCCACCCAAGTGCCCCTATTTTGCCTTTTAGAACAGGTCATTTTCCCTTCTACATGCCAGCCTTCAAATATTGGAAGACCATTATATTTCTACTCCCGCTAAAGCTCTACCGCCTACGCCTGTCACTAAATCCTTTCTTCTTTAGGATGAACTTCTTTATTTTTTATTTTTTATTTATTTATTTTTTATTTTTTATTTTTATTTTTTATTTTTATTTTTTGTAATTAATTTTTATTAACATATAATGTATTATTTGCCCCGGGGTACATGTCTGTGAATCATCAGGCTTACACATTTCACAGCACTTAACAGCACATACCCTCCCCAATGTCCGCAGCCCAGCCACCCTATCCCTACCCTTTCCCCCACCTCCCAGCCACCCTCAGTTCGTTTCGTGAGTCTAGGAGTCTCTTATGGTTTGTCTCCCTCCCCATCCCTTCCTGTTTCATTTCTCTCCCCCACCCCCCCAAACTCCCTCCTTGCCTCTCAAATTCTTCATATCAGAGAGATCATGTGATAATTGTCTTTCTCTGACTGACTTATTTCGCTTAGCATAATAC
>CM053611.1:90812942-90831959 GCA_028646535.1 Procyon lotor
CTCTCTTCCCATCGCTTTAAATTCACCTTTTCCAGACGTCCTACCTCCTGAAAGTGGTCGATTTTCTGCTCCTAGAATTGCTGTTCTTATTCTCTTCTCTCTGCTGTTGCGTTTGCCGGCTTTTAGAGTGATTTCCTCCTCTTTAGCTGGACTTCTGATTCCCAGGGCTCTCTGTGCCTCCTACACCTCCGCCATCTTGGAACCCGTGGCTTTCTTTTTCAACATTCCTCTGGCTATTCAGGGTCTTTTCTGACTCCATATACATTTTAGAAATATTGGTTCCATGTCTTTGAAAAAATTGATGGTATTTTGATAGGAATTGCATTCAATGTGTAGATTGCTTTAGGTAGCATAGACATTTTAACAATATTTGTTCTTCCAATCCATGAGCATGAAACATTTTTCCATTTCTTTGTGTCTTCCTCAATTTCTTTCATGAGCACTTTGTAGTTTTCTGAGTACAGTTTCTTTGCCTCTTTGGTTAGGTTTATTCCTAGGTACCTTATGGTTTTGGGTGCAATTGTAATGGGATCGACTCCTTAATTTCTCTTTCTTCTGTCTTGCTATTGGTATATAGAAATGCAAATGATCTCTGCGCATTGATTTTTTATCTCCTGACACTTTACTGAATTCCTGTATGAGTTGTAGCAGTTTTGAAGTGAAGTCTTTTGGGTTTTCTACATAAAGTATCATATCATCTGCAAAGAGTGAGAGTTTGACTTCTTCTTTGCCAACTGAAATGCCTTTAATTTCTTTTTGTTGTCTGATTGCTGAGGCTAGGACTTTTAGTTCTATGTTGAACAGCAGTGGTGATAGTGAACATCCCTTCCATGTTCCTGACCTTAGAGGAAAAGCTCTAGTTTTTCCCCATTGAGAATGATATTTGCTGTGGGTTTTTCATGGATGGCTTTGATGATATGGAGGTATGTACCCTCTATGCCTATGCTGTAAAGTGTTTGGATCAAGAAAGGATGCTGTACTTTGTCAAATGCTTTTTCAGCATCAACTGAGAGTATCATATGGTTCTTGTTCTTTCTTTTATTAATGTATTGTATCACAGTGATTGACTTCCGGATGTTGAACCAACCTTGCAGCCCTGGAATAAATCCCACTTGGTTGTGGTGAATAATCCTTTTAATGTACTGTTGGATCCTATTGGCTGGTATTTTGCTGAGACTTTTTGCATCTGTGTTCATCAAGGATATTGTTTTATAAGTCTCCTTTTTGATAGGGTCTTTGGTTTTGGGATCAAAGTAATGCTGACCTCATAAAATGAGTTTGGAAGTTTTCCATCCATTTCCATTTTTTGGAACAGTTTCTGGAGAATAGGTGTTAATTCTTCTTTAAATGTTTGGGAGAATTTCTCTGGGAAGCCATCTGGTCCTGGGCTCTTGTTGGGAGATTTTTGATGACTGCTTCAATCTCCTTACTAGTTATGGGTTCAGGTTTTCTATTTCTTCCTGGTTCCGTTTTGATAGTTTGTGTGTCTCTAGGAATGTGTCCATTACTTCCAGATTGTCTAATTTGCTGCGTAGAGTTGCTCATAATATGTTCTTATAATTGTTTGTATTTCTTTAGTGTTGATTGTGATTTCTCCTCTTTCAATCATGCTTTTATTAATTTGGGTCCTTTCTCTTTTCTTTTTGATAAGTCTGACCAAAGGTTTATCAATTTTATTAATTCTTTCAAAGAACCAGCTCCTAGTTTCGTTGGTTTGTTCTACTGTTCTTTTGGTTTCTATTTCATTGATTTCTGCTCGGATCTTTATTATTTCTCTTCTTCTGCTGGGTTTAGGCTTTCTTTGCTGTTCTTTCTCCAGCTCCTTTAGGTTTAGGATTAGGTAGTATACTTGAGACCTTTCTTGTTTCTTGAGAAAGGCTTGTATTGCTATATACTTTCCTTTCAGGACCGCCTTTGCTGTGTCACAAAGATTTTAAACAATTGTGTTTTCATTTTCATTTGTTTCCATGAATTTTTTAAATTCTTCTTTAATTTCCTGGTTGACCCATTCATTTTCTAGTAGGATGCTCTTTAGAATCCATGTATTTGAGTTCTGTCCAATTTTCCTCTTGTGATTGAGTTCTAGTTTCATGGCATTGTGGTCTGAAAATATGCAGAGAATGATCCCAGTCTTTTGGTACTGGTTGAGACCTGATTAGTGATCCAGGATGGGATCTATTCTGGAGAATGTTCCATGTGCACTAGAGAAGAATGTGTATTCTGTTGCTTTGGGATGGAATGTTCTGAATATATCTGTGATGTCCATCTGGTCCAGTGTGTCATTTAAGGCCTTTATTCCCTTGTTGATGTTTTACTTAAATGATCTGTCCGTTTCAGTGAGGGGGGTGTTAAAGTCCCCTACTATTATTGTATTATTGTTCATGTGTTCCTTTGATTTTGTTATTAATTGTTTTATATAACTGGCTGCTCCCATGTTAGCACCATAGATATTTAAAATTGTTAGATCTTCTTGCTGGACAGACCCTTTAAGTATGATATAGTGTCCTTCCTCATCTCTTATTATAGTCTTTGCTTTAAAATCTAATTTATCTGATATAAGGATTGCCACCCTTGCTTTCTTTTGATGTTCATTAGCATGGTAAATTGTTTTCTGCCCCCTCACTTGAAATCTGGAGGTGTCTTTGGGTCTAAAATGAGTTTCTTGTAGAAAGCATATTGATGGTTTTTTTGTTTTTTTTTTTTTAAAATCCATTCTGATACCCTTTGTCTTTTGATTGGGGCATTTAGCCCATTTTCATTTAGGGTAAGTTTTGAAAGATATGAATTTAGTGCCCTTGAATTGCCTCTACGGTGACTTACTGTATATTTTCTCTTCCTTTCTGGTCTGTTCCTTTTAGGCTCTCTCTTTGCTTAGAGGACCCCTTTCAATATTTCCTGTAGGGCTGGTTGGGTGTTTGCAAATTCTTTTAATTTTTGTTTGTCCTGGAAGCTTTTTATCTCTCCTTCTATTTTCAATGACAGCCTAGCTGGATATAGTATCCTTTGCTGCATATTTTTCTCATTTAGTGCTCTGTATATATGATGCCAGTCCTTTCTGGCCTGCCAGGTCTTTGTGGATAGGTCTTCTGCCAGTCTAATATTTCTACTATTGTATGTTACAGACCTCTTGTCCTGAACTGCTTTCAGGATTTTCTCTTTGTCAGTAAGATTTGTAAGTTTTACTATTAGATGATGGGGCATGGACCTATTTTTATTGATTTTGAGGGAGGTTCTCCTAGATTTTTGCCTCCTAGATTTTGATGCTTGTTCCCTTTGAGGAAATTCTCTACTATAATTTGCTCCAATATACCTTCTGCCTCTCTCTCTCCTTCTTCTTCTGGGATCCCAATTATTCTAATATTGTTTTGTTTAATAGTATCATTTATCTCTCAAATTCTTCTCTCAAGGTCCAGTAGTTGTTTGTCTCTCTTTTGCTCAGCTTCTTTATTCTCTGTCATCTGGTCTTTTATATCACTAATTCTGTCTTCTGCCTTATTTATCCTAGCAGTAAGAGCCTCCATTTTTTATTGCTCCTTATTAATAGCTTTTTTTAAATTTCAGCTTGGTTAGATTTTAGTACTTTTATTTCTCCAGAAAGGGATTTTATTTATCTTCCATGCTTTTTTTGAGCCCAGCTAGCACCTTGATAATCGCTATTCTGAACTCTAGTTCTCACATATTACTAATGTCCATATTGATTATGTCCCTAGCTGTCAGTACTACCTCTTGTTCTTTTTTTGGGGGGGAGAAGAACTGGGGGAGAAGAAAAGGTGGAAATTAATTAATTAATTAGTTAATTAATTAGACTGGTGAATAGAATAGAGCCACCCACTTGATTTTGGGTGTATTCTGGTCTCTTAGAGAAACTACCTCCCAAAAGTTTAAAGAAAGAAAAACTTATATATATAAAAAAATATGGGTAAATACAATGAAGGGATGGAATATGACTGTAAAGATAAAAATTAAAAAAGTTTCTAAAAAAGCAATTGATAAGATAAGAAGTTGGTTGGAAAAAGAATAAAAATGAGGAGAGAATGTGATCAGGCTAGAGACTAGAACAAAGCCTTGCTCTAGATTTATGGTATATTTTGATCTATTAGGAGAAATTGTATCCCAAAATTTTAAAGAAAAAAAACTTATATGTATACAAAAAAATAAGGTTACATACAATGAAGGGATAGAATATGAATATAACAGTGAAAATTTTAAAAGAGTTTTTTTTAAAAGGTATTGATAAGGTAAAATAGTTAAAAACATTAAAATAGGAAAGAGAAAAATTAAAAAAAATAGAATAAGAAAAAAATAAAGCTAAAAAAAATGTAACTTTGAAAGACTAAAGGATCATGGGATAAATAGCCATGAATTCTATGTGTTGCTTTCTCCTAGCTCTGGAGTTGTGCCGTTCTCATTGATTGGTGAACTTGGTTTTGACTGGATGCTCTTGCTGATCATCTGGGGGAGGGACCTGTTGCAGTGATTCTCAAATGTCTTTGCCTGAGGTGGAATCGCACCACCCTTGCCAGGGGCCTGGCTAAGTAATCTGCTCGGTTTTGGTCTTGGGAGCTTTTGTTTCCTGAATGCTTTCCATACAGCTTTGGAGGAGCAGAATGAGGATGGGGGGCTTCCTAATCTCTGCCTCTTCTGAGCCGAGATCTTGGGGCTGCACTCCTCAGCCTGCCGTTAGAGAATAGCAGTCAATCCCTCCTGTCTCTTTGGTCTCTGGCCTCACTCCAAGCTTACCTCGCTTGTGACTGAGCATTTCTATCTTTGGTGCATGGCCCCTTTTGCATTCTCCAAATGAGCTAATTCATGCAGCACGCTCCTGCGCCACTCCTCCCGAAGGAAGAAGGTGAATCTCTCTATATCTGCGACTTGTACAGTACCAGCTTGAAGAGCAGTGGCTTGACTGTGACTTGGATCATGGTTTAAGGTAATCCTGAGCTGAGAGCTCCCTCCGCAGCTCTGTCTCTGCAGGGAGCTTCCCCACTCTGATACCTGGGAGCTCTGCCACACTCACACCCCCCCCCCCCACTCTTTCTATGATCCCGCGAGTCCTGAGACCACACTGTCCCCGTGATGACTCCACTTTCTGCTTGGGTTCTGGAGCAAAGTCCCTCAGCAGAGCAGACTTCTAAAAGTTCCAATTTTGCACTCCACTTCTCTCTCATTTGCCAGGATCCAGCCCCTTCCCCTGTGGTCTATCATCCTGTCGCTTTCAATTCATTCTCTGCATGTCCTACATTCTGGAAAGTGGTCGATTTTCTGTTCCTAGAATTGCTTCTCTTCTCTGCAATCTCCTGTTGAGTTTGTAGGTGTTCAGAATGGTTTGATAACTCTCTAGCTGAACTCCAGGGACCTGATGATATTTCAGTCTCCTACTTCTCTGCCATCTTGCTTCTATTTCCTCTTCTTTCCTGGCATGTACCTGGACCATATTTTCTGGTCTCCTCTGTAGTTAAATGTGGTCATATGTTGAGTTTTTCCCACTGGATATGGGCAGAGGTGATCATTGGCAGGCTTGTTCCATAAAAATCTCCCAGGGACTATCTTCAGTACTAGTTTCTTCTTCTAGATAGCTGGTGTGGAGACATCCACCAGGGTTGACTTTGGGTACTATATGTTAAAGATGGTGATGTCACAAGAAACAGCCCCCATCCCGAGATCACTGATGGAGGATGATTGCCCCACTAGTTACACTTACATTGATCTGTGATGTGAGTGAGAAATAACCTTGATTATAATATGATACTGAGATCTTAGGATTTATGAGTTAGAGCAGCTATTATTTAGGTAAAATAAGCCCAATGTCTACCTGCTTGTCTGATAGTAAGTAAGCAGTAGAAGGCCAGGTGAAAAATGAAAAGAGCCTTACTTTTTTAACCTATCTATGTAAGGCTGACTCTGGATTTTAATCTAAGCCACTACATTGTGATCATGAAGTTCATCCTAACTCTGATAAATTCATGAACATGTATTCCTGGTATATAAGTAAACTGGTTTTATGGACCTAGATTTAGAAATATAGATATGGGAGTCATCATCCTTTGATGATATTTTAAGACCCAATTGTGGGAGACTAAGCAAGAGTGGAAGCAACTCTGAGGAACCCTGAGGAACTACAATATTTATGCAAAGAAAAAAAAAGAGGGGGGAGAAAAAATAGATGAGTGTGACATCATGAAAGCCCAGGGGAGAGAGATGGGTTTTTCTTGGGGTAGGGGAGGTGACCATTGGTGTAGAGGATTAAGCCAACTGTACCCTGTAGTTCATGGCATACTATGGACAGCTCATTGGCCTATGTAAGACCTTACTCTATTTATTTATTTATTCCTTTTGTCCCCATCACCATGTGGGAAACCATTCTAATGTCTTTGAAAAAATGTATATTGATGTTTTGTGTATATATTTTTAGTTTGTATAAATGGTATGCTAGATATCTCTTTCTATTTCTTACATTTCTCACCAAAACATTATGTTTTAAAATCCATCCATGTCTACTGTGATGTATATACATCTAACCAATGGTTTTTCAGTACTTCATGATGTACATTGTTAGAGGGAGAGCTTTTTAAGAAGGCAAGAGTATTTGACAGATATGGCAGAGAGATTCAATAAGAAAGGTTAAAAATTGGGGGATTTGGCAGCCTGGAGACTTTGCTGGGGCAGTTTCATTGGGATGGGGAAGGCAGAAGCCAGAGCAGTGAGTGGGTCAAGAAGGGTTTGAGAAAAGACCAAGTAGAGATAGTGAGTATAGATAGCCTTGAGAGAAGGGAAGGAGCAAGGAATGCAGCATCAAGGAAAGGTTTGGAATTTTTAAGCTTTTGTTGTCCAAATAATCCATGTCTATTGTAGAAGAAAAATAACAAAATGAGAAGTGTATTGGTTTCCTAGAGCTACCATAACAAATTACCACAAACTTGTGCCTTAAAACAACAGAAGCTTATTCACATAATTCTGGAGGATAGAAGTCTGAAATCAAGATGTTGGTAGTGCCACAGTCTCTTTGAAGGCTTTAGGGGAGGATCCTTCCTTGCCTCTTCCTAGCTTCCAGTGGTTGCTGGCAATCTTTGGCATTACTTGGCTTGTAGAGATAGCCCTCCAATTTTTGCCTGTGTCTCACATGGTATTCTCCCTGTGTGTCTCCTCTGGGTCTCTATTTTCTCTTATAAGGATACCAGTCATTAGATTAGGTCTCACCCTAATTCAGTATGATCTCATCTTAATTTAACCAATTACATCTTCAAAGACTCTATTTCCAAATAAGATCACATTCTGAGATTCCAGGTAGACATGAATTTGTGGGGCAGTGGGGTGGGCACTATTCATCCTAGTACAGGAGGGTTGTGTTTTCTATTTTTCTCCATCCGTTTTCCCCTCCTCCCTTTTGTTTCTTCAGGATGAGGAACAATTTGAGCATCTTTATAGATTAAGTGGAAGAATCAGGAGAAAAGAAGTTGGAAATAAGGGGAAAATCACAATACTATGTGGATCAAGGTCCCAGCAGAGAATGGAAAGGTGAACTGGAGGGCACTGGCGAGGGGCATGGGACCAGGGCCCAGAGGGAAAAAAGGCCTGCCTGGCTTCCAACAGCCCTGCCTAGTCTCTGGCTCACAGTCTGATGCAGAATTATTTTCCTCAAGTGTTCACTAGGTACAACCTTTCATTAGGCCAGTTTTATCAAAGGCTGTCATGTAGGGGAAGTGGAACACGCCCAGAGAGGAATCAAATGCAGGGCTGTGGGAAAGAGTTCACTAGAATGTTACATGCATTCCACCTTGCTTCCAATGTCCTGGGATTTCAGGAAAACAAATGACTTTATTTTCCTATAAATGTTGAAGATCTTTTTTTTTTCTCCCTCAAAAACTCCCTTCTAATGAACTGGACAAACCTAAGAAACTTCTTAATTCTCTACAGTTCAGTAGAAGGTAGTAGCCTCTGTCAGTTCCCAACACTTAAACTTGGAAGTGAGTTCAGCTAGTAAATTTTTATTTGCTTATGACTAAACTACATGTTAAATAAAGCATACTAGATGTAGCAATTTTAAATATAGTTCAAATCACAAGGCATTTTTTGCTGCAAAGCTTTAGAATTACTACTTCCATTCCAACTATTCAATGAATTGCTGGGCTTCAAGTCTACCCTTTTTTTTTTTTTTAAATTTTATTTATTTTTTTGACAGAGAGAGAGAGATTTTACAAGTAGGCAGAAAGGCAGGCAGATAGAGAGGGGGAAGTAGGCTCCCTGCTGAGCAGACAGCCTAATGCAGGGCTTGATTCCAGAGGACCCTGAGATCATGACCTGAGCCGAAGGCAGGGACTTTAACCCACTGAGCCACCCAGGGGCCCCCTAAGTCTACCCTTTTAAAACCCAATGGGTTTATACCTACTGAGGGGCAGGGCTGAGAGGCTGTGGAAAAGTCCTTCCTATAGTAGAAGACCATCCCTATGGTTCTGCCTAGACTCTAGCATGTGGTGCTTGCTAGTTAGCCCTTGTGTATTGGTTCATACTTTTTAGATGTTGAGTATCAGAAAACTGAATGGAAACTCCAACCTCTTAGAGAGTTTCTTGGCTTATGTCACTGCCAAATCTAGAATGGCCTTCCAGGTTAGTTTCCTTTAAAAACTCAAAGACGTCACCTGGGACTTAGTTCATTTAAAAAATTTTTTTTTTTTTTTTTTTAAGTAAACTCTACCCTCAAGGTGGGCCTTAAACTCTAGGATCCTGAGACCAAGAGTCGCATGCGCCACTGACTGGGCCAGCCAGGTGCCCCACTTCATTTTCTTCCTCCTTCCCTTCCTTCCTTCCTTGTAAACTCTATGCCCAATGTGGGGCTTGAATTCATCACCTAGAGATCAAGAATTGCATGCTCAACTGACTGAGCCAGCCAGGTGGCCCTCCCCTAATTCATTTTCATTTTCCACTCCGCTTTCATGCTGTCAGCTTTATCCAAAGGCTACCTGCCCTCATGGGTGCAAGATGGCTGCCAACAGCTCCTGGGTCTACATATTTCTTTCATGTCAGAGAAAGATAGATTTTGTCCTCCAAATACCAAAGAGCCGGGCTTCAATCTGATTAAAGCAATTTAGGTAATGTGCCCATCAGGTGCTGTCACCAGAGAAATGCCACATGATGATTGATCCCTGAGGCAAAAGGTGATTGGCTCAGGTTCTTTGAGCCTGGAGCTAAAGGGGTATCACTTCCATCCATAGCTAAACTCCCCAAATGAAACTCTGGGTACTCGTAGAAACAGGAGAAAATGGAGAATGAATTTTAGGTAGTCAGTTCAACAATTGTCCACTACACTTTGCTTCTTTATCCTCTGCTAACCACAATTTCTTAGTTTCTCTTGCAATTGGAGGCTCCTGAACTTGATTTATAATTCCCATGCTTTGTCTCATTCCAAGCTCTTATTCTCTTCATATACAAGGTCTGCTCTTAGAAGGATGGTTCTATGAAAGGCAGAACTTTCCCTGAAACTCATTCTTTCCCACCAAAAGCAATGGGAGAAAGAAATTCATTCTTTCTCACCCAAAGCTAAAAAGTTTTAGTTTCATGCTAAAAAGCCCTTTGTAGACTACTGAGAGCAAAGACCAGAGGAATAATAAGATCTAAGGGTCAGAGCCTGTTGGAAATATGGCATTGTCAGGATAAAACCAGCTCTGGCCATGGAAACTATCTGGTCAGCATGTTTTAGCTCAGCATAGATAAGATGCACAGTAAAAACAGGATGATAGGACTGGTGACTCTGGGCATGCAGTCAAAGGTAGAGCTTCCTGGGTGATGGGAGGCCTAGGACCTCTAGTATCTAAAATGCATCCCGCTTACAAAGGAGTCATTGGTCCCTATAGCTGACAGCACAAGGAGAACCAAGGCCAGGATGGAGGATTTCAGGGCCTTGAAGACAAGAGAGTAAAAACAATCAAGATTTAGCCAACTAGTGGGAAGAAAAGCATCTCTCACTGAGTGCAGTGAGCTCCAGTCATTCATAAAATATTTAGTGAATTCTTTTTTTTAAGATTTTATTTATTTCACAGAGAGAAACACAGCGAGAGAGGGAACACAAGCAGAGGGAATGGTAGTGGGATAAGCAGGCTTCCCGAGCAGGGAGCCCGATGCAGGGCTCGATCCCAGGACCGTGGGACCACGACCTGAGCTGAAGGCAGACGCCCAACGACTGAGCCACCCAGGTGCCCCTATTTAGTGAATTCTGACTGTGGATCGGGAGATGAACAATTTGTCAGTGTTCATATGGAGATTATAGTAGGTAAGGGCATGTATTAGTCAAGTTTCTTTTGGCTTTATGAAGCAAAATGTCCTTGCAGGCTTGCTGGAAGAATACTGGAGGTTCTTAGAGAATTCAGAGGGACTAAGGCAGCTTGGGGCACCTTACTAGCTGGAGGTTAACCACCTCCTCCAAGAGTGCTCTTGTTAGTGTGAAGGAGTTTCTGTGTCTAATCTCTGTGGGTATCAGTTCCAAATTCCTAAAGGGAGAATTTGATTGGTTCACCTTGAGTTGCCCAACTATTTTTCAGGGCCCAAGATTGTGAGGTACAGACATTGTTGGAGTCCTACCCTATCTGTTGAGTTTCCAGAGAAGGGCAGAATACTGTGAACTTGAAGATCGCCATGGACAGGGAGGTAGATAATCAATGGCAATTACAGCCTAGTGTTACCCGTGCTGTGCTGGGGATGCATGAAGTTATGTGGGAGCATATCAGTCAAAATTCTTTTGGAGGCAAGGTTTAGAAAACCAACTTAAACCAACTTAGACAAAAAGGGGATTTTTTAAAAAAGACTTTATTTATTTGAGAGAGAGCAGAGGGAGGAACTGAAGGAGGTACAGAAGGGGAGGGTGAAGGAGGGGAAAGAATCTTGAGCAGATTCCCTGCTGAGCATGGAGCCCAAAGTGGGGCTTAGTCTCACAACTGAGATTATGACCTGAGCCCAAACAAGAGTTGGACACTCAACTGACTGAGCTGCCCAGGAACCCCCCAAAGGGGAATTTATTGGAAGGCTCACACTGAGAAGGGTGAGGGGCAGATCAGTGGTCACTAGAATTAGAGACCAGAATGCTGCTAGGTATTTTTTTTTTCAATCTCTCAGCCCCACTTCACTCTGTGTTGTCAAATTTTTTCTCTTAGAAGAGCTTTCTTTACACAGCATGAAATATGGCCACTGTCAGCTCCTGAGTCTCATGTCTCTTATCCTTACCACCAGAGAATAAATCTCTTTGTTCAGCTTCAGTTGTAAAAATCCTAAGGAACGATCCTGATTGGCTTGGCTTGAGGTATGAGTCCATCCCTTAAGCAATTAGCTGTGTCTGGAGAGGTAGGATAATGTAAAAACATATTCTATGCTACAGCTTCATGCTTATTAAGTGACAAACCATAATGATTGATACCAAATGCTTTAGGTTAATAGTCCCTGTACTAGTTATCTATTGCTGCGTAACAAGTTACTCCCCAACTTAGTGGCTTAAACAGCAATCAGTATTTATGAATTCTCATAGTCTCTGTGGTTTGAAATTCAGGACTGGCTTAGCTAGGTGGTTCTGGCTCAGGGTCCCTCCTGAGGTTGTAGTCAAGTTGTCAATTGGGGCTGGAGTTATCTGAGGTCTTGACTGGGGCTGCAGGATTCACTTCCGAGATGGCTGGCTCATATGGTGTTCAGTCCCTCCACATGTGCGCCTCTCCACAGGTAGCTTGGGTGTCCTCATGACATGGTGGTTGGCTTTTCCCAGAGTGAGCAAACCAAATGAGTGCAAGGTGAAAGCCACAATGTCTCTAATGGCCTAGCCTCAAAGGTTATGCTCTATCATTTCTGCAATATCATTTTCATTATACAGGTTGACTCTTAGTAAATGTGGAGGGGACTACACAAAGATGGGAGTACCAGGAGGTGAGAATCCTGAGGGACAGCCTAGAGCTGTCTTAGGCTACTGTATTCCCCAAAACACATCCTGTAGAACTGGGATGTTACAAATTATTACATGGAGACAGGGATTTATAGTCAAGTCAGTTTGAGAAAGGATAGGCTGAACCAAGTTAAAAAAGTGTTTTCATAGAGCTTTTAGTACATTGATACCTTTAAATCCCTAAAAGGAGAATAGAGCCAATAACACCAAAATTTTTTCTCATTCTCAATTTTTCCTCCAGTGGGAGCTTCTCCCTTCTCCCATTTGCCACTTCCTACCCCATCAAAGCTTATCAGAATCCTGCCTGTCCCCTGTTAAAAATGTATGTTTTTGGGGGCACGTGGCTGGCTCAGTTGGGAGAGTGTGTGATTCTTGATCTTGGGGTTGTGACTTTGAGCCCCACGTTGGGTGTAGAGATGACTAAACAAAATAAATAAACTTTTAAAAAATGTACATTTGGGGCGCCTGGGTGGTGCAGATGGTTAAGCGTCTGACTCTTGGTTTCAACTCAGGTTGTGATCTCTGGGTCATGAGATTGAGCAGTCAGCATAGAATCTGCTTGAGTTTCTCTCTCCTTCTCCTTCTGCCCCTCCCCCCATGCTCATGCTCTCTCTCTCTCTCTCAAATAAATAAATCTTTAAAAAAATGCACATTTCTGGCAAAGCAATATTTTCATTTGTAGGTGCTTGTCCTTGACCCTCCAAAGCCTTCCTGTTCATTTGGAAATTCACATCATGAAAACCTGGGAATGATTAAAGCAAAAGAACACATTTTTTTTTTTTAAGATTTTATTTATTTATTTGACAGAGAGAGATCACAAGTAGGCAGAGAGGCATGCAGAGAGATGGGGGAAGCAGGCTCCTCACCGAGCAAAGAGTCCAGTGTGGGACTCGATCCCAGGACCTGAGATCATGACCTGAGCCGAAGGCAGAGGCTTTAACCCACTGAGCCACCCAGGTGCCCCAAGAACACATTTTCTTGTGAGGTGAGTGGTCAATCTCTAAGGAAATTCTGCAAAGAAGTTTCACAAAGCTCTCTATGTTGGTGATAGTGTTGGGTGATATTGAGTCATATTGTGGCAAATATTATTTGAAGGCCAGCACCCATTTATATGTGAAAATTTGAGTTGCTTCTTTAAGATGGAAATACAAGGTATGGATTAGTAACATCTTGTACTTTGAATCTTTACTAACAAATACTGAACCTTTCAGTTTTGGGAACTTCCCCACCTCCTCTTGTCTAAGTGGGTTTTGTTATTGTTTCTTTTGTTTAGGTTATTTGTCATGGCCACAACCCAATTTATTTGAAGTTTTTTTTTTTTTAATCACATTTCTGTAAGCTGGTTATACCATCTTGAATTATTTAACTTGGTATAAACACTAAGGTATGTATATGAAAGCTCCTATACCATATGTGTTTATGGAAATGTCTTTATTTAGATGTTTCCAGGCATAGCATCTGTTCTTATGCATCTTTTATAATATTTTGCAAGGAGCCCTTATAATAATTGATCTTCACCATCTGATAATTTTTCCTTAAAGAGAGTTTCCCCTCTTAAGTTTTTAATAAATGGTCATTTTTAATATTTTGGAGCAAAAAAAGATCTAAACTAAAAATAAGAATGATCAATAAAAAAGGCTTTCTTGAGTTCTTTGATTTTCATTATCCAATGCATACATTTTAGAAAGAGCTGATGTCTGTACATTTAGAAAAGTAAGGTTGTCTGATTATTATCTCAAATGGAAAAACCCAAGTTTATACAACCTGTGATTCACATGGAAATCTAGGTCCATAAAGGCTGCTGAGAATAAATTACCCTTTCCCTTCCTTCTTCTCTGGACTGAAAATTTGGGCTTAATCTAGGTTCCTGCTTACAGTGTTCTGAGGCAGCCTGTCTTCCGGCACACAAAATGAAGTTTCAAATATCCAGTGTTACATAATGGCTTCTTTTAAATTGCAAATCCACCTTAAGATTCTTTGGTTGTCTCTAAGGAGAGTAGAATTAATAAATCCCCAAATACAATCCCCCAGAGCCCTGTATGTTCACAGCTACTAATTTCAGAAAACAATGAATCATGCAATAAGCTACATTTACCTTCTTGAAATAGCACTTGAAACAACCTATTATTAATAACATTTCCTGAGTTCTCAAAACCAGAAAATCAGCTCTATCTAGGAGAACATCTTGATTTACCGAAACATACATTAGTTCAAATGCAGTAAAGGAAATGCAACCATCCTGACTGTAAAATTTCCTGCTTTTAAAACTAGGAGAGGTACCCAAGGGCCTCCAAATGTATGCACCAAGGACTCCATAAGGTGGTTTGCAAGCCACTAGCAGAATGCAAGATGATTTTAGGTGGTACATGGATAAAATTAAAAAAAAATTATAATTATTGTTTACTTGTTGTAGGGGGTCCGTAGTGTCTTTCTCAAAATTCATGTCTATGCAGAACCTCAGAGTGTGACATTATATGGGAATAAGGTCTTTGCAGATGTAGTTAATTAAGGAACTTGAGATGAAGTAATCCTAGGTTTAGGCTGGGCCTTGAATCCAATGACTGGCATCTTTATAAGGGAAAGGAGAAGGAGATTTGGACACAGAAATATAGAGAAATGATTATGTGAATATGGAGATAGAGGTTGGAGTGATGTGTCTACAAGCCAAGGAACATCAAGAAGCTAGGAGAGGGGTGTGGGATAGTTTTTCCCAGATAGTTTCCCAGATAGTTTCCCAGAAACTCCAGAAGTAACCAACCCTAAAGACACGTTTATTTTGACCTTTGGTCTCCTGAACTATGAAAGAATAAATTTTTGTTGTTTGAACCCACCCACTTTGTCCTAATTCATTATGGTAGCCTTAGAAAATGAATACACTTTAAAAGATGTATTACACAATATATGTGCAGTGTGTAAAGCCTGTGATTTCACAGCTGATACTGTTTAGAATAGTATTCTCTAAATTTATCTAGGTAGCAAAACATGCACTGACTTAAAAAAATAAAACGTAAAATTTAGGAGGCAGGAAGATATTGCAAAGCTGAGATGGATAGGATATGGATGGAGGACCAATCTGGGAGCCATTGCTGTGGCTGCCCTTAAGCTACTTCCACCGGGAGTGGCATTGCAGGAGATCAGGGTCAACGCTCATCTCCACCCCTAATCAACTCTGTGACTTTGGATAAAATACAAATAATGGTCTCAAGAGGCCCCACCTTCCTCAGCTGCAAAATGAGGACAAGAATAAATATCTTACAAAGCTTACGTGGGGATTATGAGTTCCTTTTCTTTCAGCCTTAAAATAATGAAAGCTTAGTTATCCAAACCAATTTTGTTAAGTGTGGGGCTGGGGGAGCTCCTGGCAGTTGGGTTGATATACAAAAGAACATTTTGTAATCAGTGCCCTTGAAAGTGAGTTGCAGGCGATAGACAAGTAGGGCTGAGCAATATGGGAAGTGAACTGTGGTATAGCAGTAGGAACTGACATGAGTCACGGTTGATGAGTCATAGCTGGTCAACTTTCTGTTATTTCTGCGTCTCATGCATTTTGTGAGTTATGGCGTTGATTTCTCTGTCTTTTCAACCCTATAATCCTGGAATTCATAAAAGTGAGGAAAAGAACTTGAGATGGAATCTGACATATCTTAGATATAGGAAAATATGTACTTAAGAAAGCTCAGAGACATTTTGTAAATTTGAGGTAAATCCCTGGAAATACTATAGGATGGTTTCCTAAGCAGTTTTGGCTAGAACCAGCAAGATGAATTGGAGTGGGACTTATATAGCTAACATCTTTTATGTACTAGTCAATGGGTAGATACTATGTTCAGTGGTTATCTAATTTAATCAGTCCTGAAATCTCTGAGGTAGGTATTGCTATTAACATTCTTATTTTACAGATGGGGAAACTGTGGCTTGGAGAAGTTAAGTGACTTGTCTCAGATCATACAAAGATTAACTTGTTCAAGATCATGAAACAAGGCAGTCTGCCTTGGTAACCTGCACTCTTAACCAGTGTAAAGGCTAAAAAAATGTAGAAGTACAGGAAGGGGAAGAATGCCCCTAAATTGCAAGAGATAGAACTTGGTCTTTGGAGTCAGGTAGGTCTTATTACAACCCTGCCTCTGATATTTAGCAACTGTTTGACCTACTACTCAAACTCTATGAACCTCAGATTTCACATTTGTAAAGTGGATGTGGTAATATATATGTCACTGTATTGCTGTGGGCATTAAGTAAGATGTTGTCTATCCAATACACTGTGGGCTGCATGGGAAATAAATAGCCTCAATTGTACCAACTATTTCTTTGGAGATAACTTACCTAATCCTCACAACAACACTTAGAAATAGGCGTTTTTATTACCACTCCTATTTTACAGGTAGAAAAATTAAGATTTAGAAACATTAAGTAACTCTCCTAACATTATATTCAGCAGAGCAAGAATTCAAACTTAGGAAGTATGATTCCAGAATGCAAGCTCTTATCTTCTTCCTTCCACATGTGAAAAAGACCTGGGAACTGAGGTTAGGGACAAACTTGAGAAGGTTATACAAGTCAGTTCATATTTAGGGTACATTCATGCAAAAATAGGGTCCCGTATGTATGCTATGTTCTGTGCTATTCAGATTGCATTGATAGTGAGGTGTTCAAGTTTGGATGATACTTTTTAACAAGTACTAACAAACTGAAAATTACTATGATAATGACAGGGGTTGGAAATGAACTCAAGAGAGAAACAGCTGAAAATGTTTTGGTTTGATGAAGGTGTGCAAGAGGTTGGAAAGATAGATGTCTTTGGGAAAGACTGCTGGCTAGCAGGTTGACCATACCTTGATGTAATCACTATGGGTCCTGACTCTGTTCCTAGACTTGAAAGTTCAAGAGTTTTACTGCAGCAGTTAATCAATATTCAGAGTTGATAATACATTTGGCAACTGACTCATACTTACCAAACCTCTAAGAGACTGATACATATGCTGGAACGTTAATTAATGTTTAAAACAGGAACATTTTATACATGTATTAGCTGATCAGAACTCTTTTTTTGTTTTTAGGGGGTCTTATAATATTATTCTGTCAGAATGTGTATAATATTGTGGTAAGCTATCTTGTTAACTTGCAAGTAGGATAAAATTGCAAGCCCTTGACATTTTCTGACTTAGGGTGATGGCCCAAAATTGACATCTTGTTATTTTATTAACTGAACTTATTCATAGGAACAATATTCTGTATGTGCTTTTGAACATCTGTATCTTGTCTGCAAATTGTTTTTATTTTTTACTTGTTTTGGGTCATTTTTAATTGGATGGAGGATTATTAATGCTGTTCCTTTTTCTACAATGTAAAGTGTTTTTCAAAATTATGTGTAACATTAGGCAAAATTATTTAAAGTCAATACATTTTTATTTAAGGAATTTTACATGTTGTGTTTCCTTCTACTGCCCATCAAGTTCACAGCCGTTCCTCTAAAGCTGAAGTCAGAGTTTATCTTCCAGATGGGTTTTTTGAGAAGAACCTATGCTTAATTCACATTTGTGTTGTGTTCAGTCAATAATTATTTTAGTTGGGCTTCTTTTATCTCCACTTGACTATGGACATAGTGATGACATACTTCAAACATTTCCCCACCTGGAATATTTAAGACCTAATCTCTTCAAGTGATTTACTTTAGGACCACTTTTAGGGTCACAGTACATTGATCTATCTGGTTCTCCATTTCAAACACCCTTGAAATATGAATGAATACAAATCATAGTCCCTCCCCATTTATCACCCCCAAGTATAATACAGACTGTGGGCTATACCAATAGCTTAGGTCAAAATATTTAACCATTTGGCTTTTCATACTTTTAGCAACTCTGTCTTATAGTTCTTTCCCATAGATCTAACAAATCATTCTATTAGGAAAGCAAAACCACATCGTTACTCTATGAGGCATTTTCAATGACATGGATCTACAGGAAAAGCCCCATGGGGATAGACCTCAGCTTGAGTTGTTTCTTATTGATTGATAGTTTTTAAAATATAAATGTATGTGCATATAAAATATTAATCTATGTTTAGATAATTCAGATAAAATGAGATTGATATGTATATGTCATAAAAAATGTGGTATAAAATTTTGATATACCAGTTACAGTATTGTCTGTCATAATTCACTTGTTTTTTGACTTTCTATTTTATTTGATATTTTATTTTAACTCTGGTATAGTTAACATACAGTATTATATTAGTTTTAGGTGTACAATATAGTGATTTTAATAACTCTATACATTACTCGGTGCTCATCATAAGTGTACTCTTTAAGTTCCATCACCTATTTCACCCATCATCCCCACCCACCTCCCCTCTGGTAACCATCAGTTTGTTCTCTGTAGGGTTTTTTGTTTTTTAAGATTTTATTCATCCAGTTGCAGAGAGATAAAGTGCAAGAGGGAGAGCATAAGCAGGGGGAGTGTCAGGCAGAGGGAGAGGGAGAAGTAGGCTCCCTGCTGAGCATGAAACCCAATGTGGGGCTTGATCCTAGGACCCTGGGATCATGACCCAAGCTGAAGGCAAACGCTTAATTGGCTGAGCCACCCAGGCACCCCTGTTGTCTATAGTTAAGTGACTTTCTTTATATGTCTTCTACCATACCCATAATATATCTGAGTTTTATGTTTTATCAAAATAGCTTTCTTCCCCCAAGATTATGTTTTCTCATTTTTTTATCTTTTAAAAAATTTATGTTTTAAATGCAACTGGAATTTATTTTAATTTTTTAAAGATTTTATTTATTTATTTGACAGAGAGAGAGATCACAAGTAGGCAGAGAGGCAGGCAGAGAGAGAGGGGGAAGCAGGCTCCCTGCTGAGCAGAGAGCCCAATGCAGGCTCCATCCCAGGACCCTGAGACCATGACCCGAGCCAAAGGCAGAAGCTTTAACCCACTGAGCCACCCAGGCACCCATGGAATTTATTTTAAAGTGTAGCATGAAGAAGGCGTTTAATTTTAATTTTTTCCTTCTCCTAACACCATTTATTAAACAGTCTGTCATTTCCCGACTGGTTTTAAATGCCTCATTTATCATATACTGAGAGCATATGTATGTATATATATAT
>CM053611.1:90840926-90912827 GCA_028646535.1 Procyon lotor
ACCCCCCCCAACAAACCCCCACCTTGCCTCTCAAATTCTTCATATCAGAGAGATCATGTGATACTTGTCTTTCTCTGATTGACTTATTTCGCTTAGCATAATACCCTCCAGTTCCATCCACGTCATTGCAAATGGCCAGATTTCGTTTCTCTTGATGGCTGCATAGTATTCCATCGTGTATATATACCACATCTTCTTTATCCATTCATCTGTTGATGGACATCTAGGGTCTTTCCATAGTTTGGCTATTGTGGACATTGCTGCTATAAACATTCAGGTGCACGTGCCCCTTCGGATCATGACGTTTGTATCTTTAGGGTAAATACCCAATAGTGTGATTGCTAGGCTGTAGGGTAGCTCTATTTTCAACTTTTTGAGGAACCTCCATACTGTCTTCCAGACAGCTTTAAATATTTTTTGTAAATGGAATAATACTGTACATGCTGTTCTATAATCTGCTTTTCTCTGTTGATAATATATATGAAACTTCTTTACATGAACCAAACTTTCAATGCTAGGCTGAAATGTGCTCAATTCGCTGCACCCTCCCAGGCTCCGGGAGACTGCATTTACCAATGAGTCTTCAACAACATTTCCTATCCGACATGCTCTTCTGCAATGGGACCTGGCCCTCTGCCACCAGGAAGTGGAGACTAATCCCTACCCCCCTGAAATCTGGACTAGCCTTGGTGACTCACTTATACCAAAAAAAAAATGGAGCAAAAGTGACTGCTTTGTGACTTCTGATGCGAGGCCAAAAAAAGGTCACGCAGCTTCCCCCGGTACCCTTGCACTATTGGCTGTCTGAATGTTCTCTCTCGGAACCATCTGTAACAAACCCAAGCTCCAGGGGGAGGCCAAACGTAGGTGCTCCAGGTAACGGCCCCAGTCAAGCCCAGCCTTCAAGATGTCCCAGCTGCCCAGGCACCAGCCATGTAAGTAAAAAAGTGTCCAGATGATTCCAGCCCCTCACCTTCTAAATCATCCTTTGCTACTCAAGTCTTCCCATCTGAGGCACCAGATTTTGTGGAGAAGAGGCAAGCAATCTCCACAGCCCTCCATTGGATTCTCAATCCACAAAATCTAGAAGCATAATAAAATTGTTCTTTTAAACCACTAATTTTGCGGTGGTTAGTTCTGTGGTGATTGAAAACCAGACCACAAGTCCAACAGTATCTAGGGTGCTACAGCTATGAATTTAAAATTCATATTTTAAATCTTATCCCCCCGATGTGATGGTATTAAGAGGTGGGGCATTTTGGAGGGGATTAGGTCATGAGGATAATGCCCCTATGAAAGAGGCCCAAGAGCACCCTTATCCCATCTACCATGGGAAGACATGGGGAGAAGACAACCATCTATGAACCAGTAACAGAGCTCTCACCAGACAACGAATCTGCCATAATCTTGATCTTAGACTTCCCAGCCTCCATGACTCTGCGAAATAGATTTCTACTGTGTGTAAGCCCCCAGCCCATGGTATTCTGCTGTAGCAGCCTGGACAGGCTAAGACCCAAGGAAAACTCATGTTGCCAGTCTAAAAACTAACTAAAAAAGCAAATTCTCTATAAACATCTAATGCAGTACAATGAGAGTCAAGCCCTGATTTATTTTTTCTTTTTAAGATTTTTTATTTATTTGACAGAGAGAGAACGATCACAAGTAGGCAGAGAGGCAGAGAAGAAAGGGGGAAGCAGGCTCCCTACTGAGCAGAGAGCCTGATGCGAGGCTTGATCCCAGGACCCTGAGATCATTACCTGAGCTGAAGGCAGAGTCTCCAACCCACTGAGCCACCCAGGCGCCCCTCAAGACCTGATTTAAATTTATTTTGGATTCTCTCTGCCAACTTTCCCCCTTGTCAATGTGTGGCTTCATCATGTGTGGCCAATGCATGTGTCAGACACTTTACAAAACACCAGACATACTAAACACTTCATTTAATTCACAAGAAGTCTATAAGAAAAGTATTTTATCCTCATACTACAGATAACAAATATGAGGCTCAAAACACTTAATCAGCTAATATATGGCAGAGCCGAGATTGGAATGCCAACCCTCAACTCCAGAACACCATGCTCTGCCCATTCCATACAAGAGTTAGTCGTGTAGCATTTGCAGGAAAGCTTATATACCATAATAAACCATCTTTTCACACCATTCCCCTAAAAACAGAGGGAGGGTTTCAGTGAAATATGGTCATGAAGAAGATCCCACTGCCTCCTTCCTAGTTCTTTTTTGTGATGCTATACTCTGGCTATGTAGCCCCCCATCTTCCGTTTCATGGGGTGTTTATATAGTTACATTTACATAGTTCATATCCTTTTCTCAACTAAAATCTTTATCAAACCAGTCTATCAGCATATACACACATAAAAGACCCGCTCCACCAAGAAACACCAAAAATAACATTATCAACACCAACATGCTCTGAGTTGTTCTTATTCAATTTTTTATTTGTATAGGGCATATGTTGACTTATTACTGCCATTCTGTGATGTAATGGTGGACAAATAAAGTAAGGAGAATATATGGGAAGACAATGAGTATGACAGAGGCATTTATAATTTATCAGGATATTGGTACTAACCCCTCTTATTTTTTATTTTTTTGGGGTTTTTTTTTCAAGATTTTATTTATTTATTTGACAGAGAGGAGAGAGATCACAAGTAGGCAGAGAGGCAGGCAGAGAGAGAAGGGGAAGCAGGTTCCCTGCTGAGCAGAGAGCCCGATGCAGGGCTCGATCCCAGGACCCTGGGATCATGACCTGAGCCGAAGGCAGAGGCTTTAACCCACTGAGCCACCCAGGTGCCCCTTTTTTGGGATTCTGTTACCCAAAAAAGGAGGATCTGAATTTAACACTAAAATAACTCCTGGGACATAAACCGTTAAATGGTTTCTATAAAGTTTCAATTTTATATCCTCAGCTTTGATTGTCATTATATCAACTATAACACCAACAACATCAAGGATAATAATATGAACTTATAATCAGAGAGTATTCACTAGGTTAAATGCTTTACCATGTTTAATATTAATAGCACCTCTGTGGTATCTCAACTCATTATCTGTAACTTACAGACGAGGAAACAGTCTTGAAAGGCTGACCCAGAGTGACTCCAGGGAAGCTGTGGAGCTGGTCTTGAACTAAGGCCCATCTGACTCCAAAATCCATGTTCTTGGCCCCTTTGGTTTTCTTTCCATTTAGCATGTGCCCTCTTCACAGTGGCCCAGCATCTACTGTACGTTCTTCTTGTCCAGAGAATTTCTCCACTATGAGTCACACTCTCAAAGACAGAAATCAGAGACTTGCTTTCTCAGCCTCTCTTGCAGCTAGGCAAGGCTCTGCTCATGAGATGCATCCAGATGAAAATTCAACTTGCAGAACCAGAGGAGACAACAGTCAGTGTACTGAGTCCATACTTCTGGGAAAGGTGCAGGAGGAGTCGCCAACCTCTAGAGGCAGCAGGGACAGATGTTGCAGTGGAGATCTTCACCGTGGACAGCAATAGACAGCACTCGAACAGGGCCTTCGGTGTGGCCACCATGTCATTTCTTTTTGGCTGTGAGGCCCCAAGCCTGATTCTGACCCTCTCAGAGTTTCTATGAGCTGTCAGTTAATCCTAATAAATTCTCTTTCTGCTAAACTAGCTACTAAGCTCAACTCCATTGGACTAAGAACCCAACTGGCACAATAGCTTTAGAACTCAACAAATATTTCAGAAGGAACTATATATATATATACCTGTTTGTTTTGTTTTTCACAAGCTACATTCAGTTTTATTATTAATTGTTTATTTTAAATGCACACAGCTTTTGGGGCACCTGGCTGGCCCAGTCAGTAGAGGATACAACTCTTGATCTCGGGGTCATGAGTTCGAGCCCCACATAGGGTGTGGAGCTTAGTTTAAAAAAAATTAAAAATTAAATGCACACAATTTTTTCTAAGTGGATGAGTTTTCTAATAATTCTAATAATTCATCAAAAGCAGTGGGACTAACTAGATATGTAGAACAGACCACTGTTCTGTTTCACCAACAGAACCATTTCTTTCATGAGTGGAAATCCCAAAAACAAAAAACTTCAAATATACTTTTTTCCCCTTTGGAAGTATTATCTTTCTTGGCTTTTTTGCAATTAATATTAACATGATATACTTGGTTCTACCTATGAATTTGATCAAATTACAAATTAATTACAAAATACAAATTAATCAAATTGTATTACACTGCCTTAACTTTATTCCTAAAGCCAAACTAAAACTTTTGCTCATTCTGGTCAGTTATTTCAGTCTTATGAAATCTCATCCTTATCCTCGACCTCTGTTCTACTGATGGATTGATCACAGCACCCTAAATGATGTTACACAATTGCAAAGCATTCAAAACACTTTTAAAAAAGAGATTTATTTATTTACTTGAGAGAGAGAGAGAGAATGAGCAGGGGGAGGGGCTGAGGGATAGGGAGAGAATCTC
The DNA here is from genome assembly GCA_028646535.1 of Procyon lotor. Lineage (NCBI taxonomy): Eukaryota > Metazoa > Chordata > Mammalia > Carnivora > Procyonidae > Procyon > Procyon lotor. Next base: position 90,845,399 of record CM053611.1, read on the forward strand.
TAGCACACTACTCACTGACCATAGAGCCTGACACGAAGCTCAGTCTCACAACCCCAAGATCATGACCTGAGTAGAAATCAAGAGTCAGACACCCAACCAACTGAGGACCAACTGTCCTCAAAACACTTTTAACCTGCTCTTGCCTACTGGTTGCCATCTAATCAACAGTCTTCAGGGTTCAGTGACATCACGGATACTGTACTGAAATCTGGTTTATTAAACCAGATTTAATAAATTAATTCTGTGTTCACAGAAGCCTGAATGCTGAGACCCTCAGTTCTCTTTCCTTATTTGTCTCCTGAAATGTTGGCAACCAGATCTGAATCCTCTAGATAGATAACTGAAACACTCTCTGAGTAAACGAAACAGCTCACGAGGAAAGAACTAAAGAGAGTCATCGGAATAGAGAATGGTCGCTCGGGACACCTACACGGTGAGGTCCCCAAAGTGAACAAGACTTACACTTGTAATACAAACATACATACATACATAATTTATTTATTTGTTTGTTTGTTTATTTATTTATTTGTTTGTTTATTTATACAGCATATGTAAGCATCTATAAACCTGTAGCATATATATAGCATATATAAGCACATACACAAAGATCCTCTGACTGAGGGTCAGAGAGATGATTCTACCAGCCTGCAGAGTGAAGAAAGGGATCACATATAAAATATGAAGAATCAAAATTGCTTCAGATTTCCACACAGCAAAACAACTGTGCAAATCAGGGTTTGTCCAAGAAAATAGAAGTTACTCTGCGTAGATAAATAGGAAAGGTCTGAGCAGAGGGAATAGAGGCTTATACAACCAAGGGTTGAGGGTATGAAGGTCAGGGAGAAGCCAAGAGAAGCACGCGATTCAGATGACTTCACGTGCAAGCCTCTGAACATCTCAGCACTCAAAAGCAAGCCACTTGCCTTTGTCCCAACTGCTGAAAGGATCCAAGGGCCACCTCTGAAAGCTGAGAGAAGTCCCCACTGATAGCCAGCAAGACAATAGGGACTTTTGCCCTGGAGCTGCAAGGAAATGAATTCTGCTAATAACTTGAAGAAGCATGGACATGTAGCTTTCCCCAGTCAAGCCTCCAGATGAGACACCACCAATCAACACCCTGATTTCAGCCTTGCAATATCCTGGACAGAAGAGCCAGCTAAAATGTACTGGACTCCTAGCCTATGGAAACTATGGCAACATAAGTGAGTGTTGTTTTAAGCCTCTACATTTGTTCCTCGGCAACAGAATACATACCCACCATGGCCTGCTGTCTGGGTGAGCTGAAGAGCTTCACCTCATAGAAGGGGTTGGCTTTGACTTCCTCTTGAGAACAGCAGAGAGGCCACAGAGAGCTAGAAAGCAGCAGCTAGAGAGCTACCCACCCCGAGTATATTTCTGCAGATGGACAATACCTGATGCAAACTACACCTCCACCAGGTGTCCCAACTGTGGTATAGCCTGTGTTTCCCAGAACTCACTCTTAACCCTGACCCCTGACCTCCCAGAAGAAGCTTGTGGATTCTCTGAAGAAAACCGGAGCTAAACTTGTCTTGGAGATCTGGTTAGCATGTCTTTTGAGAGCTTGCAGCTACGGTTGTGTTTGCCACTCAATTGTGAAGGATCCATTTTTTTTTTCAAAATTTTATTTAAGTTCTAGTTAGTTAACATAGGGTGTAATATTGGTTTCAGGGGCAAATAATGTACTATCTAAGGATACATATAGGTGGTAAGAGCATAAAATAAAGCAAGGAATAATTACCAAAAAATCAGGATAGCAGTTACCTCTTGAGAAGGTGAGCGGAAAATATGATTAAAGTACGGCATAGGAATAAATAAATAAATAAATAAATAAATAAATAAATAAAGTACAGCATAGGAAGGAATTTCAGGTTACTGGCCATGTTTCACTTGTGAACCTGGGTAACAGGTACATGAGTGCCATTCTACCATTATTCTTTATATTCTACAGATGTTTCATACAGTCTTCTGTGTGTATTACAGTCAATACATAAATTTATTATGTGTTTGCTACCTTAGCAAAAGGTAGTATTAATTGTAAAATGGCAAAGTGTAAGACATGAAACTAAAGATTAAATTTTCATCCTGACTCCTCTGCCCTTGATTTCCTTTCCTTAGAATTTAATAGAGTATTAAAAGTACAGGGTGTCTGGGTGGTTCAGTCATTGAGCATCTGCCTTCAGCTCAGGTCATTATCCCAGAGTCCTGGGATAATGGTCCTGGTCCCACATCAGACTCTCTGCTCAACGGCAAGCCTGCTTTCCCTCTCCCACTCCCCCTGCTTGTATTCCCTCTCTCGGTGTCTCTCTCTCTATCAAATAAATAAAATCTTTAAAAAAAAAAAAAATACTAGTCATAAGAAATGGAGTCTCTGGGAGCACCTGGCTGCCTCAGTCAGTTGAGCATGCAACTCTTGATCTCAGGGTTGTGAATTCAAATCCTACATTGGACATAGAGATTACTTAAAAAATAAAATCTATTAAAAAAAAGGGAGTCCCTGAAAATCAGGAACCTTTTAGAGTTCCCATTAGTAGGAAAAATGTGGGATCTTTGATAAACAATAATAGATTGAATTCATACCTCAAAACTTACACAGAAATAAATTCCAGATGGATCAAGATTTATACGTGAAAAACTGAAAACCTGAAAGTACAGCCATAAAATACGGAAGAATTATTTTATAATCTGGGAGTAGGGAAAGCCTTTGTGACCATAATACAAAACATAGAAGCTATAAAAGGAAAGAAGCTAAATATAAATACATTTTTTAAATCCCATTTAGAAAAAAAAACACCATAAACAAACTCAAAAGACCTAAAAAAACTAGGAACAATAATTTCCATTCCTACAAATCAATCAAAAAGACCGATAACTTAATTGAAAATGGGCAAAGGAAATGAACAAAAGTTCCCAGAAAAGGAATTTCAAATGGCTTTCAAATATATGAAAATATGCTCAATCTTCTCCATAATAAGGGAAATGCAAATTAAAACTACCAGATTGTCAGATTAAAATTTTGATAACACCATGTAGATGAAGGTTAGAAAAACAGATGCTCTCGCATATTGCTGGTGGGAGTATAAACTGGCTCAACCCCTGCGGAGAACAATTTGACAATACCTATCAAAATCTAAAATGCATATTTTGGCAGGCACCATTAGTTGTAGACCCCAAAATCATTCCTCCAGATTCCCTGCTAACAGAATCCAGTTGCTCAGGTGGCAATGTGCCAAGCTCCAAGTAATGAGTTTATTTATTGATTCATTCATATTTAAGAATCTTCTGTGTACTACGCACTATTCTAGGCTCTGGGGATACAACAGTGAAGGAAGCACACGAAACCCTAGTTTTCATGATAATCCTGCACCAATTAATGGAGATTCCAGAGTAAAAAGCCAACTGTACTATTTTGGTGTATATTTCAAATAAGAGGTAACGATATAATTTTCATCCAAACTAAGACACTTTCGAGAGTGAATGGAGTGCTACTAATAAAATGCACTGGGACAACAAGTGCCAACTGGGATTGTTCCAGGCAAACTGGGAAACATGGTCATCTCTAGTAATCCTGAAATCAAGATGATACCACCACTGGCTCAGTTGCTGTTCTAAACTATGCTCTTCCATTCTAACATGACTCCACCTGGGGTCCTCCAGTCAACTCTGGAAGAAAATTAGGACCCAAACTAGCCTTAGAGAAAGTACAAATGACATAAATATGAAAAGATACTCATTAATAATGAGGAAAAATGGAATTTAAATCAACAGTAAGAAGCTTTGGAAGGATTTCAAAAAGAGAAAGGACATGATCAGAATGCTTTCAAAACATGTGCCTTTGATTTAAATATTAATGCAATTATATAATTTTCTGGGCATATCTCCAGACATAAAAGTGATTAAAACATTATTGTTAAATTGAGGAAAAATAGTGTTATGCTAACAAATTTCAGTTCTTAAAAATAGCACAGAAGACTAGAATCCTGAAAACTGATATTGTAATCACTACTCATTTCCTTTTGCCAATAGTCACTTTCCCACTCTCCTTGTGATCCAATAGTGGCTAAAGAAATATAGGAAAACCACCTCCAGAGTGCTTCCAGAATGGTTTTCTTTCTGTTAAAAGGGACAAATTTAAAAGGAGCATTTGATCAAATCGCCTCCCATCTCATGCTCCAGTCTCAAAAGTGGCCATGATGTCTGGAGCTGCAGCTTGTAACCATGAAGGGACAATCATGAAAAGAAAAGTCAATTTGTATCGGATTGCAGAGAAAATACACCTGAGGAAAAAAAAAAGAATCCAGAGCTCTTGATGACCTTGGTGAGCTCCTGAACCAATCCTCATATCACCTGGGATGGAAGAGAGACTTTGTTCTGTATACACTTTGGTACTTACTGAATTTCATATTTTGTGCACGAATCACCTATGAAAAGTAGCGGAATATGCCACCGCAAAATATGCCACTTTGACATAAGAATTATTTTGGAAAAATAATTTGGAAAGCAGCAGGTTTTCCTTCCTAAAGGCAGGAGATAAAACTCCCATGTGAAAGGTCTCCTTCTTACACCAAAAGGAAAGAACTATGCTTATCACCAGAGATGGGGTGTCAAGGCTGAGAGAATCCTGTATGAACAGGTCTTATTAAATAACTTTTATCGGGGCGCCTGGGTGGCTCAGTCGTTAAGCGTCTGCCTTCAGCCCAGGTCAGATCCCAGGATCCTGGGATCGAGCCCCACATTGGGCTCTCTGCTCTGCAGGAAGCCTGCTTCTCCCACTACCATTCCCTCTGCTTGTGTTCCCTCTCTCGCTGTGTTTCTCTCTGTCAAATAAATTTAAAAAAAAAAAAAAAATCTTTAAAATAACTTTTATCTTCCTCTAGCCCCCCCATATATTTTGGTTCCTTGTCCAAAATTGGCTCTCTTTGTTTAAACTGGTATATAAGCATTTAGGTTTTGCCACTTTTTTGAGCTTTCACTTTCCTATGGGGGGGCCTCCCCACACACATTTTGTAAAAGCTATATATTTTTCTACTGTTAATCTGTTTTATGTCAGATTAATTCTCAGACCCAATGGAGATCCTTAAGAGAACAGAGGTAAAGTTTTGCCTTCCCAATACCCGTTCAAATAAAACTTAAAGCCTGGGATCTTGTCAACTCATAAATATTTAAACCAAAAATATTATTTGCCTATATTGGTTTCCTTTGTGGGGCTTTTTGGTGTTATTGTTTTATTTTTTCAGTGGAAACGTAATTTTTAAAAAAACGCAGTTTGATGAAAAATACGATGTGAATAAATTACAGGGGAAAAGGACTTTAGGGCTGCCTGGCTGACTCAGAAAAGCATGTGACTCTTGATCTGAGCATTGTGAGTTTGAGCCCCATGTGGGGTGCAGAGATTACTTACACACATGCATACATACATACAGAAACAAACTTAAAAAAAGAAAAAGGACTTTCAGTATCAACTCTCATAGTATAGTGATCAAGCTGAAAGTGGCAGAAATCATTATCAGGAGTCAAGCTAAAGTCTAAGTATCCAGACCTCTTTCAACTAATGTGTTGGCAATTACTCCAAAGTATTGACTTGCTATGATTATAGAACTAAATTGAGCTTTCTTAGGTTCAGAAGCCAGAAACGTAAGCTGACTGCATTCAGAATTGACTTACTATTAGATCTCTTCTAAATATGCAGATACTGGTTTTAAGTACTTTTAAAAAATCAATAACCACACCTATAGTTTCAAAGACTAAACCCTCCAAGCTTTCTGATGTGTGATTACTTCCCCCAAAATGTCAGACATTCTCGTCTCCGGGCATCATCATGTTGGGTGAGTGTTGTGTGAAAATGGCCGGGATCTTTGTGGGTTATGTCTAGTTATACCTCACTAAGACACCAGAGGGCGCGCGGAGGGCTGGCACTTGTTTTTCTTTAAATGCTGAATCAAAATCCTTGTCGAGAACAACAAAAGACTGGGAATGCTGGGGCGGGAAGACAAAGGGACAAGGAAAAAAGGCTGCACACCCAGTTTTACTGACGTTGAAGTTTGCTTCCTCATCCCTTCACCTCCCTGCCTTAACGAAGTAAAGCAATTTAAACTGCAAAATGAAATCTTCAACTAGCAAGGAAAATCAGTAGAATAGATTAGTCACTATAGTACTAGGGAAGACAGGTGTGCATTTACGTTATTTGCTTCGCTTGGTATTAGTAACTTTTTTTAAAAAGTTACTGTTTTTCTGAGTTCAAGAATAATACGTGCCAAAGGTAGAAAATTTAGGAAATAGAGAAAAGCAAAGAGAACAGGGGTCATCAATATGCTTTCACCCAGATATAACTACTTTTAATATTTCCACATATTTCTTTCCAGACTTCTTTCAACATTTATTAACGCAGGGGCTTCTGGCTGTCTCAGTCCAGGGAGCAGGAGGCTCTTGATCTTGGGGGTGCTGGGGTGTGTTTGAGCCCCCCCTTGGGTGTAAGGATTGGTTAAATAAATAAACTTTTAAAAAAGATTTAAAATATTTATAAATGCATAGAAAAATAGTACTCTGCATACTATTTTGTGCTACTTTTGTTCCCGTTTACTGTATTATCAATTTCATTTTTACCAATAAATTCTGATAACCTTGCTAATCACATGAGTGACTCACAAATGGAAGAAATTTCAAGTGTTACAGGCAGCTTTTTTCCTAAGATGGCAACTTCAATGCCAGACCTGAAAATTTAAGGCAAGAATTTTTCTGTTTCTTTGCATTTAGAAAAGGAAACAGGTAAAGTCACAGTAAAGAAGTAGACACTATTTCATCCCACCCCAAATAAGCAGAATGAATTTGTCCTTCTGATGTCTGAGAACTGACCCCAAAGGGCTAGGGGAGAGTGTGGGTCAACACACACACTGGTCCTCCTAGTGGGGCAAGTGCTTGCTCCAAAGCCAGACAATCAACCAGCCCATTATTAACACCAGCAAACCAGCAAGCAGGTGGTCTGCAAGCCAGGAAAAAGTCAGGAACAGGAAATCAAAGACCCTGAGGCTTGTAGCCAATGCCAGCAGGTGCCTTCCTCAAAGGAAAAGAAGCTGAGACCAAGCCAAGAAGAGTTAGCCACAGGGAAGGAGATGCCAAGATCTTATGCCCTGGATTCCCTTGCACGACTGCAACAAATAAAGGTTAAAGGGGATGACATTCTCCACCCTGAGAATTAGGGAAGTCACTGGAGCCTTCTGGACCTCAGTTTCCTTACCTATAGAAATGAATGGGTTGAAAAAATCTGTAAGGTTCCTGCCAGCTCCTCAAAGTCTATGATTTTTAACTATCCCCAACCGTGTATTATAATGAACAGTGAAGACATTTCCTGCCTCCTGCAATCCTATCCCAACAGCAGCAGGCCCTCTACTTGGTGTATCCGAAATCCCCACATATTCTTTCACAAGCTCTGAGCCTTTGTGTTAGTGCTTCCCTCTTCCAGAAGTGCTAGAAAATCTTTTCCCTTCTCTTTCAAATCTCATCATCATCTTTTAAAGACCCAGCTGAAAGCGGTTTTCTTTGAAACCTTCCCCTACCCCCACAGACGCAGTCCTTCCTTTTTTGTAATCCCATAGTAGTTTACGCTATTATGTGTAACTTTCTTTGTGACCTTAACCTTCTTGTGCCTCAGTTTCATCATCTGTAAAAGGGAAAGAATTACTGTACCAAATTTACAAGATTGTAACAAACATTAAATAGTTTTCTTATGTAAAACGCTTAAAAGAGAGCCTATTCGAGGTAGGCTCTCCGTAAGCATGGACGACAGTGTTACCGCCACCACACTTAAACAAACTATCAGCAAGAGGGTCCACCTCCTCCGTGAAAACTGAGTTTTTCAAGGGCAGGAAGTGAATATTACTCATATCTTTGTCCCCAATGTCTATCTCCATACCTGGCCCAAAGACTAGATCAACAAAGTTGGGTTTTTGTTGTTTGTTGTTTTCTGGGTTTTTTTAATGAGAAGGAAAAGACTACAGTGTTGATTGCACTGGAAGGGAAAAGATGTTTGCCTCTCAGTTTTAACTCTGGATTATTTAGATAAATTAGGCTGGGAAATGGCAAAGTATAAGCATCCTCAATAGAAACTTTTTTCCTTTAATAATCTAAACTTGTACCCAGCTAGGTCTGTCTTCCAGGCCCAAATCATAAACATTCACCTTTGAATTTGAATTTTAATGTTTATGAAGGGTTAGTTTCATATATGCATAGGAAGTGTTGCATTTTAATAAATGTAAATCATGTTTCTGTGAATGAATGATTATAGAATCCAAAAACTACCCAGGAGCAATTTAGACTCTTCTTTATTTATGAAGGAGGAGGAAAGGGAAAAGAGAATGCTGAGTAGTGAGCTGGCCCAAGCTCTTGTTTACATTGTGTTCAAAGGTTAAGTTGAGGAAGTGAAAATAATACAGAAAAAAGGGAAGAAACACAAGAAACCAGGTCATTATGCTCTGATAAAATAAAAAATTCTTTACTCTTGGGGCACCTGGGTGGCTCAGTGGGTTAAAGCCTCTGCCTTTGGCTCAGGTCATGATCTCAGGGTTCTGGAATCGAGCCCCACATCGGGCTCTCTGCTCAGCGGGGAGCCTGCTTCCCCCTCTCTCTCTGCCTGCCTCTCTGCCTACCTGTGATCACTCTTTCTCTCCCTATCAAATGAATAAATAAAATCTTTTAAAAAAAAAATTCTTTACTCTTAACTATAGGAAACAAACTGAGAGCTGCTGGAAAGGGGGTGGGTGGGAGAATGGGGTAACAGGGTAATGGGCATTAAGGAGAGCACATGATGTGATGAGCACTGAGTGTTATAAGCAACTGATGAACTATTGAGCTCTACATCTGAACCTAATGATGTACTTGCTTTATGTTGGCTAATTGAATTTAAATTAAAAAAATAAAGCTATACAAGTTAAAATTTAAAAAATAAAAAATTTTTTAAGAGAATGAAAAAAAAATCAGGCAGAGCTTGAGAGAAAATGTATCTCCCAAGATATATATGTGTTGATATATCCTAAGATACATATCAGATTTTTTAAAATGAGCAATCAGAATATATTTGAAAAAATACTTTCAAAATTCAGTAAGAAAACAATCCAATCTAAAAATAGGCAAAATATTAAGATGCTTAAATAAACCCATGAACATATGCTCAATATCATTAATCATTAGGGAAAGACCTATCAACCACACAGCAATCCTACTATACACCTACGAGAATGGCTCAAATAAAAACTACCTACAATATCAAGTGCTAGCAAAGATGTGGAACAACAAGAATACTCATGTACTGTCAGTGGGAATGCAAAATATTCCAGTTAGTTTGGTAGTTTCTTATAAAGGCAAACATACATTCATACCAAGACCCAGCTAGCCCACTTCTAGGTACTGACCCAAGAGAAATGAAGATACAAAAAGCTGTGTACTGTTAAAAAACTAAATTCAACTGAGTAAATTTGAAGATTTAGTTGGCTTTATTCAATGATTCATAAATCAGGCAGCATCCAATCTTCCAAGTAGAAAGGAACTGAAAGAAACTGTACAGAATAGAATTTTATAGGCAGAAACAGGAAGGTTGCTAGCAAAAGAAAAGACTGTCTCAGGCAAATTCACCTTCCCCTTAAGGGGCAGAGCAGGTGCTCTTATCATGCATATTACCTCATAAGTGCTGATGAGGAAATTCCAGACCAATTGGTTTAAAATTTCACTCCTCTGAGAGAGGCTGGAACTGCAAACAGGTTGTCTTCCTGGAGTGTAGCAAAAGTGACTCTGTTTTGGTCTGTTGTTTCTTTTTAACAACGCTAATGTTTATAATAGCTGTATTTATAATAATCAAAGGATGGAAACAACTCAAATGTCCATCAGCTAGTAAGAGGATAAACAACCATACAGTGGTGCACTAATCAGCAATGGAAAAAAAAAAAAATCTCGCTGATACAGGAAACAATGTGGATGACTCTGAAAAGCATCATGCTGACAGATGCCATATTCAAAAGATTACAAACTATACCTTTCCATTAATATGATATGCTGGACATGGAAATCATATCAGTGGTGCCTAGGGCTGGAAGGAAGGGACTGACTGCAAAGGAACTTAAGGGAAGTTTGTGGTGGAAGTGATAGGAGTGATGGAAATAGTCTATGACTTGACCGTGGTCAAAATTGATAGAATAGCACACCTAAAAAAGAATGAATTTTACTGGATATAAATTATACCTCAGAGGCACTTGGGTGGCTCAGTCCATTAAGCGCCTGCCTTTGGGTCAGGTCATGATCCTGGAGTCCCTGGATCAAGCCCTGTGTCAGGCTCCCCGCTCAGCGGGGAGTCTGCTTCTCCTTCTCCTTCTACCTGCTTATGTTCTCTCTCTCTCTCTCTCTCATGAATAAATAAAATCTTTGAAAAAAAAGTTATGTCTCAATAAACCTGAAAAACAGTAAATAAACAAAAAACACATTTATTTTAAAAATGAACAAGAGACCAAGAAAAGGTTAACACAGCTTGAGAGATCCTGCATCTCTCATCTCTCCCATGGTCCTTCTCAGGATCACTATCCACTTCCACCCTCTTTCAACCCCTCTACTCACACTTCCTTAGTTCCTATAACCTTTGCACATATAATTCTACCTACCTACCAAGAAAGCTCTTTCTTCTGTATCTTCTTCTTAGTAACTGTCACAATTGCAATTTTACTTTTTTGTGGCTATTATTCTTTGATTAATGATATGTGTTTCCTTCGCTCAAATGAAAGTTCTTTGTTCTTCCTGGGACCTCCAGCACAGAGCACAATGCTTGGCTTATAAAATGAGTACTCAACCATGATGTTCAACTACCTACTCCATGTCTCAACCTTAACGCATCCCAAACTGAAATTCTGATTATCCCCTAAAATACTGCTCCACATGCAGAACTGCCATGTTGAACACTTCCAAGGAGGGCCAACCACAGACTATCTGTGTGAATGGTGCCCTGTCTCCTCCCCAGTGTGCTCTTGTTGGGGGGCAAGGGGAGGCTGCCCCAAAGTGGGCCACATTGGCATTAATATTATTTTGAATTAAAAAGCAATCCAAACTTAGCTGATTCAAAAAAAGCTCATGAGCCAATCCACAACTGCCTAAAAGAATTGAGATATAAGTAACTACATTACAATATGAACTAAGTACGGTAGACAGGGAAGAACCTAGCAAGGCCTGTTTGGTTAAAGTCCTCTCTTTGTCCCATTGTTTCTGAGTGGCCCAGCACAAAGTTGTTTACCAATTATTTACTCTTTTTCATTCTGCCTGAAGAATGCATGCCTTCCCTTTGAAGACCAAGACCCCTACCCCCTTCTCAGTTCCTAATGACATATATGCCTCATTTTGCCTGTCTTTGGAATTTCCATGTCTGTATGGATTCCCTGTATGTATGCTATTAATTTTTTTTCCTATTAATATGTCTCATGTCAATTTTTTCTCTTTTTAAGAGGATTGGGAGGGGTAGAGGGAGAGAGAGAATCTTAAGCAATCTCCATGCGCAACGCAGAGCCCAACATAGGGCTCAATCTCACAACCCTGAAATCTGTCTCATGTCAGTTTGATTCTTAGTCTAGCTAGAAGGGCCTTAAAGAGGACAGGAATTCTCGCTTCCTTCATAGATTATCAATATCAATGATGCCCTCCGAAGTTGTGCACTACTCTTCTCCACTTCAGTTGATAGCAACTTTATCCTTCCAGTTGCTTAAGCCAAAAAATTTGGAAGCATCTTTGATTTCTCTTTTACTATTATACCTCACATTCATGCTGTCAGGGAGTTCTGTCAGAAAGGCTGTACCTTCAAAATATCGGAGCACTTCTCACATTCTCCACAACTGCCAGGCTGGCCTGAACCAACTCACCTCTGACGTGGGTTTTACAATAGACCTCACTGATCTCCCTGCTTCTGCTCTTGGCCCCCTACAGTCTATTCTCAACCCAGTAGCCCAAAAATCTAAAACATAAATTAGACCAGGTCACATCACTGTTCAAAACCCTTCAGCAGGGGCGCCTGGGTGGCTCAGTGGGACCTCTGCCTTCAGCTCAGGTCATGATCTCAGGGTCCTGGAATCGAGCCCCGCGGGCTCTCTGCTCAGCGGGGAGCCTGCTTCCCCCCCCCCCCCCCCCCCCCCGCTTCCCTCTCTGCCTACTTGTGATCTCTCTCCCTCTGTCAAATAAATAAATAAAATCTTAAAAAAAAAAAAACCTACAGCAGCTCATTTCCCCTCAGAATAAAAGTCAAAGTCTTTACAATAACCTCTAAGGTCCCACAAGTCTTCCAGATACCCATAGGACCACACCCCTCACTTCAAGTCTGTTCAAATGCCACTTTATTAAAATGAGGCCTATTTGACCATTGTATTTAATTTGCCACACTCTAAAGTCCTTTATAATGCTATTTTTTCTATTTCCACTCTTGTCACCATCTACCATATTCATGTATTATATCCCTTGTTTATTGTCTACCTTCCTTCAATTAAAATATAAGCTCCACAAGAACAAAATTAAAACCTCCCCATATGTTGAAACCAATGTCTGGCACATTGTAGATTCAATAGTGAATGAATAACTACAGTGCCTAAGCAATTAGAGACTAGTAAATATTAATACAGGAATGAGTATAACACAGTATGTTGATACTAGTGATAAAGATTTTCTCTCCATAACACATGATTTGTTAATATACCAATGTATGGAACTGTATAGCAGAGTGAATTCTGTACAAGATTTGCAGCCAAGGCTTGGGTGATTCCTGGCCTCTCACTACTTCCCATCTGTGTAATTCTACAAGATTCTCTTTCTCCTCCTGTAAAATAGGGATAAAACACCCGCCCTATTAACTTCACAGGACTGTGGAGAAGATAAAATGAATGTGAATGGTTCTGCAAGCTGTGATAAGCTAGACAACCAATTATTTAGGTAGAGCAAGATTTGAAACTTTCAATAACATTGATTGTCATCATGCTATTCACCTCCAAAGAGAGTTCTGTGCCCTCTCTACTGCCAGTCAGATTTTAACCTTTACTTTCACCCAGTGCTGACAGTGAGGAATCTCAGAGCTCCCTTACCCTGTTCAGGTTAATTATCCTCTCTTCCTTTCCATTTTAGGAAAATGGGCAGCAGGTGCTATTTCCTGCGCCATGATCTCTGCTGACTCTGGCTGCTTCTTCATTTCCCTAGGGAGGAAAAAAAAAATGTAGAAACACATGTATGAACGCTGGCATAGCTTTACCACAGCTTAAGTGGAGAGAATGATGTCTTCTAAAGGGACAGGATCAAGCTTCGCCAGTGGGAGTGAGGGAGGGTGAAGGCGGGCTGTTCAATTAATTTGGGTTCCCACTGCCCTGCAGTTTTGCCAACAGAGACACTGAACTGAACCACCTGGGACAAATTTTTTCACTCTTACAAGGAAAAAGAAATCATCATAGTTATTACAGTGCCCTTTGGACTTCATAAGCGTTACTAGAGAGTTAGAAGTAGAAGGAGGCCACAGGACATGGAGCTTTACTGAGGCTTTTGGTGTACTTAAGAGTGAAAAAATATGCCAAAACAGGCCTCAAAAATTGGCGTTTTTAAAAGTCTGCATTAAATAATACCTTTCAGAAGATGGAAAATGCCATGTAACCTATGATCCCCCCCAAAATGTGTTAATTCATTACACTACAAGGAATGGATTCCATAAATTCAAGTTCTACAAGGAAAACTTTCAATCCTATCAGTTTGAGACTCGACGAATTTGCTTATTTACAGATAATGTTGAAATTTTATATGGAAGGGCCTCCTTGGAACAGGTTTGATCCTGTTTATGAAAAAACTAAGGATGGTACAAATTATTCTATTAGGATACCTTCTTAATCTTATGTTTAATTAATGGCACATCCTTACTGAGTTATTTAAATGTATTATTATTTAACCACTTACGTGTTTATCATTTTCAAGCAAACTGTAGACGCCTCAGGAAAGAGACCGAAATACAGGGAAAAAAAATAAAATCAACCAACAGAATTGCAATTGGCCATAGCTGATCCAGTGCATGAGCCCCTTTGTGTCACAAAAACTTACAATTTTTTGAAGAGGCACTGTAATGTGGGACTATCCTGACTGTCCTGGACATCTGGCAACCATATGATATCCTTGAACTTCGACTTCAGAATGAAAACAAAAATTTGTGAAGGTAAAGTTCTGCTTCAAGTCACATCCTCTTGGTCACTATTAAATTAAAAACCTCCCTTCAGAAACCTAAATCATCTGGAAAGCATAAAGAGCTCCGGAAAACAATTTTCATCAATTCATCACTACTCAAACCAGAAGCGCATTTTGTTTCACTTATCCTAAATAATTTACTCTTTCCACCAAGTCAAAGCACCCAGATGGGACAGTGAGGAAGAGCGGTCCGAGTGTTCGCATTTTCACACTTCCGGGTGGTAAGCGGAAAGGAAATGAGCCTGGGGGAGGGAATCTTTTCTACTTTTGGAGGAAAATTTAGAGCCCCTGGCAAATGGCTCCTCGTTAGTATAGTGGTTAGTATCCCCGCCTGTCACGCGGGAGACCGGGGTTCAATTCCCCGACGGGGAGATGAAAGGCTTTTATTAATCCAATTGCTCTTTTCCCTATAATTCAACCACGTGGCAAAAAACCTGACAAATACAATATGCAGATATCCTTTATAAGTGTGTCTTTTACAACAGGTACCTTTAAGCTTAATGCCCATCTTGAAATAAAAACCTACCCTGACAGTAAAAGCTCCACGTTGGTGGAAGAGAAAGGGAACCACACGTTCCTCCGCGCTAGCTACCAGATAGCTGGCACTGGCGTGCGCCTGCGCAACGACGCCCGCCAAATTCCAACTTGAGGTCATGAACTTGGCGCGGAACCCAAAGGGGGGAGGGGAGAGAGAAGGAGGAGTTCCCGCCCCTAAAGGGGCGGCTGAGAACGGAAATTGCTGTGGAAGAGGAAGGAACAGTTTCCTTTGACAGTGGGGACCCTACTGAAAGGGAAATTCAGTTCTCCCGCCTCCGCTGGTCCCGTCCCAAGTTAGGTGGAGAGTTGGCGATCAGTAAAATTTGGGCGGTAAAGTGATCAGTCTCAGCTTCAACGTGTACCGGGTGCAGGGGCAAGGAAAGAATTGAGTAGAGATGCATATCCGGAAGAAACGCCATGTTACTTGAGTCCTAAGAAACTGCGCGAGGCACAGCCCAGCAGGACCTCGTGGCGCAACGGTAGCGCGTCTGACTCCAGATCAGAAGGCTGCGTGTTCGAATCACGTCGGGGTCATGAACTTTTGTAAACCCTTTCTTTTTAAAACAAAACACACTGGCTTCTTGAGATACAGAAGTATTCCCGCCGGTTTTTTGAAAATGCCTTTAATTTTAAGATTAAATCTTGCATCTTCAAATGTGATCCTAGTAATCCTTAAGGTGAGAAAAGACAAGCCTGAGTTTATATTGTAGAGTCTTACCTCTGATCGTTTTCTACTGTTTGGATTTGTAAATTGAGTTTTTTTGTCATTTTATGTGCATAATACATAGAAATGTGGACTATTACTACTGTGCACTAGTGGACATATCAGTCCAACCGTCCTTCAGAAGAAATGTACATGCTGTTTTCCCAAAAATAGTGTTAGACACTTTTGAAAGCAAGGACAATAGAGTAGAATTTCTAACTTTGAATATTGGGCAGTTTATACGTCTTAGCCTGTGTGCCAAAAAACAATCTTACAACGTGTAATTAGTATCCCACTTTTACAGTCCCTATTCTGTGTGCCAGAGGAATCACCAAGGGTCACCCAAGTTTTCAAACAAGGTAACTTAAACTACATTTCCTTGTCTTTACTAACTGTTTTATAAAAAAGGTGGGGAAATTGTTGAAAGAACACTCTAGAAGCCTTTGGGCCTAAGTGATATATCAATGCCCCCTTTATATTTTCACCAATTCCTATGAGTAGGGACAGAAGATGGAAGATGTAAAACAGAAGACAGAAGATGGAAAATGCCATGTAACCTATGATCCCCCCAAAATGTGTTAATTTATTACACTAAAGGGAATGGATTCCATAAATTCAAGTTCTACAAAGAAAACTTTCAATCCTATCCCATTTGTGACTCTATGAATTTGCTTATTTACAGATAATGGTGAAAGTTTATGTGGGAGGTCCTCCTTGGAACAGGTATCAAGGTATACAAGTCAGATATCACTTTCAATTAATCTCTTTCATAGGCAGCAAAGAAAGCTTAATTACCTTTGTGAGCTCCAGGACTCTTAGTACTGAATAGTGCCTGACAAGCACGTGTCAAACATTTGTTGTACAAAAAATGAATAGCAAGATGATGAGAAATATTTTTAGATCTTTATTGGCCATGTTCCATAAAAGTCCCTGAGTGTTTCTCCTCAGTGTTTTGAAAATATCAAATACTAATTTCTTATTATTTAATCAAATACAGCAGCATCTCTGGACATTATGTTTTTACTTTGTGTAGTTTGTTCATCTTTCTCCTATTTGGACAGATTGAGATTAGACCATCCATTTCAACAGATATGAACCACCAACTATGATGAGCCTCATACTGTGCTCAGCACTGAGGGATTCACTGAGTAACCAAATACTGTAATATGTTGGGCCAAGTGCCATGAAAGTGACATGAACAGAATGGTATGTAGATGCTAAAATAGGGGCATTAACTCTGCCTTGGGTAGCTCAAGGCCTCGTAAAGTAGTATCTTCAAAAATAAAAGTTTGCTATGTTACTTTAAGGCATTTATTTATCCAGTAGATATATATGAATGTCTTCCATGAGTCAAGCACTGTCACTCAATATCCCTGGGGTCTGATTTCTTCAATTATAAAAGTAATAGTTCATATTAATTTGCTAGGGGTGCCATAGCAAAAGACCACGGACTGTGAGGCTTAAACAAGAAATTTATTTTCTCATAGTTCTGGAGTCTAGAAGTTCAAGATCCAAGTGACAACAGGGTTGGTTTCTTCTGGGACCTGTCTTTGGCCTATAGGTGGCCACTTTCTCACTATATCCTAACATGGTCATTCCTCTGTCATGTGCACATCCCTGCTGAGGTCCAACTTTCCTTTTATAAGGAAACCAGTCAGTTTGGATTAGGGCCCACTCTAATGGCCTCATTTTAACTTAATTACCTCTTAAAAGTCCTTATCTCCAACTATAGTCACATTTTGAAGTACTGGGAGTTAGGGTTTCAACATATGAATTGTGAAGGGCTACAATTCTGCCCATAACAGAAGTTATGTTCCTTCTCCCCTAGGAACCTTTACACGTATAGCATATATCTGTAAAAATACTCACTTGATCTTAGCTTGGACCAAACATGTTATCTCATTTGTATAAGATCATACTCTTGTGAGGTAGAGCAGGTAATATTACCTTGTTAATCATTTTGTGATAGCAGCCCTAGCAAACTAATACAACTTCTTTGGAGAACTGCTAGTTCTCCAGCATGGTTGGAGAGGAAAAGAGAGAGAAATCTTTTGAGGTGAAACAGGAGTCAGATTAGTCAGGACCTTCTAATTCGGATTTTATTTGAAAGGCAATGTAAGGCTATTATTCAAGACTATGACAAGGTCAGCTCTGGTTTTATAAAGAATGTAAAAAAAAAAAAAAAAAAAAAGGCCTAAACCTGTTGTTTCCAGACCAGACCAGTACCCTATGAACAAGTTAGAAATGCAAATGTTCAGGACCCACACCATACCTACAGATTCAGAAAAGTCTGGGTATAGGGCCTAACAATCAGAGTTTTAACCAGCCTTCCAAGTGATTCTGATGCCAGCTAAAGTTTGAGAATCACTGGCCTATAGAGCAAGGCCAGACTGGATGTCCCACTGACCTGTCAGGGCTGATAAGAGAATCAAATAAGGCACAGCGTAGGGAATATTGTTAATGATATTATAACAGCATTGTATGGTGACAGATGTTAGCTACACTCGTGTTGAGCACAGCATAACATATAAGAGAAATTGAGTCACTATGTTGTACACGTGAAACTAATGTAATGTTGTGTCACCTATACTCAAAAAAAAAACTTTTAAAAAAGAATCAAATGAAAAAAAAAAGAATCAAATGAGATTTACATAAAAATGTTGTAAAGCAACACACACATATATATACATGTCATCATTTATACTGCTGTAGCTCTAAAACTGTTACTTCACAGGTCCCAGCTTCTTTCCAAGTTTGGACATCTGTACTTTCCTAGAATAGCCCATTTGCTGACTTGCTATAACTTTGAAACAACTTGAAATCCAACACTTCATTTTAACTTCTACAACCATTATATAGGAGTGATGTCAGGAAAGAGGCTCTGAGATACAGATCCATATCTGAATTCCCACTTAATAGAGCTGTGATTTTGTTCTTTTCCTCTAAAAACTGTCCGGGCATTTATTCTTCCAGGTAGATTTATCCACTAGTACAGAATGCTCTGAGCATTTATTTCACCTGTTTAGTAAACTAGGTTTCTCTTTTGAGATTATTTTTAATCAGTTATCTAAGACTGATGAGCTGATAAAATGGAGGCTTTGGAAATATAAAACTGAAAGACTGAATTCTGATAAGCCAGCTGATTTCCCAATTTCTCACACTAACTCCAAAAGAAAAAGAGTTATGTTTATAAAAGCAAGTGTTCATCATAGAAATCTTGATAATTACAGAAAAAATAAGAAAACAAAAATTACTCGTTCCCCACCACCTAAACAAAATTACTTTTTGGTCTATATCTAAAATTACATTTTGGTCTATATCTATTTAGTCTTTTTAAAGACTGATGGATAAACAAATATCCATATACACTGTTCTTTACAGAACTGGGATCTTACTCTAATATGGTTCTCTATTTTTTTCTCATTTTTTACTTGGTGCTGTATTGTGAAAATCCATTCATATTCTTTTTTTTTTTTATTCATATTCTTAAAAAAAAATCAAGAACATGATTTTATGACCATGTAGTATTTGGTCATCTGCTTTTGTTTGAGGTGACACCTTTAAATTCACAACCAAGCTTTATGCAAAACAGAATATTGAAAAACAAAAAACTCAGCTGTACGTTAAAAACATTTAAAACTTCAAAAAGGAAATGAAGTGATAAAGCCAAGTGATTTATGGGAAAAAAGTTTCAGAACAGTTTTCTGACAAAGTCATTGCACTGATTTATTTTTTTAACCTGTGGCTTCACGTAAGATTATCCTTCCACAGTTTCCCAAGGTTTTAGGTATCAATGCTGCAACATTTTAAAGATTTTTTTTTTTAAAACCTAAAACCAAAATAATAAAACTTAACCTGTCTCAATATAAAAGGTAATTTTTAAAAATTTTATTTGTATGAATATAACAAAATAAAATGTTAAGTCTTTTTTTTTCAATTAAGAAATTTCACAGGCCAATAGAGCATGTGACTCTTGATCTCAGAGTCATAAGTTTGAGTGCTGTGTTAAAAAAAAAAAAAAGATTTAAGAAATTTCACAGGCGATGACTCAAAGAATCAAGTCCTTGAGCAGGAGAGAAGGATGAGATCCAGAGTACAAGGGGTGGAGTTCTTTCTGATAGTTCTCTCTTTTCCATTGAAACAAGAAAGATGCAAAAGCAAATGAGCATAGAAATGACCTTCTGAAGTTGGGGCATTCCTTGAAGATGGTTTCCAGTTTCTCAAGTATGATGCAAGTTCACCAGCCAAAAATAGGGATAGGTGTGGAAAAAAGGATGTAAAAGATTTGAATAGAGAAGCCAAAGTATGAATGGTTAATCCAGCAAATGAATAGTTTTGCCAGTCAGTATGAAGTGCTCTCATGAGGTCTGAAGTCATGACTTAAATCCAGTCAGCCCTGTCATATGATTTTTCTATAGCAATCTTTGTTACTTGGATGCCAGCAATGGAATGGAAAAGTTTGTTTCAGTGGAGTTCAGTCCAAACAAGACTAAGTAAGATTCTACCTTGAGGTTCCTCCAAGTGAGATAGAGACACTGGGGTAAGAGTTGAAAATGTCTGCACAAGAGCAATTACAAGGATAAATCAAGGAATCTAAGTTGGGTGAGTTGGAAGTGTTTACGATGTCAGAAGCATAGTAATAGATTTTTTTTTTAAGCGTTGGGCTTAATAGATTGGAGGTGGTAATAGGTCAGTAAGAGTATAATAAATGAGCTGAGGAAAAAGACTAGTGATTGACAACTGGGATGCTTAAATTGAGATTTAGAAGGCAAAAAACAGTTATTGATTGCAAGGTTCAAAGTCTTATCACTTGCAGTGGATGGATGATATGGAAAAGAGGAACAAGTTGTTGGAGATGAAGAGGTTAAAAATCTCAAAGGCCAATCACTGAGGGTTCCTGGCTAGCTTAGTTGAAAGAACATATGACTTTTGATCTCAGGGGTCATGAGTTTGAGTTCCATGTTGGGTGTAGAGATTACTTCAATAAACTTAAAAAAATATATGTGTGTGTGTGTGTGTGTGTGTGTGTGTGTGTGTGTGTATAAGGCCAAGTGCTTCTGTTGCATGGACCACCTATAAGAATTTAAATTTACAGAGAATATAGACAGGGATGGCGGGAAACTCTAGAGCAAGGAAAAACAGTCTATAATATCTGAGGGAGAGTGACCAAAAGGTTGATAAATGATAAAGATGATAAAGGGTAATTTAGCCAGATGATATGAACTTCAAATGTTTCTGAATGAGGAAAAGAGAAATACTTTTGTAGTAGTAATCAGGAACAAAGAAGCCACCCAAATTCTGTAGCCCAACCTCTTGCCTTAAGGTACACGGAGTATGAGAAAAAAATA
This sequence comes from Procyon lotor, assembly GCA_028646535.1. Classification (NCBI taxonomy): domain Eukaryota; kingdom Metazoa; phylum Chordata; class Mammalia; order Carnivora; family Procyonidae; genus Procyon; species Procyon lotor. Next base: position 90,866,228 of record CM053611.1, read on the forward strand.
ACTCCTTAGGAGCTCTACAACAGAGTTAAAAGCAAAAATTACCTTCATCCCTAAAAATTAATAGTGCTGGGCATATAGCCGGATGCATCTGGGACAATTGCAAGTCTGAATTTGGTAAGTCATGACTTTGTGGATGATGTAGAAAGGTGATCTTTCTCGACAGATGTTGGCGAGGATGCGAAGAAAGGGGAACCCTCCTACACTGCTGGTGGGAATGCAAGCTGGTACAGCCACTCTGGAAAACAGTATGGAGGTTCCTCAAAAAGTTGAAAATAGAGCTACCCCATGACCCAGCAATCGCATTACTGGGTATTTACCCCAAAGATACAAATGTCATGATCCGAAGGGGCTCGTGCACCCGAATGTTTATAGCAGCAATGTCCACAATAGCCAAACTGTGGAAAGGCCCTAGATGTCCATCAACACATGAATGGATAAAGAAGAGGTGGTATATATATACAATGGAATACTATGCAGCCATCAAAACAAACGAAATCTTGCCATTTGCAACAACATGGATGGAACTGGAGGGTATTATGCTAAGCGTAATAAGTCAGTCAGAGAAAGACAATTATCACATGATCTCTCTGATATGAAGAATTTGAGAGGCAAGGTGGGGGTTTGTGGGGGGTTGGGGAGAGACATTAAACAGGAAGGGATGGGGAGGGAGACAAACCATAAGAGACCCCTAGACTCACGAAACGAACTAAGGGTGGCTGGGAGGCGGGGAGGTAGGGATAGGGTGGCTGGGTTGCGGACATTGGGGAGGGTATGTGCTATAGTAAGTGCTGTGAAATGTGTAAGCCTGACGATTCACAGACATGTACCCTGGGGCAAATAATACAGTATATGTTAATTAAAAAAAAAAAAAAAGAAAGGCGATCTTTCTGATAGCTTATGACATCATCCATGTCTCCCGAGAAATATAGAATCTGCAAGTAGCCTCCAGTTGATGGTATCTAAGGATAAGAAAAGGAGAGATAATTAACAAAAGGGAATGAAAATGTTTTTGCTCAAGGAATATTTGTTTCGGGGCACCTGGGTGGCTCAGTCGTTAAGCGGCTGCCTTTGGCTCAGGTCATCATCCCAGAGTCCTGGGATCGAGCCCCGCATCGGGCTTCCTGCCGAGCAGGGAGCCTGCTTCTCCCGTTACCATTCCCTCTGCTTGTGTTCCCTCTCTCGCTGTGTTTCTCCGTGTCAAATAAATAAAATCCTTAAAAAAAAAAAAAAAAGGAATATTCGTTTCAAGCATCTAGAATGCAGTTCTTTGTGAATTATATTATCTTTACTGTTGGCCTGTAGGGCATAGTACTTATCTATTTATTTTAAAGATTTTATTTATTTGAGAGAGGGAGAGAGTGGGGATGGGGAGAAGCAGAGGGAGAGGGACAAGCACACTCCATGCTGAACTCAGAGTCCCACATGGGGCTCAGTCTCACAACCCTGAGGTCATGGCCAGAGCTAAAATCAGAAGTTGGATGTTTAACAAACTGAGCTACCCAGGTGCTCCATACTGCATCTATTTAAAACAACTTGCAAAAAAACCAAACACCTTGCAAACTGAACAGGTGATTATTTTTTTAGCTCTGGTTACAAAGTAGGATGAAGCATTATCTCTAAGGATTAAACAGCCTGGAAAATGGAAAAATATCTGGTACAAAGACCCTACGAAAAAAGTCACTGCACTATCCTTGGGTGATTCTGTGACTTCTTCATTATATTCTACTCACATCAATTTAGGTAGAATATTATCCTCAGGTATCAGTGATGCCTCCTTCTCTAAGGATCCATTTCAAAGACCAAGCTGCTCAGGTATCCTTAGATCACAGGGCAGCTGTCAGAGCCGGGAGACCCTTCTATGTACCCAACCTGGTAACTCTGACCCTTTTCAGATTCAGCAGCAAAACCTACCTCTTAAAAACTGTTAGTACAGTCAGGCCAAAACCAAATTCTTCAACTAGCAAGTTAACAATTAAGCAGGATAATTTGCTAATCCAAATAGGGTAGATTAGACCCATCAACTGTGGTCTTGACAAGATTATGCAGACTGGGACTATCCCACATGCATTAATTACATTTATGGTGCAAAATCATGGTCCTTTGCCTCTCAGCTCAGTCACCCTATGAAGATTGCCTATGTGTCCAGGGAAGCTGTGGGGAGAAAAATGAGGTAACTTTCACAAGGCATCCTAAAAATGTACAAAACAATTTGCTACTTAAAATACAATTTTTAACTTGTATTACTAGCTTATTACTATTGCTGAAATACATGGAATACTGAGAGTTTTAAAAAATAATTTAAATATAAAATTGCCCTTAGGAAAAGAATCCATTATTAAACAGCATCTCCTCAATTTGAACAAAATATAATGACTTAACTCATAGGGAACATTTTTAAAGAAGGCATTTTTTTTTTAATTTCCTCAAACAACCATGCAGAAATCAGATAAACATTTTTTAAAAATTCAAGCAGCTTATTAAACAGTTTGGAGGGCAGAATTTGGGGGAAGTGATTAAAGTACTCTAAATGCAAGATCAGTTTCTTTTCTTTCCTGGAAGAAGGCATCTTGGAACATGTACATTCATAAGCAACACAAATATTTGTCATCACTGGTATTTGCTTTCAGGAAGACATTTTAATCTTACGAAACTTCTGATACTTTTTAATTTGGACCAGTAATACGGGCTTGATTAGGGTTCCCGGCCTGATTATAGGTCACCAGGCTCTTCTATGATTGAAATCACCGTCAATCACCGTATGCACCGTCTGTTATCTTAAGTTGCCCATTAAGGCATTCCTAACTGTTTTTGCTTCATCCTGTTGTATTATTTAACACTAGGTTTGATTAAGTTATGGTAAGATACTTATGGGTGTAAGAATCTAACCCAGAGATGCTCTCAACAAAAATGCAGTTTGCGCCCCGATGTTCAAAATGAAATAATTTAGAAATGTCCCAACCTGTAGGGTAAGAAACGAATGAAATATTTGATGATACGATTTTGTCACAGATTCAGGAGTATTTTAGAGTGCCCAGTCGTTGAGGTCTGACTTTTCCCGAATTTCAGGAACAAAAGAAGCACCTGCAAGCAGAGGGATTTTTATTGCTTGCCCTCCCCTTTCCTACCCCCCTCCCCCCCCCCCCGGTAAACCAAATCAAGGAAGAGGAGTGTCGACAAGCACGCCTCGCTCCTTTTCTTTCCCTTCAAGGCGAGTGTTTGGGGAAGGAAAGGCTGCGGTCATTCTTCGGTAAATCAGCGTCCTACGACTGAGAAAGGCCCAGCCCAGGGTCCTCGCAGCTGGCGTGCAAGTCGGCCCGTTCGAAGGCGATCGACCCCAGAGAGGAAAGCTTCTTCTCAAGCACGAGGGTGGGGGGGAGGAAGGAAACCGCACATACAAGTAGCACAAGTAGTACTTGTCCCCTTGTTTTAGGGGAAGGGTGGAGAAAAGGGAAATAGAAACGGACCAAACGCCGGAGCTCCCGCCCCAGCGGCTTTTAAACTGCGTTTCTACAACCTCTCGCACGGTGCAGCGGCTAATGGAACCCGCGCGAGGGATCCTACCAATCACCGCCCGGCTTCCTCCCACCGCGGACCAATGGCGGCGCGCGTTCTTGGGGCGTGGGCGAAACAGGCTGCTCTCTCCTTGCTTGTGTAGTGTGTGGGCTGGGGTTGTTGGCGGCTCCTATCTTGGCCGCACTTGGTCCGCACTAGTGCTCGGGGGGCTTTTGTGTCCGGCTTTTGCTTTGCTTTGTGTGTGCGAGTTTTTGCTTTGCTCCGCGGCGTTCCTCCCGGGCGGGAGCCGTGAGGCTCGGAAGCGGCAGCGCGGTCCCCCCGGGTAAAGAGCGAGCGCGCCGGCGTGAGCTGCGGGTGTGAGGTCTGCGGGGAAGGGGATTCGCCGCGGAGATGCCGGAGTTCTTGGAAGACCCCTCGGTCCTGACGAAAGAGAAGTTGAAGAGTGAGTTGGTCGCCAACAATGTGACGCTCCCAGTTGGGGAGCAGCGCAAAGACGTATACGTGCAGCTCTACCTGCAGCACCTCACGGCGCGCAACCGGCCGCCGCTCGCCGCCGGCGCCAACAGCAAGGGGCCCCCGGACTTCTCCAGCGACGAGGAGCGCGAGCCCACCCCAGTCCTCGGCTCCGGGGCCGCCGTCTCGGGCCGCAGCCGGGCCGCCGTCGGCAGGGTAAGGACGCCGGGCCGGGGCCACAAAGGCGGGCGGTTGGCGGTTGGCGGTTGTCGCCCCTACCTTCCCCCAAACCCCCCCCGCCCCTCGTGCGCTCGCAGCCCTTCCTCCTTGGCGCCCCCTCGGGCCGCCTCGGCGACGGGGCTGTCCCCGGACCGCGAGGCCGGCCTGTGGGTCTGCGGACGCTGGATTCGGCTCTTTCGCCGCGGGCTTGCGGGCTTCCAGGCTCTGGAAGGGGAGGCTGCTGGAGGGAAGAGTCGCGAAGTTGGGGCCGCAGGACGCGGTTGTTTGTCTGGAAGGTGTGAAGTTGGCGTGTGCCGTTCTGTGGCGCGCGGATACCTTGGTGTTCCCCGACTGTCGGGAATGGGTATTTCGACCGGGACTTCCGTGCCTGATTCGAAAGCCCTTTGGGGAGGGTCAGCCTGAAACTGCAGTAGGTTACGTCCGAACGTTTTCCCGCTTTATTAACTGAAATGACTAGTAACCGAGTCTCAGAGCGCTCCCTGGAGGGCAATTTGTGACATACTAATTTCTAACCAAAATTTGAAATAAAGACATTCCCGCCTTTTTATGGTTTTGCATATGGAGGGCTTTTTGAACCGTTTGTTTTTCTTGTTAAATGTTCCAACAACAAGCCATCTTTTGGCGAGGCAGTGTTGTTCTAAATTAAAATGAGCACCTAAAAATAACATCTTTAAGCGGTTATCCTAGGTGCCTAGAATATTTGGAAATTCTAGTTACTGAAGGCTTGAGTTTTTTTGTTTTGTTTTGTTTTACTTTTTGGTAAACTTTGCATAAGAAAAGGAGAGATTTCAAAACCTGGAGTTCCTCGTTTCTTGAAGTGCTGATGTATCAGTGATTGCAATTTGGACTATAGTCTAATCCCGGTTAAATCTCAGATTGGTTCTACCAAATAAATAATCTGGTTGAGAATAGTTTGGTTTTTGTTCTGGGGGTTTTTTATGTGCTGTTTTGTTGGCGTGAACTGCAAACTTCTCAGATTTCAAATCATGACAGACTAGTTAAAATTAGTGATTGGATGTACTATACGTTGCTTTGTAAGAGTTGGTGGAGTTTATGGTTGTTGACTCAAAAGTACTGCGTCCTTCAAAGTTGTGTTGTTGTTTAGTTTTTTTGTTTGTTTGTTTTTTTAGTTTTTAAGAAATCTATGTGATGGGTTTTTCTGGACTACCAGGTGGAAGTGAAAGAAAATGTCTTAAGTCAGTGCCTGGCAAATAGGAGTGTCAAATATTTGGTGGTTAAACGAAAGACCAACTGCACCTTATTGTTTCTGATGTCTTAGTGGATTTGAAGAAAGCCAATTTACTTCTACATAATAAAAAGAAATTTAAGAGATTTCTTAATGAGAAAGTAAAGCATATCGATTATCTGCTTTTTCCCAGCCCCTATGAAAAAAATTCAAATGATTTTAGTAAAGATTTTGTTGGAAATGAAATCTTTTCCATTTAAATCAGCACACACACACACAAGTCTTCTGTAGAACCCTATATTGTCTTCTGTGTAAATGTATTATTCTTGAGCCATGGCAGTACTTGGTTGAATTTTTAATAGGATTGTTCGTTCTTAATATGACTTGTTTTAAACAGAAACCTCCACCTTGGTTTTGATGCTTTTCCTTTATAAAGAGTATGTCCCAACTAATACAATAGTGTATGTTAACTGTACTTAAGTTTAAAAAAAAAGTATGTCACAGTCTGCTGTGTTTTGGAGGTATAAAAATTTGAATTCAGTTATTCAGCATTTTTTTAATTCCTACCAAGTGCTCGTAACTATTGGAGATTGATTTCTGCAGACCCTGGCCATTACCATAATTATATAATTTGTTGGATTGTTTTATATATTAATTGATCGTGTTTGTTACTCACACATTTCATCTCAAATTTCCCACGTTATCAGAGTTGGTCAGCATCACTCAGATAAGTTCTGGGTGAACGGAATTAATATTTTAAGAGAATCTACAATCTCCAGTGGCATGTTAAGCCATTTATATCTCATTTAATGTTTTAATCCATATAAAGAAAAACTATTTCATAGCCATAGATTCAAGTCTTAATCTGCCTTGAGTTTTTAAAACTCAAATACCAGGCTCAATGGTGTTAACAACTTGAAAAAGTTAATAGTGGTAGTTGGGCGGTAGCATCATTTTCTGTTTTAAAGCACATTAAGTAAAAGTGACTTATACTTGAATTTAGGAATACGATAGACCTTATCAGGCATAGGAAAAATAATCTTGAATGTACAGGAAAATAGCCTTAGGGTATTTATAATGATCGATAAAATTATTTTCCGTGGCACATTACTCTTACGTATACAGTATTTTATGTTGTGGCCATTGTTACCCCATATGTAAAATAATATAGTCACATTTCTTAAAGAATATAATCTAGTAGAAAGTTAAATTATGTTTGAGAGTTGTAGATAAGATTTTTTTTTTAAGTGGTAAATTTTTAGCATTTTAAAACAAACCAATTATTGTGGATTGGCCAAGGAAAAAGGATGTACCTTCTATTTAAACGTGGGTTTATGAAGAGTATTTTTAATTAAGGGAGAAACTTTACATTTAGCCATGGCTACGGTCTCTTAGATTCATTTGGTGTGATATGACAAAAATACATGTTCAGAATTGGTTTTGGTTTTCAGTTTTCTTGTTTCTAAGCTTTTTATTTTATGTATCTTGATGACGTCAGTGTTTTTAGGTGTTGAAATTACCGAGATTGTTGACACAAAATAAACAATCACAAAGTTGGCGATCTGCCTTATGGTTCCGAGGTGCAAAGCACAGGTATAGCTATTTGGAATCCAGTGAAGCATAGCATTCTCAAATGGTCTGATCTAGTGGATCATGAATTTTTAACAGGAAATATTTAAAGACATGGGACAGAACAGTAAAAAGTATGTTGGAGATGGTGAGTGTTAATTAAATCATAAATTGACTGCCATATTCTACAGTAAAGTGTTAGTGTAGAGACTTTTGAATCATAGTATTGAGTGGAGATTAAAATCCCAGGTCTGCCTCTTATTCATATGACCTCGAACAATGAACATTGTCTATCAGATGCTCAGTTTTCATTTGGAAAATAATAATAATCTAGTAACTACTAGTAGCTACTTAATTGAGGATTATTAAAGGTTGCATTTGTTAAGGTGTCTAGTGCTCAGCAGTTGATACCTATTATATGTGATTTCTGAATTTTTTTTGTGTTTATTTAGCTCCAGAGCAATACAATGTTACCATAATACTTTTTTCAGAATTGGATGAGGTAAGTTTGTGAAAGTGATAACAGGCTTTAAAGTCTATCCAAATGTTACTGTTATTGCTGGAGTTAGCTGTGCAACTTTGAACTTCAGTTTTCCTCTTCTAAAATGGGGATGTTAGGATCTGTCTCAGGATTTTTAGGATTCTGTGTAAGTTAATACATGTAGGAAGTTATCCAGAACACAACTTGGTATATAGTAAATGCTTAGTAGAATCTGCTTTATAATAATAATTATTGTTGCACTTCATCTTGCTACTAATGGTGGAAATTTAAAAATAAGAGTAGCTGGGGGCGCCTGCTGGTTCAGTCAGTAGAGGATGCAACTTTTGCTAAACTTGGGGTGGTGAGTAAGCCCTACATTGGTCATGGAGCCTAAAGTTTTAAAGAATAATTAAATAATAGTAGCTCATTGGTGATATTATCAAAGAACTGTTGGATTTTTATTTTTTATTTATTTTTTTAAAAGATTATGTATGTATTTATTTGGCAGAGAGTAAAGAGATCACAAGTAGGCAGAGAGGCAGGCAGAGAGAGAGGGGTTGGGAAGCAGGCTCCCTGCTGAGCAGAATACCCTATGGGAGGCTCCATCCCAGGACCCTGGAATCATCACTAGAGCCAAAGGCAGAGGCTTAACCCACTGAGCCCCCCAGGCACCCCAGAACTGTTGGGTTTTTAAAGTTGAAAAAGACATTAGAGATCATCTGGTAGTTGGGAAGAAGCTGGAGAACAGTGCCTGGCATGTAGTAGGTACCTGGTATTTTTGACCAAATGATTTACTCAAAGGAACAAAACACTGGGTGCAGAAATCAGTACAAATAATGGTTCCTTCTTCCTGATTGAAACTGCTGGCTTGATAATTATGTATAAGACACTACGTGTCTCCCAGTTTGTATTCCTGTTGAATTTGATATTTCATAAAAATAGCATTACATTTCTGGAACTTTTTTCCCTGCAAATTAAAGATTAAAATCAGGTAGCTTGTTAATTCCCGCTTTATTTGACTTAACCTTATGCTAGTTCATTCGCCTCGGAAGATTTCATTGTATAGCTGTAATCTTTCATTATGTTTTAAGGAAATAGAAGACTGTTGGGTTCTGCTTTGATTTGATAAGCCTTTGTTATTTTTTTAATATTATTTTTTATTTATGTATGTGAGAGAGAGAGTGGGGGCGGGCAGAGGGAGATAATCTGAAGCAGACAACCCACTGAGCATGAAGCTGATGCTGGGCTCAATCCCACAACACTTGAGAGATCATGACCTGAGTTGAAATCAAGAGTCAGATGCTCAACCCACAGCTACCCAGGTGCCCAAGCCTTTTGTTATTTCTTAGTAAGAAATGGGTTTTTAAAAATAAGTGGCTTATTTTTCCCTCACTAGATGACACTTTTCATTCATTCACTCAGCAAAACGTGTCAGATACCTACTCTTGTGTCAGGCAGTCTTTTTTTTATTTTAGATGCTTGGGATACAATATGAATGACAGTGCCTCTTCTTTCTGCTACCCTCTTAAATGCTGCATCCAAAACACTTGAGATACACGTTAAAATACAGATTTCTCAGGCCCAAGATTAGGACTCAGACTGGGGTAAGACTTTTTAAAATAGGGGTTAACTTTTCCAAAAGTTTTGAAGTTCTGATAACAAACCAGACTTAGGCACTATTACTTAAGTAATTTACCATCTGGAGAAGATAAAGTATGTTTACAAATAGGTGGAATGTGGTGAATGCCAAAGAAAGATTTCTCGAAAACCTCAGGCTGTTGTAAGAAATTAAAATTCTTGGATGTTTTCTTGATAATAAAATGTGAAAATTCTTAAGGTGGGAGGGATTATCTACCAGTGATCTGTGTTTGATTGACTTTCTTTTATTTAAAGTATTTATATTATACAAGGAAGTTTTTTCTTCCCGACCTTCCCACAATTTTTGGAAAATTCAAGTAGGTTATTAACATAAGGTTTGGTCTATTTGATTTTTTAAAAAGTCTTTTTCTCTAAAGAATTCAGGGCTATAATATATAGAACTCTTAGACTCTTGGCAGCTATTTTGACGTTAACGTGTAAGTTGCTTACAGATTTGAACCTGATCCTATCAGTGTAATATGTGTATTAAAGCCTTCTGAAGGTACCCTAACTTTCATGGCCATTTTTTTAGTTATATTAAAGATTTCCCTTGAATTAATGTCATTGTTCTTATTGGCAGTTATCTTTAAAAAACTGATTTCTCATATTTATACAAAATACTTTAAATTTTTATTTGGCTAAAAAATAGAAAGAAATTCTAATACATGGCCAAATCATGTCTGATTTTTCTTTCCCCCCCCTCAGAATTATTGAAAGTAAGCAGTCCATGCAACTATTGTTTTCACCATTTTGTGTAAAATATTTCTAGGATTCAGTATTGACTCATTTGCCTTAAATAGTAATTTTGGCCTAAATTGACTTTGATATTTGCAGCCATTATTTAAACAGCCATTTTCTTGGTCAGTTCTCTGAGGCTTTCTGGGGTTACTGAGGCATTTTATAAGGCTATCTGCCACAACCCTAGAAGGCACCCATACTTCTGCTCTCTTCTCCTGGTCAGCTTTGGAATTTTATGAAGTTTAGCTAGTTCTTCCAGGAAATACCGCCATTACTTAGTGTTTTTTAAAAATCCTTTGAAATTTCTCTCAGAGCTTGTTCCATGTTCTTTCACCGTTTCTAAGTAAAATGGCCACATAGAACTAAGTGTGGTGACAAAGCTGTGTCAAGAGGTGATAGCCATAAAGTTTGACTTCCTTCATGGGTCAAAACTGGCCACTAAAGTCACTGTATTTCAGTATTCATTTGGGCGTCTTAAATTCTAAGAATTTAAATTCTTAAATATGCTTGTTTAAAGGAAATCATTTTTAAATATAACTAAGAAATATCTTTATAGTAAAGTCTTAAACTTTCATAGAATAATTTAAACTTTTAAGGATTTTTAAAAGAGATCAGTAGTAAATTGTATTTCTGATTATCTGGGTGAAAATGTTTAATCCCAGTATGTTTACTCTTGAATTTTTTATGCCATCACCTTCTCTATAGATAGGTTAGTCAAAACGGACCGTTTTAATAGTAATATCTTTAAAGTATGAGGCCTGATAAAGCTATAAATCAACAGAGGGTGTGTTTGCATGTTTATACAGTCTTAATTATATAGTAGGTGAACATTTTTTAACTCAAGTGAAAATGATAACTGGACTTTCTTTACAGAAAGCCACAAAGAAAACTGATAAACCCAGACTAGAAGATAAAGATGATCTAGATGTAACAGAGCTCACTAATGAAGATCTTCTGGATCAGCTTGTGAAATATGGAGTGAATCCTGGTCCTATTGTGGGTAAGTTGGTAAAGTTTCCTTTTCTGTGAGTGCCCCACATTGTTTTCTTGTCTTGTCTAGCAGTTAGAGTTTGGGTTCTAAGGAACAGTGTGTCATTAATTATTTATATGACCAGGACACAGTTTCCTTAACTGTAAATGAGGAAAATAAAATGAGAGAAATGAATTTAGATAATCTCCAAGATTATCTCTATTGTTGAAATTGTTCTATATGGTGCTCGTGTCACAAGTACCTGGTGAGTCTTATATGACAATTGAGGAAAATGTGAGGAGACGTTGTTGGCCAGATTCATCCAAATTAGTAAATTGGTGACGACTTATTAATATAACTCAAGTTAATCAGTTCCTAGCGTAGTACCCATTTTCAGTTATCATTAAATGTACCGTTTTTAAAGTCTTGTTTTGATTGGAAATCAAGAATGATCCCTCAAAGAACAAATTAAAAGAAGAAGACTTGAAACTAAATACACTGGATTTCCATCATTTGGTTACTGTTGGTGGTTTTTGCCTTAATTTTGGAGAGTCTTGACAGTAACCTCAAGATGGGAAACATCTGTTTTGGTCTTCTGAGTTATGTAAAATTTGGAACACTGGACAAATCGTAAGAGACTCAACCACAGGAAACAAATGGAGGGTTGCTAGAGGAGAGGGGGGAGGGATGGGGTAACCAGGTAAGGGGCATTAAGGAGAGCATGTGATGTAATCAGCACTGAGTATTATGTAAGACTGATGAATCACTGACCTTGTACCTCTGATACTAATAATACACTATATGCTAATTAATTTAAATTAAATTAAATTTTTAAAAATTTGAACACTGGTGACTTGGGGATTTGTTTTTTTTTCTTATAGGTGAAGTTGCAAACAAAATTTTAGAATGTTGTCTTTTCATTTCATTTAGCACAGTACTTCCAAATACCTGGTAATAAGCCTATGAATATAATTACCAAGAGACATTTAATACACTTTTTAATTTTTCATTTAAAATTCCAAAAGGAGGGGCGCCTGGGTGGCTCAGTCGTTAAGCGTCTGCCTTCGGCCCAGGTCAGATCCCAGGGACCTGGGATCGAGCCCCGCATCGGGCTCTCTGCTCTGCAGGAAGCCTGCTTCTCCCGCTACCATTCCCTCTGCTTGTGTTCCCTCTCTCGCTGTGTTTCTCTCTGTCAAATAAATAAAATCTTTAAAATTCCAAAAGGGAAGGGCGCCTGGGTGGCTCAGTGGGTTAAGCCTCTGCCTTCAGCTCAGGTCATGATCTCAAGGTCCTAGATTGAGTCCTGCATTGGATTCTCTGCTCAGCAGGGAACCTGCTTCCCCACCTCTCTCTGCCTGCCTCTCTGCCTACTTGTGATCTCTCTCTCTTTCTCTCTCAAATAAATAATCTTAAAAAATATGAATTTTGAAAGGGAGATACTGCAAAAATGTGTATTATATATCAATATATATTTTTACATGGTGGGATACCAGCTGTTCATTCTTTCCCAACCTTTTCGAAGTATAATTGACAAGTTATTTATATTTAGTATGCGTAACTTGATGTTTTTGTAATACATATTGTGAAGTGATCACAGTGATCAAGCCAGTTAATATATCCATCACCTCACAGTTTTAGTTTGTGTATGGATGTGTGATGAGAGAACACTTAAGGTCTACTTCTGCAGATATCAAGTCTGTTGTTAAGTATAGGCCATTCTATATGTTAGATTTCCAGAACTTAATTCATCTTGCAGAATTTTGTACCTTTTGACCAACATCCTCCACTTCCCCCTCCATCTTGTAACTACTTATATAACATTTTGAGATGTGTTGTTTCTAAAAAATGTATATTTATCATCATTTTATTCATCTTATAGAAACCAGGGAGACATGCAGCTAGTGTGGTAAAAAATAAAAGTAAAAAATAAAAGCTATTTTTGGCTTTAAATTGTCATTCATGCTGAAATGTGTTAATATGTTTATAATCCATTTTACTTTGCTATCTAATTGGTGTGTAATTTCTACTTGTGGCACACATTTTCCATAAAAGGTCATTTTAATCCACAAAGTAGTTTTATCTAAATATAATTTAACACCTTAAATTTATATAAATTTTTTTTTTAAGATTTTATTTATTTGTGAGAGAGGGCATGGGGGATGGGGCAGAGGGAAAAGGAGAAGCAGCAGGCTTTCCACTGATCAGGGAGCCTGATGCGAGGCTCAGTCCCAGGACCCCAGGATCATGACCCAAGCCAAAGGCAGACACCCAAAATTTACAGTGTTATATGAAAATATATTCAACTAAAAAAATGATTTATATGACTTTTTTTGCCATAACTGAGTGGCTCTTTTTAGGCATATTAAACTCCAACGAAAGTTGTGGGGTTTTAATCATAGTATTCAGAGGAATACAGTCGTTTATAAAAATGATTTTTTCTACAAGGCAAATCTATTACATAGTACTGGGGAAAAAATACAAAGTCCAAGACTTCAGTCAAAAATACTTGGTCAGGGGGCGCCTGGGTGGCTCAGTAGGTTAAAGCCTCTGCCTTCGGCTCAGGTCATGATCTCAGGGTCCTAGGATCGAGCCCCGCATCAAGCTCTCTGCTCAGCAGGGAGCCTGCTTCCCCCTCTTTCTCTCTGCCTGCCTCTCTGCCTACTTGTGATCTCTCTCTGTGTCAAATAAATGAATAAAATCTTTAAAAAAACACACACAAAAAAAATACTTGGGCATACATGGCTCTTTAGTAGATGATCTGTAATAAGATTTATATCAATCTACTATGTATTCCATGTTACTAAAAGAAACTTTGTAATCATGTATTAAAATCTCAGAAAAGCACCTATTTTCGAAAAGAATCCTTTATATAGTTTTTAAAGCACTTAAATGTAGAAAAGGAAAGAGTGGGGGCGCCTGGGTAGCTCAGTGGGTTAAAGCCTCTGCTTTCAGCTCAGGTCATGATCTCAGGGTCCTGGGATCGAGCCCCGCATCAGGTTCTCTGCCCAGCAGGGAGCCTGCTTCTCTCTCTCTCTCTCTGTCAAATAAATAAATAAAATCTTTTAATAAAAAAAAGAAAAGGGGCACCTGGGTGGCTCAGTCGTTAAGCGTCTGCCTTCGGCCCAGGTCAGATCCCAGGGTCCTGGGATCGAGCCCCGCATCGGGCTCCCTGCTCCGCGGGAAGCCTGCTTCTCCCGCTACCATTCCCTCTGCTTGTGTCCCCTCTCTGGCTGTGTTTCTCGCTGTCAAATAAATAAAATCTTTAAAAAAAAAAAAAAGAAAAGAAAAGGAAAGCGTGAACGTAACATTTAATGTTGCTAAAGACAATGAGTAGGATCCTAAATAAGACAATACAAATGCTAAAGCAAGTTCTGCCTTAATACAGGAACAACCAGGAAGCTATATGAGAAAAAACTGTTGAAACTGAGGGAACAGGGAACAGAGTCAAGATCATCTACTCCTCTGCCAACAATTTCTTCATCAGCAGAAAATACAAGACAGAATGGAAGTAATGACTCTGACAGATACAGTGACAACGAAGAAGGTAAAATTTTAAATATTAATCAAATATATGTAATTTTTTCAGACTCATAAGATACAGTAGCCATGAAGAAGATAAAATTTTAAATATTACCAAGTCATTTGTAATTTTTCATATCATCAATAATCCTCTAAGTAATTTCATTTAAATACCTTCTGTTGAGAATTTTCTACAAGGCAAATACCATTACATATATTATGTAATAGAAACGTACAAATGTCTGATATTTTTTCCACCTAAAATTGCCAGGTACCTTTTTTGCTTCAAATTTCATTTTTCTAAAAGAATAAAGTATTAAAAATAAAGATGAAGTTTCCTCACTTACCCTTTCCAAGTATTATTAACACAGAAGCAACCACTGTCATTAATTTGGTGCTAATCTTCCCAATCTGTTTTTAATACCTTTTTTTTAATTAGTCTCCATGCCCAGTGTGGAGCCCATTGTGGGCTTGAATTCACGACCCTGATATCAGCACGTTAGCTGAGATCAAGAGTCAGATACTTAACCAGCTGAGCTGCACAGGCAGCCCTAAATACTTTTTCATATGCATCTAAAACATATTATTTTGAACTTTAAAAAAAATCTATGTAAAAAAAAAAAAAAAAATCTATGTAAATAGCATGCCAAATTTTCTCACTTGCTTTTGAGACCTCATCCTACTGATAGATTACATGTGTCCAGTTTATTATAATTAATATATAGTGGTAGTATTTATAATATGGCATATTTTCTGTGTTCTCAATTGATATTTAAATTTATAGTTTTTGCTTGATAATGTGATTTCAAGGCACCTATGAAGCAAATATTTTGACATATTTTTAGTGGACTGTTTTAAGAAAAGTTGACCGTAATATATAAGTATTTTTTGAAAATAGTACATGAAATTAATGACCTTTCTATAGTAAGAACAATTCCATATTTATAAAGTTTTAATTTCATATGACTTGTTTGTCAGTTTCATGATTATTTGACTCAGATTGTTTATATTTTCATAAGCACTGCCTGCCAGGGCACAGTGTGTCAAATTGGTTGTTCAGAATATGAAATGTAGTCTTTTCCTTCAACAGCACTATGTTAGCAAGGAGGCAAAGAATAAAATCAGCTTGAACACAAGTAATGCTTAAACTTCCTGCCTCTTTTGCCTCTACAGGAAAGAAGAAAGAACACAAGAAAGCGAAGTCCACTAGGGATTTTGTTCCTTTTTCTGAACTTCCAACTACTCCCTCTGGTGGATTTTTTCAGGGTATTTCTTTTCCTGAAATCTCCACCCGTCCTCCTTTGGGCAGGACTGAACTACAGGCAGCTAAGAAAGTTCACACTTCTAAGGGAGACCCACCTAGGGAACCTCTTATTGCCACAACCTTGCCTGGCAGGGAACAGTTGCAGAAGTTAGCCTCTGGAGGGAATTTGTTTACTTCCTCCAAGTCTAGCCATGATAGATGTTTAGAGAAAAGTTCTTCGGCATCTTCTCAGCATGAACTCGCTGCCATGTTGGTCTCTGCTGCAGCTTCTCCTTCACTGATTAAAGAAACCACCACTACTTGCTATAAAGATATAGTAGAAAACATTTACCATGGAGAGAAAAGTGGAATTCAACCATTGTGTACTGAGAGGTCCCGTGTTTCAGATCAGTCAGTTCTCTCCAGTGAAAGGAAAGCCCTAGAAGAGTCTGAGAGATCACAAGTAATTTCTCCACCACTTGCTCAGGCAATCAGAGATTATGTCAATTCTTTGTTGGTCCAAGGTGGGGTAGGTAGTTTGCCTGGGACTTCAAACTCTGCACCCCCACTGGATGTAGAAAACAGTTGGAAGAGAATTGCTCGATCTAATTATCAGGACACTGAGTCCCTGTCTCCTCCACGAAAATTCCCTCGGCTCAGTGAAAAGTCAGTAGAGGAAAAGGATTCAGGTTCCTTTGTGACATTTCAGAATATACCTGGATCTGAACTGATGTCATCTTCTGCCAAAACTGTTGTCTCTCATTCACTCACTACCTTAGGCATAGAAATGTCTAAACAATCACAACAGGAGAAAATAGATGCCCCAGAACTATCTTTTCCCCTCCATCAATCTATTTTAAAGGTAATTGAAGAGGAGTGGCAGCAAATTGACAGGCAACTGCCTTCATTGGCATGCAAGTATCCAATTTCCTCTAGAGAGGCAACACAGATATTATCAGTTCCAAAAGTAGATGATGAAATACAGGAGTTTATTTCTGAAGCCACTCCACCAGTAGGTATTCAGGCAGCTTCCACGGAGTCTTGTGATAAACAGTTAGACTTAGTACTTTGTAGAACATATGAAGCTGCAGCATCAGCATTGCAGATTGCAACCCATACTGCCTTTGTAGTTAGGGCTCTGCAGGCAGACATTAGTCAGGCTGCGCAAATTCTTAGCTCAGATCCTAGTCATATGCACCAGGCACTTGGGATTTTGAGCAAAACATATGATGCAGCCTCATTTCTTTGTGAAGCTGCATTTGATGAAGTAAAGATGGCTGCCTATAGCATGGGATCTTCCACTTTAGGTCGCCGCTATCTCTGGCTGAAGGATTGTAAAATTAATCCAGCTTTGAAGAATAAGCTGGTGGTTACTCCCTTTAAAGGTGGAACATTATTTGGAGGAGAAGTGCTCAAAGTAACTAAAAAGCGTGGAAATAAACGCTAATAAAGTTAAGAATAAAGACACCTATTTGATCTTTGAGATAGGGAACTTAGCAGCTTCCCTGAGAATTTCAAGTGCTTTTATGCCAAAATTTTGAAGATCTTTTTAGACTTCAGATTGGGCTATTTACAAAGTCAAGCTTCTACCCATCAAATTATAATATCAAACTATTTGCCTATATAGAACTGCTTCTATTTTTTCAGTTGCACAGATAGAAAAAGCCTGATAGAAACAATTTAAAGATTTCTAGGTCACAGTTTTGCCTCATACAATTCATTCTCTCCTATTAAGATTTTACAGTTCTCCAAAACTAAGAAAATGCTAATAACTAGAATATAAGTGGAATCTTCACTGATTTAAATATTACTAAATATCTTTTTACTTTCTGGAACTTGTCTACATTTTTTTTCTTTTATTACATTTGTTTTTCCTCCTGTATTCCTTCATAATATTCTAGATCAATGAAATTCAAAGTGCCAGTCTACAGATAGTTACTGATTCACAAATAAGTATGCACTAGAATTTGGATCTAGAGACACTTTTTAGATCAATGGCAGTGTTTATTTTTGTGGGAAAATTATTGATAAAACAGTGTGCCAATTTACACTCTGGTGCAAGTGTCTCATTTCTTCAAGGACTGGTAACACACAGTCAGTTCATGGACCACACCTTACAAAATACTGCTCTAAACCATATAATTGTGGAATAGTGCCTTCTATCACTGTAGTTTGTCAGATGAACTAGACACTGGAAAAGTGGGGCTTTTTTTTTTTTTTTTTTTTAATACTTTCAGGTTATGTTGTGGTTCATGGATGGTTAGATTTAATCTAAATTCCAAAAGCAAAATTAAGTTATTTTTAAAAATTCATAAGAAACACTATATTCCTTTGTATAAAGCAGTATATTACTCTGTTTTCATTTCTATGGTTGTAAGATGAGTCTAACTGTAGAGACATTTAATAATCAAATTTCTTTGTATTTTTATGGAAAATAGTAGTATTAAGTATCACTAAAATTCAGTCCCCTTGGTACTCATATTCTTACTATACATGTCCATCTTTGCAGCTTCCTAGGAGTAATTTTATTTGTCATTTGTCTTCTGGAATGTACATGTATACATGTACCTACTAAGTGCTATGTGACTTTTTTAATGTATTACTGTAGAATGCTTCTGCAAAATCAATAAAGTTGTAATTTGAACAGTTTTGTCTGGTCTCCAGAAACATGTTGTATGTGTGTTTTATTCTTGGAGTTGCAACAAGTTAGGTGTTTGTGCATGAACATCCCTTTTCCATTTCTTCATTGAAACTTGCTTGAGATTCCAATGGTATAGTTCAAAATATTCTACTTATTGTTGTGTAGTTTTTCTTCTGTTAAAGATCATTTTTTATTGGCTGTTGGAATTTAAATTTGAGAGAAATTAATCTATAACCAGATTATTTGTTTAATCAGTTTCTGCTCAATTACCACTGGGTTCTTTGTGATTTCTCATTCTTAGATTTTGAATTAAGAAAACAAGGTTTATAATGCTAAAGGTTGTCCCAAACTTAAATATATCAATAGATCCATTAATAGACATTTGGGGAGGAGCGTGGGATTGATATATTAATCCTAAGTAAAATTAAACCATTTGAACTAACATGGTAAAAATCACTAGTTCGGGGAAAATTGTGGGTAGACTCTGTACTGACTAGTACTAGACTAAATAGCAAAACCTAACTGTCCTGACTACTTTTTAGCACCAGTGCATCAAGTTCATGAAAAACTAAGCTTTTTAAGAATTGACTCCATTTCTATCTTTGGTAGGAAAGTAATCTAACTTAAATTTTTGGGAATACAAGTTTTAGTAGTCACAACAGACATTAATTTTGCTGTACTATGATAAAGGCGACAAAAATATGGGAGTTAACTAAAACTTTTACAAGTCTTTAAAAATCTAGCTCTTCAGGGGCGCCTGGTTGGCTCAGTCAGTTGATCATACGATTCTTGGGGTCATGAGTTGAAGCTCCATGTAGGGTATAGAGATTACTTAAATAAATAAAACTTAAAAAAAAAACCTAGCTTTTCAAATGGTGATAAAAAATCAAGGCTGGGAGAATGGAATATTGAAGACTATAAAAAGATATATTTGAGTTGGCATCATGGTGAAATGCTAATTAATAGATATGTACTAGCTTCTCTTCAAAGAAATGTTTTTATTATGGAGATGAGGAAGAGCAGTGACCTGTGAGTGTTACTTTTTACTTTCTGTGAACAGGATTCTTTCTTACTTAGTTGTACCCAGTTTTTTCTATAATCACATCAATACAGAAGTTAGGACTTTTAAACTGCACTAAAGTATTAACATCACTGCACTTACTTTTTATTAGAGGCTAGATACCATACAGTTGTTTTCAGTTTTAAGGTTCCCTATAGCTTTTTTTCTTCCATATTTCAAATTTTAATGACTAACCTTGTGTATATAGTAGTAATGCACTGTATGAACAAAAGAATATTAACAATTGTGTGTTTTAATAGCCTTTTCCCATATCCAAGTAGTTTTTTGTGAAAAGCCTCCGTGGGCAGTTTGAATTCACTTTATGTTTTAGGCTATTAGTTCCAGAAAAAGGAAAGAATAGGAAGAAGTGGTAAACAGATGAAGGAGTAGGGGAGATGAACAAAAATGGAATAAAATAAGAATGAGAAAGTAAAGTTTTTAAAGACAAATTGCAGTTGAACAGTCATGGTCTATTGAGGTAATAACCAATAGGCAAACTTGTTTTTATATAAGAATGTGCCTAAAACAAGGTTCCAGAATAATGTTAGGATGACATTGTAGTTTATTGTGTATTTCAGAGAGTAATGTTTCTCCGATGTTATTTCCAGACTCTAAAATAGAGCTCAAGCTTGAGAAGAGAGAACCACTAAAGGGCAGAGCAAAGACTCCAGTAACACTCAAGCAAAGAAGAGTTGAACACAATCAGGTATCTTTAGTTTTATGATCACTGTGTTCAGGTATAAGTAATCTGACAACACTAATTTGCTTGTATCCTAGCCTTTGGTTAAATTCCAGTACACTCAATGAAGTGTTCATTCCATTGTTCATTAAATGGCATTAAAAATCTAAACTTCATGGTTTCTTGTCAGTAGTGTAGCCTGTGCTTACCGCAAAAGCAAGTGTTTAATAAATGTCTGATTTGTGTTTGATTCTGTGCTGAGCATAGTTCAAAGCCAGTCATATACTGCCTTTTAAGGGAAATATTTTAAAAGGTGGAAATAAATGCCTAAGCATAATTTTCTTTTAAAGGAAGGGAAGGATTTTATATTTAATCTTTGTCTAGATTTCTAACTTTGCTTTTACTTTTGCTTGTCTTCTGTGGCTTTTCCCTCAACTCTGAAGCTAATCTATTCCTAAGACCACACTTTTCTTTCCTTATCTGAGGTGAAAATTTATCTTTTTCATTGTGGGTGAGGCAGGATACAATTTTTCAAAAGGAAAATGTAGGAAACTAAGGGAGAACTAATAAGTACAGGTATAAATGAACTCTAATTTATAGAGAACAAAGTATTGATTAATCTAGCGTTGATTTGGCTGACCTTACAAGACTATTCCCTGGAGTCATTTTCCATACCTTTATTTTGTCTAGCTGGAAAGATTTATCTAGTTGGTTATTTATCTTTTTCATCTTCTCTTTGTCATTTTAAAGTCACACATCCTCAGAGGAAGTTCTTGATTTCTTAAGCCATGTGTGTCTGGGTTTGATGTACTTGATAAGTTGAATTTCAGAATTTTTTGTTAGAAATAAACTTGGTGATTATGGAGAATGTGTAGAGCTCTCAGTGAAAGATTTTGTTTAATATAGAACCAAATACTGGAATAAAGATACTGCCCTTGTATCTAGTATTACTAGGGAAGAGCTACAGGGTCATGCTAAGAATAAGGAAATAGTAGAACAAAAGAAACTAGGAAAATCTGGTGAAGGACAATGAAATAGACAAGTATGGAGAATTTTAGTCCAGAGTATGAAGGCAGAATGGTATAGTGCCATCAAGAATGCTGGACTGGGGATGCCGTGTGGGTGGCTCAGTCAGTTAAGCAGCTGCCTTCAGTTCAGGTCATGATCCCAGGGTCCTGGGATCAAGTCCCACATCGGGCTCCATGGAGAGTCTGCTTCGCCCTCTCCCTCTGCCTGCTGCTCTGCCTGCCTGTGTTCTCTCTCTCTGTCTCTCTGTCAAATAAATAAATAAAATCGTTAAAAAAAAAAAAAGAATGCTGGACTGATCAGATAATAGGTTAAAAACCGGGATGAAGGATGGTATTGTAGATGGTCTAATTCAGTTGGGGAATCCAAACTGAGGGACAGGGTAAATAGATTCAGAGATGATGATTGCCTTATACAAAATTTAAAACATCAAGAAAATTGGAGAGAAGAGTTTAATGACCCTCTAGTCACAGAGCCTCACAAGTTTTAACATTTTACTGGTTTTATTTCTTCTTTACCTGTACCTTCCAGCTTTTTAAATTCCTTTTGGTTCTGCTATTTTGTTTTTTACTAGAATATATTAAAGTGAATCTCTAACATCATTTCACACATTAAAATGTCAGTATTTCAGTATATATCTCAAAAAGATAGCTGTTTCATATATACGTATATAACAACAATGCTACTATCAAACCTAGTAAAATTAATAATTCTGTCATGTCTAATTTGTTCAGATTTCTCCAGTTTCAAAAATACCTCTTATAATTAAATTACTCAAGTCAGGATCCAAGCAAGCTACACATACTGTTTGGTATTTTTTTGTTTTGTTTTTATCTCATAAGCCTTATAGCTATCTCCACTGCAAATTTCCTCTCTGTTAATTTGGTGAAGTAACCAGTTCAGTTCTCTCCAGAATTTCCCACATTGTGGATTTGGCAGATTGTTTCTTCAAGTGTCATTTAGTCTCTTATTCTATAACTGTGCTTTCTGGAGACTGGAGTTAGACCTGTAGTAGAACCGTGTAGTAGACCTTTCTGTGATGATGTAAATGTTTTTTTATATCTCCTGTCCATTGTGGTAGCCATTAGCCACATGTGGCTATTGAATACTTGGAATGTGGCTTGTGTGGTAGAGAAACTATAATTGTAATGTTACTTAAATTTAAATAGCCATGTGTTGCTAGTAGTTACCATATTGAACAGCATAGATCTAGAGGATTTGGTTAGATTCAGGTTGTTTCTTTGACACGAATACTTCAAAAAATGGTGTTCTGGTTTTCATATCGCATCATCTTAGGAGGCAAATGATGCTAAATTAGCAGGTTCAGATGTCGAAAGCATGATCCATCCATTTTAAAGTTCTACATCAACCTTTCATTTAATGGTTATGACTGCCATTTATGATTATTGCCTAGATTCACTATTTTGTTTGAGGTTGTAAGGTAGTGATTTTTCTCATTCTCTTACTCTGGAATTTTTTTATAAAGAACTTTTCCCTCATGGCCTTGCATAGTTGTCTTGAAATAAAATTCACACAGGAGAGCCAGCATAATTTGCCAGCTTTCAAATTAAAGCCTAATCACTTTGAAAGGTAATCAATAAAAATCTTTTTTAACTGGCATGATTTTTATATATTTTATTTATGACCAGTTATGCTCATTGTTCTTTTTCCATGTTCAAATTGTGCCATCTTTAGCCATTAGGTTCCTCTCATTCTGTGTTGGTTCCTGTGTCGTTTTATTGACCCTGTTTGTCTTTGATAGTTTCTTGTTTTCTACCACAGCAAGATGTCCCAGGCTCATGTATGGTCCCTCCCTTTTCCCAAATCAGCCATTTTTCCAAAGAACCCTAATCCTTTTCACTGAAAACGTTATTTGGAGGCTACGTACAGTCTGCGTGCTAGGTTCATTTCTGCTGGGTTGTCACTGTTTCTAGACATTTTTACTAGGTAGAGCCAGGAGTACTTATTTTTTAGAAAAAGAAAATAAATCATGAATTCAAATTTATGAATGCAGGCTATCTAACTTCTGGGTGTTCTGCCTATATCTCTTTTATGCTGAGTGTCTTGGTTCTTAAAATAATGTGACTTATAGGGGCACCTGGGTGGCTCAGTGGGTTAAAGCCTCTGCCTTAGGTTCAGGTCATGATCTTGGGGTCCTGGGATCAAGCCCCACATCGGGCTCTCTGCTCAGCGGGGAGCCTGCTTCCCCCCTTCTCTCTGACTGCCTCTCTGCCTGCTTGTGATCTCTCTCTCAAATAAATAAATAAAATCTTTAAAAAAAAAATAATGTGACTTACATAGTTACCACTATGTAGATGTTTCTAAATAATACAATGCTCTTGATCATAAGGCTACTAAATGGCAGTTTTGAGAGGTTTTGCAGTTTTTGTCTTTTGAGCATAAAATCAAAATACTGTGCTTAAAATCACTTGAATGAATTTTCTTTCATAACTTTTTAAATATTGAATATGTATAGTTTTATTTAGGCAAAATAAGATGGGAGTCCGAAATCTGGCTTTTATCTTTGTTCCTTCCATTTATAGGCAACTTTCTACTATGTTTGGGTAATATTTTCTTTTTGAAAACAATAAGTAAATACATAGATTTATATACTTACTTTTGCTCCCCTCCTCACATAAAAGGCAGTAAACTTTGTACATTTCTACCTTGGTGGTAATCTAAACACAGAGGTCACTCTGTATCAGAATACAGTATAGCCGTCTTCCTCATTGCTCTGTACCACTGCATGTCCTTACATTTTATGGATGTACTATATTTTATTCAGCCACTTTCCTTTTAGTAGGTATTTGGATTATTTTCAGTTATACTGTTTAGGTAATGCAAAGATGAATCTATGAACACCCTTTTACGTGTATCACTTTATATTTTAGCCATTTTATCTTGGGGAAATCTAGAATTGAAATTACTGGGTAATTTTGCTACATGTTATCAAATCCCCTGCATAAGAATTGAAGCATTTGCATTCCCACCAGCAATGTATGAGCATACATTTCTCTAATGAAGAGATAGGACACTGTTTTGAAAAAAAAATTAATATGAGTTAACCAGATTACTAAATTGGTAGTTCTTCAGAGTTAAGTGGCTTTTAATTATACTATTTCTTTTTATAACTTAGTTTTGTATAAACTTTTTGTTCAGAGCTTGTATTTTTACTGACAGATCTATAGCCTCCTTTAATAGCCCAGCTCCTGCATTCTCTTGTGCCTCAACTGCCTACTGTCTTTTTTTGCCTTATGATAGCTTATTGAAAGGCAATGTGAAAAGGTTTTTGTTTCTTTCTCCTGTTGGCTTCCTGATAAATTAAGAGGAGTTGTTGCAGAACATTTTGCTGAAAATAGATGACACTGTAATTAGTATTTGGACACAGAATGTATAGAAATCACATTAACTACTAATTTTACATAGCAATGAATTTATTTTCAGTCAATAATTTTCACTTGTTTATAGTGGATTCTGGTAGAAAAAAAATCTTGAGAATATCTTTTCTGGTATGTGAAGAGTTGTCAATTAGTTTTCTGTGAACGTGATTAATTCTGAATAGATAATAATAGAGAAAGAACTAATAAAACTAGGGGCGCCTGGGTGGCTCAGTGGGTTAAAGCCTCTGCCTTCAGCTCAGGTCATGATCTCAGGGTCCTGGGATCGAGCCCCACATTGGGCTCTCTGCTCGGCAGGGAGTCTGTTTCTCTCTCTCTCTCTCTCTCTCTCTCTCTCTGCCTGACTCTCTGCCTACTTGTGATCTCTCTCTCTGTGTCAAATAAATAAATAAAATCTTTAAAAAAAAAAAAAAACTAATAAAAGTAGTTGACAATCAACCAAAGAATTTAATAAATCTGGACAAAAGGAAGTATAAATGATTTACAGTGAAAAGTTTCTTTCCCATCCCTTCCCAGCTATTCCCACAAACAACCAATGTATTTCTTGTGTTTCCTTCCATAGAAGAAAATAAAAGAATCTTTAAATGGAACTTGATTTTAATGTTAAAGATGACTGATAGAAATGTAAACATGTTATTTTTTTATTAACCATAATAGTTTCAGTAGGTGTTGGTAAAATTTTTGGTGTAGAGATTATTTCAGTTCAAAATATAACAAATGGAAAAGCCTGGAATTTGGTAGAAAACCCAATTTTAAGGAAGAGTGATATTTCCTCTCATCCCCACCTTCATGGACACAGATAAAATATCTGGTCTTTATATTTTATCGGTTTTATTAGCCCTTTCAGGAAATGTAGGGGTGCCTGAGTGGCTCATGGCTCAGCCAGTTAAGCATCTGCCTTCAGCTCAGGTCATGATCCCAGGGTCCTGGGATCAAGCCCCGCATTGGGCTCCCTGCTTGGTGTGGAGCCTGCTTCTCCCTCTCCCTCTGCCACTCCCCCTGCTTGTGCTCTCTCTCTCTTAATCTCACTCTCTCTCGAAAAAAAAATAAAATGTTTAAAAAAAAAAAAATGTAGTTTTTAGGGGCACCTTGGTGGATCAGTCAGTTGGGCGTCTGTCTTCAGCTTAGGTCGTGATACCAAGGTCTTGGAGTCTGCATCTCCCTCTCCCTAATGCCCCTCCCCCTGACTTGAGGAGTCCATACTCTCTCTCTTTTCTCTCAAATAAACAAATAAAATCTTTGAAAAAAAAGAAAAAGAAAGTTTTTAATTCTTTGAAGAGTTTTAAAATATTTAGTATATACTGATAATACTAGATAGACTGTCAAACCAGAATATTTTTAAAATACTGCTTCTAATTTACTGGCACTGAGCAGTTGACTATGAAAGAGGAAGGAGAATTGAAAGTAGTTTTAAGAAAATACTTGACTTTGAAAAAAAAAGAAAAGAAAATACTTGACTTTAAGATGCTTCACAATTCAGTTACAGTATCTCAAACCAAGTGTTCTCAACGTTGGCTGCACATTAGAATCCCCTCAGGAGGGGTGCCTGGGTGGCTCAGTGGGTTAAAACCTCTGCCTTCGGCTTAGGTCATGATCTCGGGGTTCTGGGATTGAGCCCCGCATCGGGCTCTGTGCTCAGCAGGGGGCCTGCTTCCCCCTCTCTCTCTGCCTGCCTCTCTGCCTACTTGTGATCTCTCTTTCTCTCTGTCAAATAAATAAATAAAATCTTTAAAAAAAAAAAAATCCCCTAAGGAGTTATAAAAATTAACTATTCTCAAGGCCTTTCTAGAAGAGATTCTGACTTAATTGGACCAAGGTGGGGTTTGGGGCATTTGATATTTCTCAGAAGCTCTCAAGTTGATAATTGTGCTGCTAGGACCCAGAACCTCAGATTTAGAACTATTGTTCCTTTCTATTCAAATAATCAGGAATTTAACTATTAATGAGCATTTGTCATATTTGTATATAACTTAACAGATTTGACTGACCTTAAATTTGCATTCAGATATTTCCTAATTGATAGCAGGAAAAAGAACCCAGAATTTCCAATTGTGAGTTAAAGAGAAACTCTTACATGTTAATCCCAAATATAGATAAATACAAAATTAGATATGAGACTATGTTTATACCTTGTGGGGTTCTGGTAGTAATGTTTCCATGAAATAAGCATTCTTACTGGATAAGCACTCTTGTCCCAGGATAAGAGTAAAATACATCTGTCTTTAAAACTAATGGGCACTCACTTGAATACAAAACAGTTTAGATAAAATATTAGCTTGAAAGCAGAAGTGACAATATAAACACACTCTAATCTAATACTAGTCATTGGTGGATGGTCTCTGGTTAATTTATCTGGTAATAGTGGCTTCAAAGTTGAATAAATTGCTACTTGGATTGAGGAATCTCAGGCCCTACCCCAGAGCTGCCGAACCAGAATCTGCATTTTAACAAAAGCTCCAGGTGATTAATATGCATATTACAGTTTGAGAAGTATTAGTGTAATTGTTTTCAAATTATTATGTAAGGACTACTAAATTATTTTTTAAGTGAGGAAAAATCAGTTGCCTTTTCAGGGAGACAGGAGTCTGGGACTGGAACATCCCAGTGACCCATCACTAATGTTCTCTTGTAGTGAGGAGTGGGTAAGCACTTGCGTTTGGCATCAACGCCATAGGCTTACCAGTTTGTGAAAGAGGTGACCACCAGTTTTTTGTTGCTCAATGTTAATATCTGTTTCTAAGAAAAGTTTGACACCTGGGAACTTTCAAGTTCAGATAGCTGTGTGTAGATTATAATTTAAACTGAACCTATTTAAATAATCCTAACTACTTGAAAAGGATAATGTTTAATTTGTGCTAACAATTATAAAATTTTATTTTGTTTTTAAAGGAAACTGCTTTGTTACAATAAATGACTTTCTTGTAAGTCATGATCAGCCTGCTTTTTGTTTAGACAGCCAAAGAGATGCAGTTGTGATACGAGAGCCAAATAGCAAGTCACAGAAGGAGCTGGTGATAAATTATGTGCTTTTATTCTTCTTGCTTTTATTACAGTTTGTGAGCTCCTATGTATTTTACCATAGTTGAAGTACTTTCCAATGCCTACATATTGGTTCAGTCAGTACATTTAGAAATATTTTGAGGGCATAGCATTGTTTGCAAAAGCTGGCATTTGGAGATTTTTCATGATTTCTCAGTGTGCTAGCTAATGGCCATTATTAAGGTGTTTGATGTTAGAATCTGACTTTTTTAATGTGTCGATGCTTGAATAGAGCTTTTCTCAAGCTGGAATAACTGAGACTGAATGGACAAGTGGATCTTCAAAAGGCGGACCTCTGCAGGCATTAACTAGGGAATCCACAAGAGGGTCAAGAAGAACTCCAAGGAAAAGGGTGATGCAAGGCTTATTGCTTAGAATTGGGTTTTCAGATTGGTAGGGTTTTAGTGATTATTTTATATTTATTGTTTTTGTTTTGTTTTCAAACTAACAGGTGGAAACTTCAGAACATTTTCGTATAGATGGTGCAATAATTTCAGAGAGTACTCCCATAGCTGAAACTATAATGGCTTCAAGCAACGAAACCTTAGTAAATATGTTTCATAAACTATACAAGTGGTATTCTTTGTAAATTACCCTTTAATTAGAATTGGGGAGGTGGTAAATTTCAGCAAATCTCAAACTTGTGTTTTAAACAATTATATTTTAAACTCATTTTCCCCATCTAAATCTGAATTTTAGAATTTTTCAGTATAGCCAAATTATATATGTAAATTTGTACAAGAATCCTACCTCTATGTTATAAGGAAACTTTTTTGCTAAAATATTTAGAGTGCTAAGGCTTCACATGAGAAGCACTGAATATGTTCGTTTCTAGGTTCTTTTGCCTAAATTTTTATTAAGGGAAAGTTTTCAAATATTACAGAAATAGAGTATCTTTTTTTTCTTTTTACATGTCTTTGTTATGTTTGGATAATTCTGAGTCTGAATAATTTGAATCTTGGCAGGTTGTCAATAGGGTGACTGGAAATTTCAAGCATGCAGCTCCTATTCTGCCAATCACTGAATTCTCAGACATACCCAGAAGAACACCAAAGAAACCATTGACAAGAGCTGAAGTAAATGCATATAATTTAGATCGATGCTATCATTGATCTTCTAAAGAGGAGATTTTTTTTATATTTGTTTTTTGCAGTGGGAGGGAGCAGAGCTTTCTTAACTGGGTGGGGCGTGTTTGTGTGTGTGCGCGTGTGTTTGTTTTTAAAAGACATACTTTTATTAGTGACAATCAGAAGTAATTAGTATGATATGCTAATATAGTATGATATGCTAATACTATCTGCTTGCTACTGTGTGCCTCTTAAGTTCCACTTTTCAAGGGAATATTCATTTGTGTGCTGCTTCTAATATGTTCTCTTTGTTATTGATGTGGGTTGAAAGTGTTAACTGGGCTGTCGGGAAGGCTATACTATCTTTCACTGAAAGGTCAAATCATGGGACTTTAATGTGAATTTGTATGATGCTTGAATTGATTAACTCCTGTGTAATTAAGCTTTAAAGTACTAACTGCATGATGCTTTATAATTTTAATGAATTTTCACCAAAGGTTGTTTTGATCTGGGCATAACGGTAAACAGCAAAACAATCAGGTTGTTTAAAAAATCATTTTACGGTTTTTTAAGTTAGGAAGATTGAATTGACTATGTTAATTTGATATCTTCCATATTTGATCATTTATTTTATTACAAAATTCTTAACAGAAGAAACAGTGTACTCTTTATTAATGAAAAGCATGGGAAAATCTAGTGGGGGAACTTAATGCTGCCATATTAGTTGTACTGAATTTTAGTTTCGTGGGGTTTGGTTTTTTTTTTTAACTTGCTCGAATGTGTGGCAATCCCCCATTACCACATTAACATATCTCCACTTTGAAGAAATTTGAAGAGAGCTTTGGAAGTATATGGATACTTAGGTAATGATGAATTTAGAAAGGGCAGTGGTAAAAGCTGGGGCAGACTTGAATGCACTCTGTTCTCTGAAACTTTTTTTTTATTATGTTTTAATTGCACATTTACACTAAATGTTAACTTGTGGTTGTTTGTTTTTTATTAGGTGGGAGAAAAAACAGAGGAAAGAAGAATAGAAAGGGATATTCTTAAGGAAATGTTTCCCTTTGAAGCATCTACACCAACAGGAATTAGGTATTCAGATACATTAAAACAAGAATTAGTGTATTCTGCTAGGGCGTTTTTATTTATTTTTAATTGAAGTGTGGTTAGCATATAATAGGAATTTTAATTTTTAATTCCTTACACGGTGAATTATTGTACCTGTATCCTCAGAATTAAACTGTTCTTTTGAGAGCAGTTTAATTCTTAAGTCACTAGTTCATATTCTTGAAAGTTGAGTCAGATTCAAAGTTAAGTTGGATAAGCTGAAGTATTATAAATTATTTGCCTACTATCTAATTCTAATTTTTCATAGTAAGCAGGAAGTACTTGTTTTCCCTGAAGGTTTCCCTTTTCTAATTGAAAAGATTTTAGGTAAGAGCTGAATTGTTTCCTGACCGAAAGAATCACAACCAAACTACCTTATTTTTCTTCTATCTCCTAAATATACTGGCCCTGAAAAGAAGACAAGTTTAATGAATATTTACCAATGTTCTGAATGTTATTTTTTAATAGAATGAACATCCAACATTTTAAATGAAAACTGTATAGAGATTTTAAATAGGCTGACCTCACTGTTTACATGTGACAGTTTTCTCTTATCTCAAAAATGTGTTTGAAATTAGGAGTGGTAATGACATTTTATATTTTATTTTATACATCTAAATCATGGCTTTTATCTAAATTTATTTTTTTTCTTCCCGTTTTCACTCCCAACAGTGCTAGTTGCCGCAGACCAATCAAAGGGGCTGCAGGCCGGCCATTAGAACTCAGTGATTTCAGGATGGAGGAAACTTTTTCATCTAAATATATTCCTAAGTATGCTCCCTTGGCAGATGTCAAGTCAGAAAAGACAAAAAAGGGACGCTCTATTCCCATGTGGATAAAAATTTTGCTGTTTGTTGTTGTGGCCATCTTTTTGTTTTTGGTCTATCAAGCTATGGAAACCAACCAAGGAAATCCGTTCACTAATTTTCTTTCTAATGACTCTGAAAAATCCATCTGAATGGTATCTCTTTGGCACACTCAATTTGATCTCCTATTTTTTCTAATAACTGTATAAAAAAAACATTTGTGTATACTTGTTGACTTGAGAACTAAAAATAATGTAATTTCACCTCAATTAAAGTAGTATTCCATTGAAAAGCAAACAGGATATATAAATGGACTTCATTTAAATGTTCTGGACTTTGGATTAGTAGGAGATCACTTCGTGCCATATGAATAATCTTTTTTAGCTCTGGAACTTTTTTGTAGGCTTTATTTTTTTAATGTGGACATCTTATTTCACTTTTGAGGAAAATGTATATTGTTTTTGTGTATTTGGGAAACAAGGGCAAAACATGGTAGTATAATGTGAAGCTACACATTTAAATACTTTGAATTCTTACAGAAAAGATTTTAAGAATTATTCTCTGCTGTATAAAAACTTTAGAGATATGTGAAACATGAAATTTGGTAAGAAAAAGAGTAACTTGGGTTGTACTTTTTGTAACTGCCACAGGTTTGATGTGTTTATGGGGGAACATACAGCAATAATCTCTTCTGTAACTTTTATTAATAGTAATATTATTGTAGTCCTGTTGTACTCACTTTTTAAAAGATTTCTGGTATCATGAATGTCCTACTTCAGTAAGACCCATTTAAATGCTGTTGATATTTTAGCAGGGATCTTTAGTGCAACATATACATGTTTTAGAGAATTGTTAGCTGGCTGTACATGTTTTTAGAAACTGTTTAGCTAGCTATAAGGCTATAATTGGAAACTTGTACTTTTTATTTACAGCAAAACATTTATTCTCTCAATTCAATTTGCTACCAAAATATTTTTTAGATAAATAAGTGCGTGTGTGTCTGTTTAGAAGTTAGAAACTTTAAAACACTGGTCTGAGGTTCCATTTGGATTCATTTTTGCATTGTCTTCTGTTACCAAAAACAAAATTGCCAGGTTTTTTCTTTGCCCTACATTTTCCAACAGAATTTGATTTAAAAGTACAAAAAGTGTTTACTTTAAAATTACATAGTAAACTTTTCTTAGATACAAAGTAGTTAATACATAAATTTATAAACTCTGAATATGAAGTGGGCATTATGATTTTTGTGTACTCTTGAAATGGTTAACTTATCTTTGTGGTTGATTTATTTTTTAGCTAAAACTTACCTCATGTATAACTTGGTTAAGTAAAGTAGTAGGTAATTGAAATTTTAGTAGAATCAAGTAAAACAAAAATTTAAATTTACTTTTGAATTTCAACTTTACAGTCATTGACCATAAAGCACACTAGAAATATAAGTTATTTTAAATAACATCTGAAATAAAAAGATACTTTTTAAAAAGCAAAAAGCTTAATATGTGTATTTAGACCACAATTTTGATTTCATTAGCTGTATTCTGATGTTTAGCTTTGAAATATTTTGTAGACATTTTTCACTTACTTTGCAATTGATTCAGAAACTTTTGTAGGTCTGGTCCCATGAGAGAGTGGGAAACTTACTCCTAGATCAGAAATGCTTGTTTCTCAGAGTAAAAGTGTTTCTTTGAGATGAGCCACAGAGGGAGCACGTTTTACTCTTTTCTGCAGTACAGTAATAGCAATCTGCTTTTTCCTTGTTTCTAAATTTTACTTCCCATATAGTTTTCAGTCTTTTCTTTTTGATTAGAAATTGTGAGAAGCTTCATTTAATGTTAAAAAATATGAGAAAATAAATTGAACTTAAATGTATGTAAGATCAATTTTCTAATAGAAAGGTATGGTCCAAAATAGTAACAGAAGGACCAGGTAAAACATGTAGTCTTTTTCCCCCCCCCCCTTTTAATGTGTACTTGGTCTTTTGTCTGTGTCTGTTTTATTCCACTAGAATAAATGTGTCCTTGATGTAAATGCAAAGCATTTCTTTCTGATTAAATTGTAGATGTAGACTTGACAATATAATTCAATAATAAAAATGTAATTAACCTCTAGTTTTGTCATTGTAATAAATGCTTTTCAGATAGCACAAACTATAAGATACCTGATAAAGTTTCTTAGGTGATTTTTATGGATTTTTGAGTTTTAGTTCTCATTTCAGTCTTTATGTTTTGCTTCTAATCATTTCATTTATCAACTCCTCATTTGTTCATGGATAAGCAGTGGATAGCCGTTATACTCACCATCTTAGACGGAAGCTTTCAAAGGTGCCTCTCTCACTCTACAATACAGTAATACAGTAAATACAATATACTTTTTCAGTCTCCTTTTTTTTCTCTCAGTTATACTGTCTTAGTAGTTATATCTGACACTCATTGTTAGACTTACTTTGAGATTAAGCAAAGATGTTGCCAAGGTATATTACCATGGAACTGTGTTCATAAGATGAAAGTGCTTTTCTCTTTCCATCATTCATGTGTTCCCCAAAGGTGAGTTCATTTAAATTAGTGATTCTT
Source organism: Procyon lotor (assembly GCA_028646535.1). Taxonomy (NCBI): domain Eukaryota; kingdom Metazoa; phylum Chordata; class Mammalia; order Carnivora; family Procyonidae; genus Procyon; species Procyon lotor. Next base: position 90,899,171 of record CM053611.1, read on the forward strand.
AAAGTAATATATATCCTATAATTAATTAGAAAGCACATAGCATCAAAGACTTACCATGCTTATTGCATGCTTACCATATGCTAAATACTGCTTTATGCCCTTGACACATATTGACTCAATCCTATGAAGTAGGTATTTTCTTACTGTCTCATTACAAATGAGGAAATTCATTCTCAGAGGGATTAAGAAATTTGTTGAAGTTTGCACAGCTGGGAAATGATGGGTCTGGTTACATATGTATGATACGGCAAAAAAAAAGGGGGGGGGGACATGAAAGACCAATATCCCACATATTTCCTCTCTGTACCCATCTTCTCGTTCCACCTTGCTCCTTAAACAGTTTTGGTGCCTCTAAGTTCCTAGTTTCATTAGGGTTTAAGATTTTATTTTATTTATTTGTCAGAGAGAGAAAGAGCGAGTGAGCACAAGCAGAGAGAGCAGCAGGCAGAGGGAGAAGCAGGCTCTCTGTTGAGCAGGGATCCTGATGTGGAACTCGATCCCAGGACCCTGGGATCATGACCTGAGCCGAAAGCAGCCGTTTAATTGACTGAGCCACCCAGGCATCCCAAATTAGGGATTCTTTAAGATCCACTTCTAGTTTTAGTCTTTCTCTGTAGCCATTTAAGTTTTTTTTAAGTAAATTTGACATTGTATAAATTAGTGTATACGTGTTACTTTGATACATTTATTCATTGTAATATGATTGCCGTTGTAGTGATTATTACATTATATAATTATGCTGTAATATTGTTGTTTATACTAAAGACCAAGCATTCTTCATAAATAATGGGATCTCTGTTCAAAGTCCATATTTTTTTTTTTTTTTTAAATTTTATTTATTTGACAGAGAGAAACACAGCGAGAGAGGGAACACAAAAAGAGGGAATGGTAGCGGGAGAAGCAGGCTTCCTGCCGAGCAGAGAGCCCGATGCGGGGCTCGATCCCAGGACCCTGGGATCTGACCTGGGCCGAAGGCAGACGCTTAACGACTGAGCCACCCAGGCACCCCTCAAAGTCCATATTTTGTTGAAAGTTATGTTTAGTTTGGCATCACAATCATAGTACATTAAAATACATTGATCAGTATCACCGTTTCCTATCATGAATTATATACCAACTTTTTTTCGGGGGGGTCCTTTTTTTATTTAAATTCAATTAACATATAGTGTAGTATTAGTTTCAGAGGTAGAGTTCAGTGATTCAACAGTTGCATAGAACACCCAGTGCTCATTCCATCAAGTGCCCCCCTTAATACCCATCACTCAGTTACCCCATCCCTACAACCCCCTCTCCTCCAGCAACCCTCAATTTTTTTCCTACGCTTAAGAGTCTCTTATGGTTTGTCTCCCTCTCTGATTATACTTGTTTTATTTTTCCTAGGTTTGTTTCTTTTACTAACCAGAATCATGCTGTATGTATCTTTGATGTGTTTGTTGGAGATTTCTCAGCCTAGCACACTCGTTTTATTCATTATATATTTCACAGAATTAGTGTCACTGGGTTGCTTCATTTTGCTGTTATAATTATGCCCACTTTTGTGCACCAACTTGAGCACAGGGGCTGGAATTTGAGGGGAAGAGTGTCATTTGGAGCCCTTGGCAATCTGAGATGAAGGCGTGTTGACTTGGCATTGAGCAGGTGGCAGGCCGTGCATGCTGACTCAGGCAGGAGGGTGGTTGGACTGAATTTGGGACACACAGGTCAATGGCATCATGTGTGACACAGACATGGCTGGTTTGCTTTTAACTTTTGTTTTTCTGGGAAACTCTCCTATTCTAAATGAAAGCCTTCCTTGATAGAGTATTCTTAGCTGTAGATTTTTTTCCTTTTAGCAGTTGGAATTTATCATGCCGCTCCCTTCTGGCCTACAGAGTTTCTGCTGAAAAACCCACTGATAGCTGTATGGGGTTTCCCTTGTATGTCACTGCTTTCCTTTCTCTTACAGCTTTAAAAATTCTCTTTTGGGGGTGCCTAGGTGGCTCAGTTGGTTGGGCAACTGCCTTCGGCTCAGGTCATGATCCCGGAGTCCCAGGATCGAGTCCCACATCGGGCTCCCAGCTCCATGGGGAGTCTGCTTCTCCCTCTGACCTCCCCTTTCATGCTCTCTCTCGCTCCCGCTCTCTCTCTCTCTAAAAGAAAAAAAAATTCTCATTCTCTTTTGGCAATCTTATTTACTTTGTGTCTTGGTGCAGACCTCTTTGGGTTGGTTTTGTTGAGGGCTCTCTGTGCCTCCTGGATCTAGATTTCTCTTTCATTCTCCAGATTCAGGAAGTTTTTAGCTGTTATTTCTTCAGACAAATCATCTGCCCCCTATTCTCACTCTTCTTCTGGGATCCTATCATGCGACTGTTATGCTTGACAGTGTCACTGAGTTCCCTGGGTCTATTCTTATTTTGCATATTTTTCCCCCTCTCATCTGTTCAGCTTAATTACTTTTCATTACTCTGTCCTCCAGGTGGCTGGTCCGTTCTACTTTCTCTTGTTTGCTATTTATTCTGGGTGGTCTATTTTTATTTCCATTTAGTGAGTCTAGTATCTCTAATTGGTTCTTTTTTACATTTCCTCTATCTTTTGGTGAAGGGTCTCGTGGAGGTCCTGCACTCTTTTCTCTCTCAAGTCCAATGAGTATCTTTATGAGCATTACTTTAAATTCTCTGTCAGACATTTCTTATCTCTATTTCGCTTAGGTCTCTTGCTCTGATTTTGTTCTGTTCTTTCATTTGGAACATATTCCTCTCCTCATTCTGTCTCTTGCTATGTCTGTTTCATGTATTAGGAAAGTCAGCTATGTCTCCTGCACTTGGAGGTAATGGCTTTATAAAGAAGAGGTCCTATAGTGCAATGTCTCCTTTTCACCAGAAAATGGTGCTTCAGGGGCATCTCATGTGTGTTGCTACAGGGGTGTCCTACCGTTGTGGCAGAGCTGTGTTTGCCTTCAGTCCAGCCTGTGATGACTCTCTGCCTATCATGGGCAGAGTCTGGTGCCTGTAGTATTAGTGGGTCTGTCAAGGGCTGCCTTGGCCTTGAATTGAGTCAGACCAGGTGTTTGCCAGAGATGAAGTAGCATCAAACTGCAGGCATTTTCCCTGTGTGGTCCCCTCAGAAGCTTTTGTTGGTGGGTGGGACCTGCAGTCAGCCAGCTGCCCACCCCTAGCCCACTTCTGGGGTCACAGTCAGACTGGTGTGTGGTTATCCTCCCCTCTCCCTGGAGCAGGACTCACTGTGGAGTGGTACTGGCCCTTGTCTGGGCTGCTTGCACACTGCCAGGCCTGTGGTACCTCTTCAATGGGATCTTGCCAAGAGCGATTGGAGGGGGTGGATCTGCTTCACTGTAGCCTCTTGTCTATGTCAGGCTGCGGAGTCTATTTTGCCAGCTTCCGGTTACCTTCTGGGTTATTTATGCCGACGTGGGTGTTCTCAAGGCAGCCAAGTGGCAAGAGGTGAGCCCAGGGTCCTCCTACTCCACCATCTTTTATATACTGACTTTAAATGAATAATATCACTTCTTCTCCTTAAATTTAAAACGATCACTTCAGGGGCTCCTGGCTGGTTCACTCAGTGGAACGTGTGACTCTTGGTATTGGGATTGTGAATTAGAGCCCCACATTGGATGTAGAAATTAGTATAAATAAATAAAACTTAAAAAAAAAATGAGGGACACCTGGGTGGCTCAGTAGGTTAAGTCTCTGTCTTCAGCTCAGGTCATGATCTCAGGGTCCTGGGATCGAACCCCTCATCGGGCTCTCTGCTCAGCAGGGAGCCTGCTTCCCCCCCTCTCTCTGCCTGCCTCTCTGCCTACTTGTGATCACTCTGTCAAATAAATAAATAAAATCTTACAAACAAAAACAAAAACAAATGAAACCGGGGCACGTGGGTGGCTCAGTCATTAAATGTCTGCCTTCAACTCAGGTCATGATCCCAGGGTCCTGGAATTGAGCCCCACATCAGGCTCCCTGCTCAGCACAAAGTCTGCTTCTCCCTCTCCCACTCCCCCTGCTTGTGTTCCCCCTCTCACTGTGTCTCTCTGTCAAATAAATAAATGAAGCAAAGATTTCAAAATAACTTTTGTGATTATATTTTCCTTAAATATGTTATTTTCTGATTTATATCTTGCACACCCTGTTTTTTCCTCTTTAAGTTTCCTTTTTTTTTTTTTTTTTTAAATTCCAGTATAGTTAACATAGTGTTATATTAGTTTCAGGTCTACAATATAGTGATTCAACAATTTTATATATTACTCAGTGTTTGTTAAGTGTATTCTTAATCCCTTTTACCTATTTCACTCATCCCTCACCCACCTCCCCTCTGGGAACCATCTGTGCTATCTGTTCTCCATAGTTAAGGGTCTCTTTTTTGGTTTGTCTTTTCTTTGCTCACTTGTGTTTTTTTTTTCCTTAAATTCCACATATAAATGAAATCTTACGTGTGTGTGTGTGTGTTTTGTTTTTTTTTTTTAAAGATTTTTTTTTTTTTTTAATTTATTTGACAGAAACACAGCGAGAGAGGGAACACAAGCAGAGGGAATAGTAGTGGGAGAAGCAGGCTTCCTGCTGAGCAGAGAGCCCGATGCGGGGCTCGATCCCAGGACCCTGGGACCATGACCTGAGCCGAAGGCAGACGCTTAACAACTGAGCCACCCAGGCGCCCCTGTGTGTGTGTTTTAAATAGGCTCCACACCTAGCATGCAGCCTGTACGGGTCTCAAACTCACAACTGTGAGATCAAGACCTGAGCCAAGATCAGGAGTCAGACATCCAACCAACTGAGCCACCCAGGCACCCACATGTGATATTTGTCTTTGAATGACTTACTTCACTTAGTGTTATACTCTCTAGAGCCATCCATATTGTTGCAAATAGCAAGATTTTGTCCTTTCCTATAACTGAATAATATTCCATTATGTATATTTATACATCACATTTTTTATCCTTTCATTTATCAACAGACCCTTGAATTGTTTCCATAATTTGTTGTAAGGATTGCATCAGTAAACACAGGGGTGCATATATCCTTTCAAATTAGTGTTTTAATATTCTTTGCGTAAATACCCAGTAGTGGAATTACTGGATCATAGTGTAGTTCTGTTTTTAATTTTTGGAGGAATTTCCATACTGTTCGCCACAGTGGCTATAGCAGTTGCATTCCCACCAACAGTGCATGAGGGTTCCTTTTTCTCCACATCCTTGCCAATATGTCTTGAGTTTTTTATTTTAGCTGTTCTGGCAGGTGTGAGGTGATATCTCATTGTGGTTTTGATTTGTATTTCCCTGATGATGAGTGATGTTGAGCATCTTCATGCGTCTATTGGCTATCTGTAGGTCTCCTTTGGAAAAGTGTCTGTTCATGTTCTTAATTTTGCCCATTTTTAATTGGATTTTTTTTTTTTTAGTTGCATAAGTACTTTATATATTTTGGATACTAACCCTTTATTGGATATGTCATTTGCACATATCTTCTCCCATTCAGTAGGTTGTCTTCTGTTGATTTGTTTCCTTTGCTGTGCAGAAGCTTTTTTTTTTTTTTTTTTTTAATGTACTCCCAATAGTTTATTTTTGCTTTTGTTTCCCCTGCCTCAGGAGACATTCTGGAAAAAAATGTTGCTATGGCTAATGTCAGAGAAATTATTGCCTGTGCTCTCTTTTAGGACTTTTATGGTTTCAGTTCTTACATTTAGGTCCTTAATCCATTTTGAGTTTATTTTGTGTACAGTGTAAGAAAGTAGCCCAATTTTATTCTTTTCTTTGTAGCTGTCCAGTTTTCCCAGCACCATTTGTTGAAGAGACTGTCTTTTTCCTATTGCATATTCTTACATTTTTTGTTGAGGATTTGGTTCTTTATCTGTTTTCCATCCTCATACTGTTTTTTGAAATATATTGTCTTTGACATCTCACTTCTCTCCCGTTCTGTCATTGTGATAGCCATTTTTACGTCCCTTTTCAGTACTAGAGTCTCAACAGGAAGAGGCTATGTGGTCAGGCTGTCACCTTGAATTAGCAGTTCCTGGACTGTTTTTCAGAATTCATATACCATCCTCCCACCAAAGATTTGGGAAGGAAGTAGAGGAGACCTCAAGTCTTGAGTGCAAGGTGACTGCAACAGATTGATTCCATTGTGTTCTGGTATAGAATCATTAGCTGGCATTTGATGGCATTTATATTATATTCACAATGTTTTGAAATTGATTGCTTGTAAAATTTGACCACCCACTTGAACAAATACTTATTTGATGCATCTGTGCTAGGTATAATTTTTTTCAGTGCAGTATGCAATTTTAGAAATATCTTTGAACTTGGGCATTCTTAGGAGAAGTAGTTTTAAAAAATAAAAATTATTCCATGAACTAATAACAATATAAATTTTCAGCAGTTTAAATATTGCTGCCAACTTTCTTTACCTTATTGAGATAAAGTAATAATGTTTAACCCTTATAAGTCAAAGAACCAAACATTTGTCAGATCTTGTTGGGAATAAGTTATGATAATACAATTCTATCAAACTCTTAATATCCTAGACCATGATGAACTTTGTAGTTGAGAATTTAACACATTGTCTTGTGATCGTGCATAATTTGAAACTGTGGGGCAGTGTAGAGTATACCTATGTTTATTTGTCCTAGTAACAGAAGTTATAGTTTATCACAGCTATGGTTTAATTAGAAGAAATAAGTTATCTGTTGGTATGTAATCAAGACTTAACAATTTAATTATTGCTGTTTCTATGGATCAGAAATCAAGGAGCGACTTGGCTATGTGTGTGGTTGTGACTCAAGGTCTCATGACTCTGTAGTTAAACTGTCAGCCAGGGCTGCAGTATCATTTAAAAGCTTGAGTAGGGCAGAATCTTACTGAGGCTTACCGTATAGTAGCTGGTAGGCCTTTGAGGTTCCTTACTGAGTTCCTCCAGCTGTTGGGGAGAGACAAGTTACCTGAGTCCCCTCATGACATGCAGCTGGCTTCTCCCAGAGCAGTCCAAGAGAGAAAGTGCATCCATGATTGGAGGAAGACACAGTATTTATATAACCTTATCTTGGAAATGACACACCATCACTTTGCTGTATGTTGTATTGGTCTTACAGATACAGATGACTGTTAAAATGGAGAAGGTACTACAAAAGATTGGGTGCCAGGAGGCATGGATAATGGGGGTTCATCTTCATGTGGTTTGGCTACCACAGCTGTCTTAAACTGACGGGTTATTTGAATATTTAATTTGGCCATGCTATACCACTTAACAGTGTTAAATATTGCTTTGGAATTCATATGCACATTTCTTTATTTGCTTTCATCTGTTCATCATTCCAAAAATGGATTATAAAATTAAATGAATGAACAGCAATGAAACTGGGGAGATAAGTAGATTTATCCTTCAGAGGTGAGTCCAACAGACTTGATTAATAAGATGAGCAGAGAGGGATAATTAAAAAATTACTGTTAAGTCTTTTACTTAGTTGGCCTAGTGGAAAGTGGTGCCAGTCACTGAAAGAATTCTAAAGGAAGGCTAAATATGGGAGAAAGAAGATAGACTTTGGGTTCAAATACATTGAATTTGATATCCCTATGAGAAATTCTAACACCTAACACAATACTTAGCACATAGTAAGCAGTTAGATACTATGTGAATAAATTCAAATGGAGATCAACTGTTGGCAGTATGATCTGAAGCTTAGGAGAGAAAATGGGAATAATTTGGAGTCTATATGAAATCTATAAATTCCAAGTAACAGAAACATATAACACCATCCACAGTTTTGGAAGTGGGAAAGAGCTAAGGGTGAATGTCTGTATTTGAGGAATGGATGTTGTAGGAAGACCAGGAGAATACATTGTCATTGAAAAGAGCATTTTAAGAAGAGGGGTCCATAGTTATCCTGCATAAATGTGGGCAGAGAGATGACATCTACTAAATTTACCTTCAGATGACTTTGGTGAGAATTTCAGTATTGTGGCAGGGACAGAAGTGTAGACAGCTCTAAGAATAGGGCAGTGGTTTGAGAGTTGGCAATATGTTAAGGAAGGATTTTGGTTTGTACCTACATTGAGATTATACAGCCCCACACAGTTCAAGAAACAATACTACCAATACCCTAGAATCCTCTCCCTTCTAGTTTCTACCCCTCCACAACTCCCTACCTATTGTGACCACTGCACTAACAACACATGGGTTTCTTTTTTTCTTTTGTTGCTTTGTAAATAAAGTCATACATTTCATACTCCTTTGAGTGGCTTTCACTTAACATTGTGAAATTAATCCATATAACTACATGTAGTGGTAGATTGTTTATTGTCATTGCTGCGTTGTATTTTTAGTGTAGTTTATTTTTATGTTTAACTTTTTTTGTAGAGAGATTTTATTTAAGAGGGAGCACAAGCAAGGGGGAGGGGGTAGAGGGAGAGAAAGAGCAGGGAGCCCAACGTGGGACTTGATCCCAGGACACTAAGGATCATTACCTGAGCCAAAGGCAGACGCTTAACTGACTGAGCCACCCAGGCGCCCCTGTTTCCTTTTAACTTTCAGTGAGCATTTGAGTTGTTCCAAAGTTTTGGCTATTAACCAAAAAATGCTATGAACATTTCTTTGTGTCTTTTGGTGAGTATATATGTATTTCTGTCTGTTGGGTTGTAGGGTCTGCTTATGTACCAGTGACAACTTTCACATTGATTCATAGTTCTTAGATGTTCTGGATAGTAGCCCTTTGTCAGTCTACCAGATTCTAATCAGGAGGCAGAAATGATACCAGTTATTTGAACAGAAATAATTTAAAGAATTATTGATTGGTCACCTGGCTGGCTCATTTGGTAGAGCATGTGACCCTTGCTCTTGGGGTTGTGAGTTTGAGCCCCATGTTGGGAATAGAGATTACTTAAAAAAAAAATTATTAACCAAAGTTATTGACTAGATAACTGAAAGAGTAACATAAGAATTATGCTGTAATGTGGATATAGCAATTGAAGCAGAAATATATATGAGTCACTTCGTAATTTGTTCATGCAGTTCTGTCCATGAAAGGATGATTTTTTAAAAATAAATACAGGAAATATAGTTGGTGATATTGTGATAGTGTTGTATGATGACAGATGGTAGCTATACTTGAGCTACCATAGCATAGACTTGGGTTGGACCTTGAAACTAATATAACATTGTCAACTACCAAAAAAATCCCTAGAAGAAAGTTCTCCAGTGGAATTTGAGATACAGAAAAAAATTTTCTCACCCAAGCATAAACCCACATCATACTGTATTCAGCACATCACAGAACCTTTTAACAATTCTGTTAGAACAGTTGTAAATATTCACAATTACAGACCCAGATAGCCAGTGTATTTTTGTTTCTAAACTTCAGTTGGCTGGTCCTACACCCCCATTATGCTATTTCAGTAAAAACAAACTAAGCATTGCCAAGTTAAAAAAAAAAAAAAAAAGAAAGCCAGAGAAAGGAGATTTCTATATAGGAAAGAACCCCTAACTCCTACAATGCACAAAAAATTAATTTGAGGGGGATCATTGACCTAAGTGTGAAAGCTAAATCAAGCTTCTAGAAGAAAATGGAAATATCTTTTTAAGATTTTATTAATTTAAGAGAGAGCATGAGCAGGGTGGGGGGAGAGGGAGAGGGACAAGCAGACCCTGCGCTGAACAGGGAGCCTGACATGGGGCTTGATCCCAGGACCCTGAGATCGTGACCTGAGCTGAAGGCAGATGCTTAACTGAACCACCAGATGCCCTAAAACCTCCAAATATTAAGAGACTGAAATATTTTATAGTGTATTCTCTGACTATAGTGCATTTGAGCTAGAAATCAATAAAGAACATATTATTAAGAAAACCTGTTATTGGGAATTAAACACTGCACTTTCAAATACTGTTGAATCAAAGAAGGATACAATAGAAATTAGAAAATATTTTGACCTGAATGATACTAAAGATACAACTATGAAAATTCGTGAGGTATTATCAGTGATTAGAGCAAACATACCCTGGTAAAATTTTAAAAGCTTTCCATTTAAAATCAAGAGTAAGACAATGCCCTCCATCAGCATTTTTATTCAACATTGTACTGGAGTTCTTTTTTTTTTTTTTTAAGATTTTATTTATTTGACAGAGACACAGCAAGAGAGGGAACACAAGCAGGGGGAGTGGGAGAGGAAGAAGCAGGCTTCCAAGCAAAAGAAAAAATGAAAGCAACTAGTAGAAAAATGGGCAAAAGAGAGGCATTACTTTTTTTTTTTAAGATTTAATTTATTTATTTGACAGAGATCACAAGTAGGCAGAGGCGGTGGGTGGAAGCAGGCTCCCTGCTGAGCATAGAGCCCCATGTGGGGCTCAATCCCAGGACCCTGAGATCATCATCTGAGCCAAAGGCAGAGGCTTTAACCCACTGAGCCACCCAGGCGACCCCCCTCCTTTTTTTTTAAAGAGAGGCATTTCACAAAGCAATATGCTCAAATTTCCTGTGTATATGTGGACTTTAACCATAAACAAAAGACATAATTTTGACTACATTAAAATTAAGACCTTCATTTCATCAAGAGACCTCATAAAGAAAACACAGAACATGAGAGAAAATATTTTCAACATATGTAGGTGACAAAAGACAATCCAGAACATAAAGAATTCCTTCAAATAAATGAAGACAATCTTTTGCCAAAAATGAGCAAAAGTCTTTAACAGGGAGTGCACACATCACGGATAAACAAAAAGGTGTTTGGCATCATTGGTAAATAATTAGGCTCATGTAAAGCAAAACCACAACTACTATTCCACATTCACCAACCTGCCAAAAATTAGTGTTACACCAAGAAAGCATGTGGAGTATAATGGGAATATCCATCAGCTGCTGGTGAGACTGTAAATCAGGACCACTTTGAAAAACAAGCTGACATATATGTTGAATATAAGTATACCCTAAGAATGAGCAATACTACTCAAATATATACCCTGGATAAACTCTTACACTTGAGCATCAAGATGCATGTGGCGGTGCCTGGCTGGTTCAGTCAGTAGAGCATGCAACTTTTGATCTCAGTGTTGTGAGTTCGACCCCATGGTGGGAATAGAGATTACTTAAAAAAATAAAAAAATAAAAAAAACACGTAAAGAAAGTTTATATATAGCACTGGTAATAATTACCAAAACAGGGACTCCTGGGTGGCTCAGTCGGTTAAGCATCTTCCCTCAGCTCAGGTCATGATCTTGGGGTCCTGGGATTGAGTCCTCCATTGGGCTCCTTGCTCAACGAGGAGCCTGCTTCTCTCTCTGCCTGCCGCTCCCCCTGCTTGTGTTCTCTCTGACAAATAAAATTTTTAAAAAAGTAATTACCAAAAGAACTGAACAAGCTACCCATCAGTAGTAAAACAGATGGATAAATCGTGGTAAATAAGTTGTAAAATAAATAAATAAATTATGGATATTTATGCACTGGAATAGTATAATGTATGAACTATAGCTAGGCAGCATGGAAGAATACCACGATGTTGAGCAAAAAATGGAAGTTAAAAATAATACATAATGTGGTACAAATTAAAGTTCCAAGATAGGTAAAATTATATTGTTTAAGGATGTATAGTTAAGTAGTAAAACTATAAGGAGAGGAAAATAATTTTCAGGGAAGGCTGAATACTGGTAACCTGTGGAAGGAGAGGATTGTGATCCAGAAAGAACACAGTAAGGAAGTAACTGGAGGGTAGTGTTGTATTTGGTTCATGTGGTTTTATGGTCATGAAACTGTATATTTATTGCATATACTTTCTTTACGATATAGCTCATATTCTTTTAAGTCTAAAAAGGTTTCCAAAATCAGCTAAAAAATGGTTGAGATTATAAATGAGAGAAAGTGATTTCTTAATAATTATAAATGTTACATACTTAGTTTTTCAAGTCAGACCCTGAATAGCCAATAAAATCTTGAAAAGAACAAAAGTTGGAGGTCTTATACTTTCTGGTTTCAAAATGTATTACAAAACTATAATAATTAAAACAGTGTGGTATTCACATAAGTCAGACATATAGACAAATGGAGTAGAATAGAGCCCAGAAATGAATCCTCACACATATGGTTAAATGATAGTAAGGTTGTCAAGACCCCTCAATGGTGAAAATCTCTTCAATAAACAGAGTTCAGAAAACTGGATATCCATATGCAAAATAATGAGGTTGGACCCTTACACTATACATGAAAATTAACTCTAAATGAAGACTTAAATACAAGATTTAAAACTAAAAATCAGGGCACCTGGGTGGTTCAGCTGGTTGGGCGACTGCCTTTGGCTCAGGTCATGGTCTCGGGGTCCTGGGATGGATCCCTGCATCAGGCTCCCTGCTGGGAGCCTGCTTCTCCCTCTCCCTCGGCTTCTTCTGCTTGTGCACTCGCTCACTCTCTCTGTGAAATTAATTAATTATATAAATAAATAAATTTTAAAAAATAAAAATCCTGGAAGAGAACATAGAAGTAAGCCTTCATGACATTGGATTTGGCAATGATTTCTTGGAAATGACACCAAAACCACAGGCAACAAAGGCAAAAATACACAAATGGGTCTAAACCAAACTTTAAAACTTCTATGCATCAAAGACTACAATCAACACAATAAAAATTGAACCTACCGAATGGGAGAAAATATTTACAAATCATATACCTAATAAGTTAGTATCCAAAATATATATTTTTAAAACTCCTACAACTTGACAGTAACAAAAAACCCCAAGTAGCTCAATTAAAAAATGAGCAAAGGTTTTAAATAGGGGCGCCTGGGTGGCTCAGTGGGTTAAAGCCTCTGCATTCCGCTCAGGTCATGATCTCAGGGTCCTGGGATCGAGTCCCGCATCGGGCTCTCTGCTCAGGAGGGAGCCTGCTTCCCCTTCTCTCTGCCTGACTCTGTCTACTTGTGATCTCTCTCTCTCTGTCAAATAAATGAATAATATCTTTTTAAAAACCAATAAAACAAGAGACTATCGCTTTACTCAAAAAAATAAAAACAACAGCTTCCTTTCGGTCGGAACCGCCATCTTCCAGTAATTCGCCAAAATGACCAACACAAAGGGAAAGAGGAGAGGTACCCGCTAAATGTTCTCTAGGCCTTTTAGAAAACATGGGGTTGTTCCTTTGGCCACATACATGCGAAACTACAAGAAAGGTGATATTGTGGACATCAAGGGAATGGGCACTGTTCAAAAAGGAATGCCTCACAAATGTTACCGTGGCAAAACTGGAAGAGTCTACAATGTTACTCAGCATGCTGTTGGCATTGTTGTAAACAAACAAGTTAAGGGCAAGATTCTTGCCAAGAGAATTAACGTACGCATTGAGCATATTAAACATTCAAAAAGCCGAGAGAGCTTCCTGAAGCGTGTGAAGGAAAATGATCAGAAAAAGAAGGAAGCCAAAGAGAAAGGTACTTGAGTTCAACTGAAGCGTCAGCCTGCCCCACCCAGAGAAGCACACTTTGTGAGAACCAATGGAAAGGAGCCTGAACTGCTTGAACCCATTCCCTATGAATTCATGGCATGATAAATGTAAAGAAAATAAAAGACCTCAAGACTGTAAAATAAATAAATAAATAAAAATAAAAACAATAAAGCAATAGGAATTTAAAAATAGTTGCTAAATAGTTATTTTAGGAACTAAATAAGAATGCTTACTATCGGGGCGCCTGGGTGGCTCA
>CM053611.1:90912927-90935054 GCA_028646535.1 Procyon lotor
CGCCTGGGTGGCTCAGTCGTTAAGCGTCTGCCTTCGGCCCAGGTCAGATCCCAGGGGTCTGGGATCGAGCCCCGCATCGGGCTCCCTGCTCCGCGGGAAGCCTGCTTCTCCTGCTACCATTCCCTCTGCTTGTGCTCCCTCTCTCGCTGTGTTTCTCTCTGTCAAATAAATAAAATCTTTAAAAAAAAAAAAAAAAGAATGCTTACTATCATCACTACTTGCTCATCTCTAGGAAGCAGATTAAATCCTCATTTTGCCACTGAGACAACTAAACTGCAAATGGATTAAGTAATTTTCAAAAGGCCACACAGCTATAATCAAGACGGAAGTTTTGATCCCAAAGCTGACCAAAGGGTTTATATTTTTACTTGTGATATCAACAAAGGAGTGTCAGACCAGGTACAACCAAGTAACTCCAAATATTCAGACTCAACTCCTTAGTTAAGTGAGGATTTGATAGATAGCTTTGATTAATAAAATGAGGGCCGTCATAATCAGATAACAGAATAAGTTCGATTTTTTCTTTGGTGAAGGGGCCAGAAAGGCTTCAGTTGAGGTTTGTTCAGTTAAATTGGCTTGGTGACATAACGCTCAACTGTTCGCTTCTAGGGTATCATAGTAACAGTCACACTTTTCTTAAGACCATTCCAAATCAATATAACAGGAAAAAGTTATATGGCATTATCAGTAAATAGTCACATAGGATTGTTTTGTTTTTGTAAATGAGTCATTTTGAAGTTATTTGGATCTTTTTATCATACTAAATATATATGTACTGTGAGAACCCCAAACAATACTACATTTTATACTGTAATCTAAGGATTAATAAGCATACTTTGGTTAGGCTGTTTACTTAAGGATTTTTAAAATACCGACTAGTCATATGTTCACAAGATACAATCTCAGAAATACCCGTCGAACAGTCTTACAAGAAGGATCCACTAGATGTCAGTGTAGAACTCACTGTTGTTTGTAATATAGGTTCCCCTCTCCCCCAACTACCACCCCATCCAAAAGTATTCTTATTAACCCTTTTATAAGCCAATAAGGTATAAAGTGAAGAAGCCCTCAGCATTTTGTAAAAATGAAAACCTCTTTGGGTTTCTTTTGGTTAGTGAAAAACAGGTACTAATGGAGGTCTTGTAAAAGTGAAGTGGCATAAAGCAAACTTTCAGATAGTTGGAAAACCTATATTTCTTACTTTTGTAGAACTTTACTAAGTAGAGTATGCTACTTGTAAATAACAGTTAAAATGTTGAGTTGCTAGGGGTTCTCGGCCAGTTCAGTTGGTAGAGCACGCAACTCTGAATTTCTGGGTTGTAAGTTCGAGCCCCACATTGGGTATAGAGATTACTTATTTTAAGATCTTAAAAATAAGATCTTAAAAAAAAAAATGTTGGGGCGCCTGGGTGGCTCAGTCGTTAAGCGTCTGCCTTCGGCCCAGGTCAGATCCCAGGGTCCTGGGATCGAGCCCCGCATCGGGCTCTCTGCTCTGCAGGAAGCCTGCTTCTCCCGCTACCAGTCCCTCTGCTTGTGTTCCCTCTCTCGCTGTGTTTCTCTCAGTCAAATAAATAAAATCTTTAAAAAAAAAAAAAAAAAAAATGTTGAGTTGCTATTATTGCATGCTGGATAAAAATTGCTATTAGAGGATCCCTAACTAGCTCAGTCGGTAGAGTATGCAAGTCCTGATCTTGGGGTCGTCGTGAGTTTGAGCCTCACATGTGACATGAAGTTTACTTAAGATTTTTTTTTTCTAAGCTATTAGACTCCAGGAGTGCCTGGGTGACTCAGTCAGTTGGGTGTCCAGCCCTTGACCTCAGCTCAGATCTTGAATTCAGGGTTGTGAATTCGAGCCCCATGTTGGGCTCCACGCTGGGCATGGAGTCTACTTAAAAAAAGAAAAGAAAAAAGCTATTAGATTCCAATCATTATGTTCATGTCATTACACTAAAATGAGCATAAAGGTAGAGTAATAGAAAGTTAGTAAACAGGAAATACGCAACCTTAATTGTGCCTTATTATTCCCAATATAATATAACTTGATTAGCAAGGTTTTAAAATCAGTTTAGGTTAATTTACCCTCCCCTGACAACATAATTTTTTTTAAAGATTTTATTTATTTTACTTGAGAGAGAGGGAGAGAGCACAAGCAGGTCGAGCAGCAGAGGGGAGGAGAAGCAGGCTCCTCACAAGCAGGGAGCCCGACGCAGGACTCGATTGCAGGACCCCAGGATCATGACCTGAGCCAAAGGCAGACACTTAACTCACTGAGCCACCCAGGCGCCCCAACACCTCAGTCTTTATAGAATGTCCATACTGCCTCACTCTTGGTAAAAGAATGGACATTTACTGAAATCACTCCTAGCGATCTAGAAAATCTTAAAAACAGGACAGTGTTGAAAAGGGACAGTGAAAATTTTTTTTGGACTTAACTGATGGCTTCTAAAAAAAATAATAACAATATAAAAACATCAAGGTAAATGTTAGGACACATAGTCTATTTTAAGCTATGAATCTATAGCTGGACAAGAGCTATAATAAATGAATGCAAAGAATGTAACTAGTCTGCAGTGATCCTTGAACTTGAAATTGAAACTGTATCTCCAATACATTTCTCTAAGACAGGCTTGGCAGCATGCCAACTGTTCAGCAAATATTTATGGAACACTTTATATGCACAGCTGGCATCTAGGTGCTAAGAATCTACTGATGGGCAAAACAGACCCTTGTCTGAGCTTCTAGATAATGTAAAGGAGGGAGATGTTTCCTCAACTTTAGCAAATGGGACTAACTCAGTTCTGCAGCTCAGAATGCAAAATAAGTAGGATTCAAGGAGAAATGACTAATTCCAGGACCAGGGTATGAAAAGAACAAGTAAGCCAGGAATATCTTGAGTCAGAAAGCAAGGATTTGCTCAAAAAGTGATGGAACATGTTTGTTTTTTTAAGATTTTTATTTATTTATTTGACAGAGAGAGAGATCACAAGTACGCAGAGAGGCAGGCAGAGAGAGAGGGGGAAGCAGGTTCCCTGCTGAGCAGAGAGCCCGATGTGGGGCTCCATTCAGGGCTCGATCCCAGGATCCCAAGATCATGACCTGAGCCGAAGGCAGAGGCTTTAACCCACTGAGCCACCCAGGCACCCCAGTGATGGAGCATGTTATAAGAACACAAAAGCCAGCTTGGAGGGGCTCTCTGAGCTATTCTGAACATCAAAATAACAGTAACAAACATACTATAACCAGAACCCACTGTAACAGAATCCAGATCCTACGTTGATGAAAATAAACAAACAAACAAATAAATAAATGTTAAAGGGTACCTGAGTGTCTCAGCCGGCTAAGTGTCTGACTCTTGATTTCTCCCCGGGTTATGATCTCAGGGTCATGAGATTGAGTCCCACATCAAGCTCCACGCTCAGCATGGAGTCTGCTTGAGATTCTCTCTCCTCTGTTCCTCCTCCCGCTTGCATGCTCTCTCTCTCTCTCTCTCTCATAAATAAATAAAATCTCTAAGAAAATGTTAAGAGGGGCACTTGGGGAGCTCAGTCGGTTAAGAACGTGCCTTCAGCTCAAGTCATGATCCCAGGGTCCTGGGATCAAGTCCCGCATGCTTCTCCCTCTCCTTCTGCCTGTCACTCCCCTTGCTTGTGCTCTCTCTCTGTCAAATGAATAAATAAAATCTTTTTTAAAAATTTAAAAATATTGGGGCACCTGGGTGGCTCAGTAGGTTAAAGCCTCTGCCTTTGGTTCAGGTCATGATCTCAGGGTCCTGGGATGGAGCCCCGCATCGGGCTCTATGCTCAGCGGGGAGCCTGCTTCCCCCCTCTCTCTGCCTGCCTCTGTGCCTACTTATGATCTCTCTCTCTGTGTAAAAAATAAATAAATAATGTTAAGGAATAAGAATTTAGAAAATTTCCATCTTGCAACCATCATCATAGTCATTAACTCAGGCAAGAATCATCAGTGGATATAATACAAGTAGGTACAAGATTTTTCAGAAACAAGGTATTTACTAGTCTCAAAAGTATTTCCCCACAAATTGCTTACCAATTAAAAAAGGAAAAAAATAATAACTTTACAGTGAAGAAATTTGATAGACTACCCTAAACCCCATGATCAAAGTTAACCTCACCAGTAATCGTGTATATCAACAAAAAATGCCTTCCAAGGGAGGCACTGAGAAGCACATATCACTTACATAGTCATCTTTCCCTAAATGCACAGCTTTAATCTAATCATGAGGAAACATCAGACAAACCAAAATTGTGGGACATTTTACAAAGTAGCTGGCCTGGACTCTGCAAAAATGTCAGTGGCATGAAAGACTGAGAAAGATAAAAACTGCTAGAGCAAAGGAAACAGAGAGACATGACCACTAAATTTAGCATGCCATCCTGGACTGGACACAAGCCTGAGAAAAGGCATTGCTATAAAAGGACATGATAGGGATCACTGGTAAGTTTTGAATGTGGATTATAGATTCAATTATCAATGTTAAATTTTCTGATTTTGATAATTGTACAGTGCTTGTGTAAGATAATATATTTGTTCTTACGAAATACATTCTGGGGGCGCCTGGGTGGCTCAGATGCTCAGATGGTTAAGCATCTCCCTTCGGCGCAGGTCATGATCCCGAGGTCCTGGGATTTAGCCCCACATCAGGCTCCTTGCTCAGCGGGGAGCTTGCTTCTGCCTCTCCCTCTACCTGCTTCTCCCTCTCCCTCTGTCTGCCACTCCCTTTGCTTGTGTTCTCTCTCAATCTCTGGCAAATAAATAAATCGAAAGAAAGCAGAGAGAGAGAGAGAGAGAGGGAGAAATAAAGAGAAAGGAAAGGAAAGGAAAGGAAAGGAAAGGAAAGGAAAGGAAAGGAAAGGAAAGGAAAGGAAAGGAAAGAAGGAAGGAAGGAAGGGGGAAAGAGGGAACACATTCTGAAGTATTTAGGGGTAAAACATCGTAAGTCTGCAACTTACTCTCAGATGGTTTAAATTAGTGACACCTGGGTGGCTCAGCCAAGTGTCTGCCTTTGGCTGGGGTCAGGATTCAAGGGTCCTGGGATAGAGTCCCATGTTGGGCTCTTTGCTCAGCCAGGGGCCTGTTTCTCCCTCTGCCCTTCCCCCTGCTTGTGCTCTCTCATTCTGACAAATAAATAAAATCTTTTAAAAAATGGTTTAAATTGTATAAATGAATGGATGGACAGATGCGTTGATCAATAAATGGATGGAAAGATTTAAAAGAAACTTATAGGGGTTGCAGCGAAATGTTAAAAAAAAAAAAAAACCTGGCAAATCTGGATGAAGTATATATGAGAATCTTTATTCTTACATCTTTTAAATTTGAAATTATTTCAGAATTTTATTTAAAGATTTTATGTATGTATGTATGTATGTATGTATGTATGTATGTATGTATTTAAGAGAGAAAGAAAGCATGAGCAGGGGGAGGGAGAAGGAGAAGCAGACTCACCCACAGAGCAGGGAGCCCGATGTGGCACTCGATCCCAGGACCTGGAGATTATGACCTGAGCCAAAGGCAGATGCTTTAACCGACTGAGCTATCCAAGTGTCCCAAAAATGGCTTTAAATAAACTAATCCAGCACCTAATAATTTTTATAGATGACTATTGCATTTTACTCGTGTATACCTAAGGGCTGTACATAATAGTTCTACTCATTGTTTCCTGGCCATCCTCCTTGTTACGTTCCCAGAATATTCATCAGGAAGCTACATTGTCATCTAGATATAAACAGAATCTATTCAAATGTGTCTACAGTGGTTAAGAATGAGACTGTCACTGGTCCCTCAATATCTCTATGCTCCTCTCCCCTTCCCGGTCCTTTGCATCTGGGTGGTGTCATGAGATTAATTCTCACTCAAGGAACATGAGCAGAAGGGATGTGTCACTTTCACTCTGAGGCAGGTGAATGTAGGTGTGCCTTCCCCTGTTCCATCTCTTCCCCTTTGGCCAAACCTAGAGCGGTCACGTGTTGAGATGGCAGAGCCATAAGAGAAAGCAGCTTGGACCCGTGAGTCACCCCTGGGAGGAGAACTCTCCTGGAGAACAGCCTGATCAGCACTAAACTTGACAGGTGCAAGAGGCAAACTTTTATTGTGTTGTCCTGATAAGACGTTAATCGGCTAGGTTGAAATACCCAGAGCTGTTTTCGATTCCTCTTTCTCTTCTCCCTCTCTTTCTTTTCTGTAGAAAATATTGATTGGTTTCTCTTCTCTGGATTATTGATTTCTTTCTTAGCCAAAGCCAGTAGGATCTGTAAGATTGATGCCAAGGAGGCAACCGACAGGACTGGGAAGTTGGTTACCTATGGGGGAATGAGCAAGTAAGGGGCAAAATATTGAAGATAATGAAAACCAATTTTATCTCTGTCAAACAAAGTGCTGAATCACTCTAGTGTACACCTGAAACTAATATTACACTGTATTTTAACAGAATTTAAATAAAAACTTAAGCCCCGCATCAGGCTCTCTGCTCAGCAGGGAGCCTGCTTCCCCCTCTCTCTCTGCCTGCCTCTCTGCCTACTTGTGATCTCTCTCTCTGACAAATAAATAAATAAAATCTTAAAAAAAAATTAAACAGAATTTTAAAAATAAATAAATAAAAACTTAAAAATAACAGCAAAAAATTGATAAATGAATGAATGAATGAATAAATGAATGAATGAATGAATTGAGTCTGGAACATTTGCTATACCAGAAAGTAACAAAGCTCAAAAACTGATGGGGACTTATCAGAAGAATACAGGATCAGTTTAAAGAGTTTTCTAACAGCCAAATCTGGGTTAATATAAGCATCAAAAGAATGTTTGTATTAGATTATAACTCATTAATAAAATAGGAATCCATCAGTCCATACTGATATAAATAAATGAAGGATGAACTAAATAAATGAAGAGAAAGTAAACCACTTCCTTACTATAGAATAATAAATGTAGGACTGATAGAGTTAGAAAACCACCATCTGCCAATCATCTCAATAATAATTGATTCAGGCAATAATCAATGATAGATGCAAATTGCTTACTAGTTACAGATAAAAATAGTAACTTTACAATGAAAAAACTTGGCCAACACCACCTTGATGACGTGACCAAATTCATCTCACCAGGGGCGCCTGGGTGGCTCAGTGGGTTAAAGCCTCTGCCTTCAGCTCAGGTCATGATTTCAGGGTCCTGGGATGGAGTCCCACATTGGGCTCCTTGCTCAGCAGGGAGCCTGCATCTCCCTCGGCCTCTACCCCTGCTCATGCTCTGTCAAATAAATAAATAAAATCTAAAAAAAAAAAACCCTCAGGGTTGTAAGTTCAAGCCCCACTTTGGGTGTAGAAATTACTTAAGGGATAAAATCTTTTTTCTGTTTTTAAGATTTATTTATTTGGGGTGCCTAGGTGGCTCAAATGGTTAGGCGACTGCCTTCAGCTTAAGTCTGATCCTGGGGTCTTGGGATCCAGCCCCGCATCGGGCTCCCTGCTCGGCAGGAAGCCTGCTTCTCCCTCTGACCCTCCCCTCTCTCGTGCTTTCTCTCAAATAAATAAGTAAACAAACAACCAAACAAATAAATAAATTTATCTTTAAAGAAATATATTTATTTGAGGGGCGCCTGGGTGGCTCAGTCGTTAAGCGTCTGCCTTTGGCTCCGGTCATGATCCTGGGGTCCTGGGATCAAGCCCCGCATCGCGCTCCCTGCTCGGCAGGAAGCCTGCTTCTCCCGCTGCCATTCCCTCTGCTTGTGTTCCTTCTCTCGCTGTGTTTCTTGCTATCAAATAAATAAAATCTAAAAAAAAAAAAAGAAATATATTTATTTGAGAGAGAGAGAGAGAGAGAGAGAGAGTGAGTGGGGGGAGGGGCAGAGGGAGGAGAGAGAATCTCCAGCAGACTCCCTGCCGAGTGTAGAGCCCGAGGCAGGGCTTGATCCTACAACCTCAAGACCACAACCTGAGCTGAAATCAAGAGTCGGATGCTTAACCGACTGAGCCATCCAGGTGCCCCAGAATAAAATATCACCTTACCAGTAATAGGACAAATCAGCCTTATGTGCCTTCCGGTATGAGACTCTGAAAAAAAAACAAAGGATCACTTCCATGATATTCCTACCCCTACTCGAGATCTAATCATGAGAAAACACCAGAGAAATCCAAACTATCTGTCTCGTACTTCAAAATAAGTGTCTAGTACTCTTCAAAAATGCCTGGGTCGTGAATGACAAAGGTAGGTAGAAAGCCTGTTCCCGATGGAAGAAGCTTAAAGAGACATGAAAATTACATGGAATGTCCTCTGGGACTGGACACTAGACTAGAAGAAAAAACATTTTTGGTTTGTTTTGATTTCTTTTTTATAAGCTATAAATGATGTTATTGGGAAATTTGGATATAGGACCTATGCACTGGATGGTAGTATTACACCAATGCTCATATCCTGATTTTTGTATCCTAAATACACACTGAAGTATTTAGGAGTAATGAGGCATCAGGTATTTAACTTAACCCCCAATTGGTTCAGGAAAAATATGTCTTTGTATGTGCATATGGGTATGCATGTATATTTATGTGCATATTCATAATCTGTATATCTATACATATAAGCATATTATATATGTGTATGTAGGAAAATGTTAACAATTGGTGAAACTGAGTGAAGGGTATATAAAAGTTCTTTGTATTAGTCATGCATCTTTTCTGTAAAATTACTTCAAAATTTAAAAAAGTAAACAAATACACAAAGCCAGAAAATATGAAGAATAAAATATTGAGAATTTTCCCACAAATAATGAAAGCTAATCCCATGGGAGTGAAGGAGCGTGCTGAGAACAGGATGTAAAAGAAGAGAGGCCAAAGACAGTCCTTTGGAAATACAGTACCCTAAACTGGGTGTTCAACAGATATTAGATAATTTTATTTTCTTTTAAAGATTTTATTTATTTGTTTGACAGAGAGAGATCACAAGTAGGCAGAGAGGCAAGCAGAAGGCTCCCTGCTGAGCAGAGAGCCCGATGCGGGACTCGATCCCAGGCCCCTGAGATCATGACCTGAGCCGAAGGCAGAGGCTTTAACCCACTGAGCCACGCAGGTGCCCCTCAAGTTGGCATTCTTACTATCAAAATAAAAATGTTTCTTTTCCACCTGTTTTAAAACAGCACAAATTATAGAAAATTTGAGGAATTGCTAGTGTTAGTAGGTTAATTGTAATTGTATAGCAATCAGCAATATTCAGTTTCTTTCAGAAGAATAAAGTCAGTTAATTCTACTAAGATTTGAAGTTACTGCTGTCTAAAGAATGCATTTGATTCCCTAAAGCTACTCCTTCCCAAATGAATGCCTTCCAAGTTTAGAGATATAATAGAAGAATTCAAGAATTTTCCCTGAAATTTCATTACATATGCAAATTTTAATTTCATTTAGGATTGACTGCAATTGCACTGTATTCATTTGTGAGTAGGCCCCTTAGTTACCTACAGCAAAAATTAAAAAAAAGAAAATTAGAGGCGCCTGGGTGGCTCAGTGGGTTAAAGCCTCTGCCTTCAGCTCAGGTCATGATCTCAGGGTCCTGGGATCAAGCCCCACATCAGGCTCTCTGCTCAGCAGGGAGCCTGCTTCCCCCTCTCTCTCGGCCTGCCTCTCTGCCTACTTGTGATCTCTCTCTATCAAATAAATAAAATAAAATATTTTTAAAAATTTTTAAAAAGTAAAAATTAAAAAATTTTTTCAAAATTTTTAAAGTTTTAAAAAGTCAAAAAAAATTTTTTAATTAAAACAAGTGACATGAGGTTTGAATTACAACAAATTACATTACGTTTGGGTTCATAATGACCTAGGCCATAAACAGAAACTTAGGTAGACTCTGTCCTATATCTCTTAGGCTGAGTGGAACTATTTCTACTCCTTTTAGTAAAGCCTAATCCCTTCATTTTATATTCATTACTTCTCATATTTGCTGTTTTTGGGTATATATTTCTCCCTAAAATTTCCTGTTTGGTTACCAAGTCTGTGGCTATGCCCATCTTTGAGCAGCTGGTATTCCCCCGTCCCCTCTTATACTTTAGCAGTCGCTGCGTTTTGTATGGCGTACTGATGGCACACACCGCAGCCTCGCACCTTGTTCTTGCAGGTGCTTTACCAATGTGAACAGTCAGCTGGAAGCAAACCAGATCAGCCGGGCTTCCGTTCTAGTAACTGAGCACTTCACATCCATGGCAAACCAGGTAATTCAGGATGTTGTTTCATTTTCTAGATAGGAAACTTGTGTCAGACTCGTTCTGCGGGCTCATGCTTTGAATTCTTTAGATCATTGGTTCCTAAACCTGACTGTTTATAGGAATCACCTGGGGATCTTTAAAAAATGGCAGATTCCAGGACTTCTCACCAAACTTAGTAAGCAGAATCTTTTGACACGTGAGAACATCTGTGTCTAAAAATCTCCCGAGGTGCTTTGATGAGAAACCATGTTTGAGAACTTCTAACTTATGATGACCAGCCTCACTTAAAAGCTGCCCAATGGGGCACCCGGGTGGCTCAGTTGGTTAAAGTGTCTGGCTCTTTCTTGGTTTTGGCTTGGTTTGTGATCTCAGGGTCGTGAGATCGAGCCCTGCATTGGGCTCCCTGCTCACTAGAGAGCCTGCTTCTCCCTCTCCCTCTGATGCTGCTTGTGTGCTCTCTCTTTCTCTGTCAAATAAATAAATAAAATCTTAAAAAAAAAAAAAAAAGCTGTCCAAGTGGTGGATTATAGCCAAGGAGTGACTAAAGTTGCCATCTATGTGTGCACCTTCTATGTGCACTATTTTAGGCTCTGCCATATCTAGGTATGCCTCTCCTCTGAGCCAAACCATATCTTATGCTTTTAGTTGCAGAAAGAAGGAAATTTCAAAATATCAAGAGTTAAGACCGGGTAAAAGTAGTCACGTGACTTTATTTCCTATAAAATACAATATCCCCGAATATGCAGATCTAACTTAGACAGTTTTCATCCCCCTGCACAAAGATGCATGACTTCAAGAGTTTGAACTGGGTCCTAGAGCTCTTGGGGTGCACTTAGTGCACTTGGGGTATGCTTTGGTAAAGGGATCACCCCTAATCTTATAGCCAAGGTACTCTGGGCCACCTAGGATACCCTTCCAAAGAAGGATGTGGATGTCTTTTAAAACTTTTTTCAGAATGGAAATTACAGCCCCATGGTGAAGTCCATTTTATTTTATTTCAGATAGAAAAAGACAAATTTCTCCCTACTCTGTTTATGGAGACATGAAAACAAACAAGATTTCTAATCAAAAAAGATAGTAACTAAGGTGCTAGAGGGTGCTAACTTTTTTTCTCAAGGAAAATATGAAAAGGGACTTTCGTCTACTTTGCAGAGTTTGTTATAGCCCTCTATGAGATGGCTGTGGTAGGACTTATTTAGGGTGTGTGTGTGTGTGTGTGTGTGTGTGTGTGTGTGTGATTTCCCCATGACAGGCATGATCCTCAAATCTATCAGCGCTACCTTGACCTCTGGCTCTAGGTTTACAAGGGTCTGTAGGAAAGTTTCACTTGACTGTCCTTTCTCTATCTAGCATCTCAAATTCTCTTTATCTCTCAGATATGCTTCTGTGTTAAGACTGGCCACAAGGGAAATTTGTGCAAGATTTCAAAGGCAGAAGTGAAGCCCTCAAGCTCTGAAGGTCAGAGTGAGATGTGAGGTGCTGGGGCAGCTCATGCACATGGATGCTGATCTGCTGGCTTACCTGGGAGTGGAGCAGCGACCATGTGTGGAGCTCTTTCAGCAACTCCAGACCTTCTTGAGTTTCTCTGAGTCCTGGGCCAGATGCACGTGCAGCACCTTGGCTCCTAGGAGCACTTGCAGCATGGCTCCTTCGGGCACCTGCGTTACTGAGATTGTAGGTGTCAAGAGACAGATGGACAGTGTAGTTTATCCTCATGGGATCCAGTTGGTCTTTGTGGATTCTGCTTTGTCTCTGCTTATTCTCACTTCGTGTCCAGCCTTCCTGACTGACTCTAAGCTCTACTGATTGACAGAAATTCAGGTCCAACCCCAGACACGGAGGTAACTTCTTTCTCCAGCTCCCACAGTTGTTTAAGACCTAGTCTCTAAAATAAACCTCTTATTTCATATGGCTCATGGTGGTTATGTTTCTCTGGTTAAACTCTGATCCAGACAATGGTACTAGAAGTAATTCCAGAAGAACTAAAACTTAAGAATGGGTTCTACGAATTTGTTCTTGGTTATCTGGTTTGATGGGATTTAAAGGCACTGATGACCAGCTGTCAATGACAAAGGTGACACTTGTTGTCCATGGCAGGCATTAGCAAAAAACAGTTTCTAAAATCATCACCTATGGACACCTGTAATCAAGTGCCTAAAGAAGGTAAGGCTTTGGGTAATCACATGGATACTTCCATAAAAGATTTAAATAAAAACAAGGAGTATAATGGAGTTGGTTGGTTTATCCTAATTATGCTTGATAACTGGGGGAAAGGAAATGATGACCTTAGGGCTTTAAATGTTCAGTTCAAGATAAAAGATTAGAAATCTTCTGCAAAAAAAAAAAGGAAAAGAAATCTTATGTGACGGTTTTCCTGTATCTACAAAGCCAACTTTCTAAAAACCAAATCCAAAATCTAATCCTGACTTACAGTGCAATTGAATTTCCAGTCTTGAAGGTCTCATGTCAAAATTAATTTTTGTTTTTGCTTTTGAACAGCAGTGAGATCCTGAATTATTGGCGTGGGAATGGGAACCTATGGGCGGATTGATGAGACTGGCATCATGACCTTCTAAATTCTGCTGAGGCCTCTTTTGCTAATATTAATGGCCCTTCCTCCCTTGCCTGAGGAGCTTAGTCCCTACTTACATGTAAAATCTGTATTGGTCTCTCCTGGGGTAGTTAGTTACCTTGTAGGGTCTGCTGATCCTCCTCAAGACCTATTATCAACACCTTCCATAGCTTCTATACCCATTGCAGGAGATCCTAGAAGGTAAGATAAATAGTGTGCACGATTTATATTCACAGAAACCTGGGCAACATATAGGGGGATGGAGACAGAATGCGGGGTTGGGTGCATGGTAGTCTTCCTCTAGGGTGGCCCAGTGATCCCTACCACCTTACCCACATTGTATCAGGATTGGCCTGTGTGATCAATAAAATACAAAAGTGATGGCTTCTGAGATTAGGTTTTATAACCTAACCTTTATAGGGCACTACAGCTTCTCTCTTGGTTGCTATGTGTCTTTCCTGAATTACTCACTCTGGGAAGATGAGCAACTCTATGGAGAAGTGCATTTGACAAGGAACTGGAATGTCCTGGCAATAGCCAAGTTAGTGAGCTTGGAAGCATGTCTTCTAGCCCCAGAGACCACAGTTCCAACCAGCAGCTTGACCACAACCCCATTGCACACCCTGAGCCAGGCCATCCAGTTGAGCCTCTCCCAGATCCTGACCCTCAGAAACGTGAGATAAAAATTGTTGTTTTATGCCTTTAAATTTTGGGATAATTTGATAAGTAGTGGTAACTAAAATAAAACAGAAGGAATATAATGGTAAATCTAACCACATTTATTGATCTGGGTACCATCAACAGTATCTCAATCCATTGTTTTAGCTCAAATTGCCGAGAAGGTCTCTAACAGTTTTGCTGAAATTTAAACTCCGTAGTGGCTCACAGTGAATGAAATTAAAATATGAGACTTCGTACACTATAGGAAAATACTTTTTTTTTCTTAAAGATTTTATTTAATATTTGACAGAGAGAGATACAGAGAGAGAGGGAACACAAGCAGAGGGAGCAGGAGAGGGAGAAGCATTCTTCCTGCTGAGCAGGGAGCCTGATGTGGGGCTTGATCCCAGGACCCTGGGATCATGACCTGAGCCGAGGGCAGCCACTTAACCATTGAGCCATCCACGTGCCCCAGAAAGTTTTTTGTTTTCATTTTTGTTTTTGTTTTTTAAGTAAGCTCCTTGTCCAAGGTGGGGTTCAGACTCACAAACCTGATGTCAAGAGTCACATACTCTACCAGCTGAGCCAGCCAGGTGCCCTCTGGATAAGAAAGTATTGACAAAGACACTCTCCTTTTTTTTTTTTTCTAAAATTTGATTTTTAAGTAATCTCCAAACACAATGTGGGGCTTGAACTCACAACCCCAAGATCAAGAGTGCCATGCTCCACTGACTGAGCCAACCAGGTGTGCCAACAAAGAGTCCCTCCTCGACCAAACCTTAGTTAGCCTCCTCGGAACCCTTTTCAATTAGGCATTTCCTTGGACATGTCCTCCAAAAGCCCACCTGTAACGAGAATTCTGTCAAAAAGAATCTTGCCATTTGCAACAACATGGTTGGAGCTGGAGAGAATAATGCTAAGCAAAATAATTCAGTCAGAGGAAGTTCTTTCCATATAATCTCACTCATGTGGAATTTAAGAAACAAAACAAATGAGCAAAGAAAAAAGAGAGAGAGATAGAGAGAGAGAGAGAGAGAGAGAGAGAGAGAGACAAACTAAGAAACAGACTCTTAACATCAGAGAACAAACTGATAGTTACCAGAGGGGAGGTGGGTGGTAGGGATGGGTGAAATAGGGGATGGGGATTAAAGAGTATACTTATCATGATGAAAAAAATAATAAAATGGGGAAAAAAAGAATTCTATCAACTTAGCTTAACAAAAAAAACCTCCTCACCTTGATATCTTTTTTTTTTTTTAATTATTATTTGAGATAGAGAGAGCATGGGGAGTGGGGAAAGCGGCAGTGGGAGAGGGAGAAGCAGACTCCCCACTGAGCAGGGAGCCTGATGCGGGGCTCAATCCCAGAACTCGGGGATCATACCTGAGCCCAAGGCAGACACTTAACCGACTGAGCCACCCAGGAGCCCCTTGATATCTATTTTATTTACTTATTCTTTTAGTAATCTCTACACCCAACATGGGGATTGAACTCATAACCCCGACATCAAGAGTCACATGCTCCCATAACTGAGCCAGCCGGGCACTCTACCCAGCCTTGTTATCTGATTACCCTCAATACCTTATCAAATTCCTCATTCCCCAAGTAATATCTGATTACCTTGGACAGCCTTCAGCAAGAATTCTGTTAGGTCAAGTTAGCAAGAATTACCCTACCCTCTTAATAATTTACTGACCACTGACCCTCTCCCCAACTCTGCTTGACTAAAATCCCCACAAAGACATTGTCTCATTGAGTTCTCATAAACTTTGCAAGATTGATGTTACTCCCATGCAGGACCAGCTATGTAATTTGTAATTTTAGTGCAAAATGAAAAATGCAAGGCCTCTTGTTCATAATTATTAAGAATTCCAAAATGGTGACAACAGAGCATAAATCTAGCACAGGCCCTATATAACTGTACAAGCCCATGGGGCTACCCACTGCTGTCATCATACATTAAGAAACAGATTCATAGAGATCGAATGAATTCCCAACGTTACTTTGTCCAAAGCCAGGACTATGTCAGAGCCAGAATTCTAATAGGGGTTTGACACTTACTAAGCTCTCCCCAATTAAAGTAGGCCCTTTTATGTTGAACCGAATCTAATGACGATTTTCCAAATTTATTGAACACACAAAACCTGCGGCCACTTTCACTCTAGTTCAACCATGGACCCCAGGTAGTGTTAAAATCCATTTACTAAATGTTTTAATATGTCATATAAACTATTATGATGAATCCCCAAGCTGTCTTGTCTGAAGAGTTCTTGCTGCACGATTTCTTTTAAAATACTCTCCTGTAGTCTAACGGAAATTGCAGACATGTCTATTTGTAATGTCAAAGGATGGAACTTAAAAAAAAAAAAAAAGTACCTTAATGGCCAGCGTTGCAACACAAAATACTGCAGTAACATTCTAACTGCAACACCGAAATAAAGTATCATCACACATCTGGGTTTTTTTTTTTCCTTTTGTTTAAGTGACTGCTATATTGGGACTCATTTAAACGTAAAAAAACTGAACCCCGACGTCAAGGAAAGACGCTTGAAGGTGAAGGGACAAAAGAAGAGGTCACCAGCACAAACCCACACCACTCAAAAACCCGGCCCCGGAATGCGCGCGTGCGCGGAACGAATCCTCCTGCGCAGAAGCCGGGCCGGAAGGGCTGGGGCGGGCGGGGGCGGGGATAGGGTTGCTAGGAGAACGCGATGATGCTACGGCCTCGGCGCTCTTCTCCGCCAATGGGTGCCGCTTGCTGCGGCGACACGTAACGTGCGTCACTCTGATGACGCGCGAAGGGCACAGATCTAAGGGTCGGGAGGACGTTCGGCCTCTGTGAGCCGCAGCCTTTCCGAGGGAGCGGTTGTGTGTTCGCCATCTTAGGAAGTGAGTGTGCCGGGCCTTGTGCCCAGTGGGTGCGGGGAACGAAGTCCCTCTGAGGAGCCGCCTAGGCTGTAGGCCCGGTCGATCTCCTTGGAGGAGGCCGCCATGACCTCCTCAAGGGCGCGGAGGCGGGCGGAGCTCGTGTCGGGGTTCTAGGGTGCCGGGGACGGGCGGCCTGAGGGGCCCCTTTACCTTTCCTCTGACCGCTGCTCTCTCTTCCCTTAGGAAGATGTACTCGTCCGTGGCGCATCTGGCGCGGGCGAACCCCTTCAACGCGCCCCACCTGCAGCTGGTACACGATGGCCTCACGGGCACCCGCAGCAGCCCCGCGGGCCCCCCGGGCCCGCCTCGCCGTTCCCGCAATCTGGCAGCTGCCGCTGTGGAAGGTGAGTTAGACCCGGCCCCAATGTCCTCTTTATGTGCCCTCGTGCTCCACTCGGCCTTAGTGGCCTGGAGGACAGAGAAGGACGCACCTGGCTTTCTGCACCACAGGACGGGGCCTAGTTGCTTGCCCTAGGATGTCAGCCCTTTTCGCTCTAGGCGGTGTGTCCGATCCTTGGCCCTCCCTCAAGGGCGTGGAAGGGCCCAGGCACAGTTCCCTCTGTGACCTCCACGTCCTCGGGAGAGGAGAGTTAGAGAGGCAGTGACTAACTAGCTCCTTATCCTCTCTGCCTTGAGACCGTGTGGTCAGTAGACGTAAGTGTTGGGTAAAGTCTCCTTCTTAGCCACTGGCCACCTGCAGTTCTTTCTATCTGTATTGTCTGTTATTTGATTTGGCTTTAATTTTCTTCTTAAAAATACTCCTTCCTCTCAAGTATTCCCGAAGTCTAGTAATTTGCTGACTTGAGGTATATGAGATAATTGGGTCTCTTGTTTTAATGTAATTGGTAAAGGAGGGGACAGAAGCCCCAGATAAGCTATTAAAAAGAGATAAATAATTGATAGGGATCCTTTTAGTCTTAACCTCTCAGGAATCTTTTCCGTTAGACTCAACTTGAACTTAGTTAATGTTTTAAATCTCGGTGGAATGTATGGACAGAGAAACCTGAAAAACAGATTGTAGGAGTCTTGTAAATGTTACCTACATTGTGTAAAATCTAAAGATTTTAAATCATTTATGTGTTTCTATTATGTCTTTAGTGTGGGTAAAAAATCCTTACACTTTTATGTAGTAAATGTATTTGACTTTTAAGAGTTTGTCTAATTTTATGCTTAATGTGAATCCATAAGTGGGGATAGTATTGATTAGTGACTGTCATACACTTAGAAGTTTGCAAGCTTTTACTTGTCTAGTGCTCTTCCTGAGTTTGGTTTGCATTCTGAAGTCTGTTTTTATCAGCAGTTAATAATTTGAAATTTGATTTTAATTCGAAGAGCTCTTAATGTTGTCAAAGACTTTTTATAGTATGGCAGAATAAGAGCTGGTGTCTTACGGAACCTTCATAATCTAAATGATTTTTTGGTTTTGGCAATAAATGTCTTGTTACTTAACACTAGATGGAAAATCTCTCTTTCAGCTTAATTGTAAACAATGGCCAAAGCTGTTCGGTTGTGATAGTACTATTTCACGGGGAATCATAGTCCTCTTATATTCCCGGGGCCTTAGTCATCTCTGAAGAAATACTTACTTGATTTTTTTTTCAATCAAACAGAGCAGTATAGCTGTGACTATGGATCTGGCAGATTCTTTATCCTTTGTGGACTTGGAGGAATTATTAGCTGTGGCACAACACATACAGCATTGGTTCCTCTAGATCTGGTTAAATGCAGAATGCAGGTTTGTTTTGCATGTTGGATTAAAAGCATATTGTTGAAGCATGGCTTTTAAAGTTGTACAACATAGACAATCTACTAACAAGCTGTGTGGAAACCTAATTATTCAGGAGGTAAGTTGATAACCAGTAACATGACTTTTATATTAAAATGCATGGTGTGTCTTGTCTTACTACAGAGTACAGTTGCGAATATGGCTCCATGAAGTTTTATGCACTGTGTGGCTTTGGTGGGGTCTTAAGTTGTGGTCTGACACACACTGCTGTCGTTCCTCTGGATTTAGTGAAATGCCGTATGCAGGTTTGTATTTAGATGGCAACATTGAGTGTATCTTCCATGTGTGACTTAATTCCAAATTTAAAAGGACTTCACAAATGAGAAAATTTGAAGACATCACAACTGCTAGAAACTTTTGTAGGAAACTAAACACATTTTTAACTCATGATCTTTATTTTAGTGTTTTAAATTGAAGACATGCCTCTCTTAAAAATAAGATTGTAGGCAGATTTTGGATCTCAAACCCTGGCTATAAATGGTATTTTGCTGCTGTGCTCAATTCTGACTAGGGTTCCTCTTCAGGGCCTACTGGTTCTTTCTGCTCCCAAATAGTTATTTTACAAGCAGTTCCATATTAGAGTAGGTAATCTTTCTTAATGTATTTTTGAAGTAACTTCATTTCTCTTATTTACTGATAGGATCAGGGCATAACATTATGAAGATTAGAAAAAATATTCTTCACTATGTTAGTATTAAAATTTTGTAGGCATACTTTTTGTATATTTATTTGCAAAACAGTTTTTTATGATTAGAATATCTTAATTAGGATTATTGAAACAAAAATAATCAAACGTCAAAAATTTATTTGTCCCAAACAGGATTAGAAGTCTACTTACCTAAAAGAGAGAGGAAGGTGAAATAAAGGAAGTGAAATGTTAGCAGGGAGAGGAAGGTGATGTATACCAGCCCTTATAGTACTGGCAGATATAGTGAAATTAAGATTTTTTTCTTTTTCCTTAAGTTAATAGAATGAATATGAAATATACCTTCACTAAAATGTATACGTGTCTCTTGAAGTGAATTTGTCAAAAGACAGATTCTCATGTTGATTTAGCTTCTCAATTTGTATTTAATTTGCCTTAAGTTCATGAAACTATATAATATAAACTTAATGGGCTAGCATATATCAGGGACATAGACTTATCTCTTAGGCAGAAAGCTTTAAAACTGATTTTTTAAAAGTTGTAGAGTTGGATGGTGAAAAATTGAGGCAGTTTTATCATGTATGTTTCTAGGAATTCTGCCTTAACTAATCCTCCAAAACTTAAGTCTGACTGAAAGAAAGCTAGACTTTAATATATAAGGTCAAATTTATGAAGATGATTATAGATACTAAGTTGTTATGCAGTGAATTTGTGTTTACCCACTTTTTGTGTAGTTACTGAAGTTTATTTTAGAACCAAAGGAAAAACTAGTAATGGTGAAATTAAATATTTATGAGAAGTGATGGCTCTTTGGTACATTGAATTAATTTTTTTCTTGTTTTAAAAAAAGGTGGACCCCCAGAAGTACAAGGGCATATTTAATGGATTCTCAGTTACACTTAAAGAAGATGGCGTTCGAGGTTTGGCTAAAGGATGGGCTCCGACTTTCATTGGCTACTCTATGCAAGGGCTCTGCAAGTTTGGCTTTTATGAAGTTTTCAAAGTCTTGTATAGCAACATGCTTGGGGAGGTATGTAATTTTAACTTAGAAATTGGCAGTCCTAAGTTTTAACTTAAATATTAAGACCAAAAAGGGTATTTTTTTGTCCGTATTATACTGTGCTGCTTTCCAAGTAAGTTGGATTTTGAGTTTTTTAAAAGACAGAAGATCTGTGATTCCTCTGTAGTTCAAGGCCAGCTGTACTTGACACCTAGATGTTAAAAAAATAATTCACATTGTACTGTGGTTTGTAAGATTACAGGAAAGGATATGCATTCAGTCTTATGTGTGTTAGTGGACCATATGATAAACACTGTTAGGTTGTTTGAAATTTACTTACTATTTCCTAAAACTGCCCCTTAATTGAAATTGAAAACAGCCAGTGCAATATTGGTACATGTTCCTTATGTTTTTCAATTAGGAGAATGCCTATCTCTGGCGCACATCACTGTATTTGGCTGCTTCTGCCAGCGCTGAATTCTTTGCTGACATTGCCCTGGCTCCTATGGAAGCTGCTAAGGTTCGAATTCAAACCCAACCAGGTTATGCCAACACTCTGAGGGATGCAGCTCCCAAAATGTATAAGGAAGAAGGCTTAAAAGCGTAAGTGAACATTTGTCTAGAGTTACAGTATAAAAATACTCATTTAAGGAAACTGCATTTGTTAGCATTAAACCTACCAGACTTTTTTTTTAAGCTATTCCATAGAATGTCTATTTACCTTTTATATAGAACATAAACTTCAGGGACAGGAATAAGTTGATTCGTGGCTTAATCCCTGAATTAAAAAGACTTTTTCTAAAGAACAATCTGCATATGACTTGACATCCTTAACTTTTGGGAAGGGCTTGTTAGAATTCTTGTCATTTGGGGCACCTGGGTGGGT
The DNA here is from genome assembly GCA_028646535.1 of Procyon lotor. Lineage (NCBI taxonomy): Eukaryota > Metazoa > Chordata > Mammalia > Carnivora > Procyonidae > Procyon > Procyon lotor. The sequence goes on from CM053611.1 coordinate 90,933,609, forward strand.
CAGTTGTTAAGCTGGTAAGAGGCTCAGGTCATGATCCCAGAGTCCTGTGAACAAGCCCCATCAGGCCCCTGTTCAGCAGGAAGCCTGCTTCTCCCTCTCCCACTGCCCTTGCTTATGTTCCTTCTCTCGCTGTGTCTCTCTCTGTAAAATAAATAAAATCTTAAAAAAAAAAACAAAAACTTGTCATCTCTGTACACAGCTAAGAATTTACATATAGTCTGGCTACAACATGCTTCCTTAGATCCACCTTTGTGGATGCCAATCTTGAACTGAGTTCTACTTGTAAACTTCTTGTTTCTTGTAGTTCCAGTCAGAGAAACATCCAGCAACTTTTTTGGTTGTACAGTCAAAGGTGCTTGAGTCATTGGCATGTGAGATAAATATACCTGCATGTTAGTCTTAGGTTCTGATAGAAATGACATGCAATTATGCTGCCATTTTTTGCTATCAGGACTCGGCTGGTGTGCGGACACTTCTGTTAATGATGAGAATCTCTGCTAGATGAATAAATGCAACTAAGTAAAATAAGTATCCTGGTTTCCTAGATTCTACAAAGGAGTTGCTCCTCTCTGGATGAGACAGATACCATACACCATGATGAAATTTGCCTGCTTTGAACGTACTGTTGAAGCATTGTACAAGTTTGTGGTTCCCAAGCCCCGAAGTGAATGTTCAAAAGCAGAGCAACTGGTTGTAACATTTGTGGCAGGTTACATAGGTATGAGTTATTTACAACATGTTTGTGAAATTAAGGACAAGTAATCATTTCCATTATTGTGAGGGGGAAAAATATTCCAAAGAAGTTATCTTCCCATAGCATTTTCTGTGCCTGTTTAAGATTCATAATTGCTTGTTAATTAGTTTCTGAAAGAATTATTTTCAGGTTTGCATGTCTTGATTAAGTTTGGGGGATATATTGCTGCTTACCGTTTATCTAGTTTTCCAAGAATACATTTTTAATACAAAGGAAAGTTGATTAAATGTGAATGTAAAAACTTGAAGGATTGTTCTGTTATTACATAGGGTAGAGAGCTGTATAACTTTTATCGGTCTCTAAATCTGTTTTTTTTAAGAACTTAAAATTAGGAAAAGGTTATTGGCTATAATGTGAGGTTTTTAAATTAATTCCATGTTGGATTATTTTATTTTGACTTTTTTCAGCTGGAGTGTTCTGTGCAATTGTTTCTCATCCTGCTGATTCTGTGGTATCTGTGTTGAATAAGGAGAAAGGTAGCAGTGCTTCTCAAGTCCTTCGGAGACTTGGATTTAAAGGTAGGATTCTCCCTCTCCCCCGCCCCGCCCCCGTTCCCCCAACAAAGAGTAACACTTGGTTATATTGCATTTTTCATTTGGGTTTCGTATTTCAACCAGGTGTATGGAAGGGACTGTTTGCCCGTATCATCATGATTGGCACTCTGACTGCACTACAGTGGTTCATCTATGACT